>JAWLRI010001064.1:287754-306588 GCA_034781795.1 Crypturellus tataupa
TGGCGGCGGCGCTGCTGCTGCTGCTGGGCGGCCAGGAAGGGCCGGGCGGCGGAGGGGGAGACGGGCAGGCGGCCGCGGCGCTGCTCGCCTGGCTCCTGCAGGGCCCCGAGCGCCTCCCGGCCTTGTGCCGCCTGCTCCCGGGCTCGCAGCTCGCCGCCCTGGCCGCTCGCTACTCCCAGTTGGGAGCCCCTTACTTGGAGCAACTCGTTGCCTGGGGAAGCCGCTTGCGCTATGACCCCTTGCAGGGCCGCTGGGGGAGCAGCTGCTCGGAGCAGGCCGAGTTGTCCTGGGAGGAGCTGAGGGAGCGTTTTGAGTGGCTGTGCCGGGCGCCCGCACCGCTCGGGGGACAAACTCGGGCTGCCCTGGAGCTCCTGAAGGCGCAGGATGGAGACTTCGATGACCCTGGCCTCAGTGTGTGGACTGACTTACTGGCAGAGGTAGAGAAATCCCCGAGTAAAGTAGCGAAGCCGAGAGCAGGCTTAAAGCTTTCCAAAGCCAAGAAGACACTTTAGCTCCTCTGCGCTTAGGCGAGGAGGAGACCAGCACTTCCCTGTGAGCTGAAGACTCGAGGTTGATGAGACTGAGCATGCTATTTCTCTCTGCATATGCTGTCCATTAAGGAGGCCCAGACCTTTTATGTAACTGTATATGTACTGCCGTATAATGAAATGAAGAAAGACCTTTGGTTTCAAAAGCAAGAAAAAGGCTGTTTTCATCTTTCTATCTTATCACTCTCCTTTAAAATGAATGTTACAGTGCAAAAGTAACAAGTTCAAGTGTATTCATCTCTGACTTAGCCTTATGAAAGAGCTATGTAGAAGGGAACACCCAATGAAAGACACAGAAATTTATGCCAAGGCCACAAAAATTGATCTCTTGGTCTTGTGTGCAAAGTCTATCAAAAAGCTTCTCCTTGGCTTGAGATCAGCCGAGAGGTTTTTTTCATCTGTCACTACTGAGCTCTGTAAATTCGGAGTGGTTTAGAAGGTGCTCAGGTTCTGCTTGAAAGCTTAAAGAGCAGAAGATGCCGCGTGTGAAGGATGAATAAAAGGGCTGAAACTGAAGTAATCCAGAGTGCTATGATATGCGCTAGTGTGCACAGCTATATCAAGACAGGAGAGTACACCATTATTTTGTGATCAAAAGTGTGATGTGTTTGGAATTTTTTGGTGATTTTTGTTTTGGGAGGAGGCAGGGAGAATTACCTGTTAGTGTGTTAACACGATAATAAAATTATGGAGATCTGCACATAAGCCTATCTTGTACTTTCTGACATGGGGCTGTTCCCCTTTCTGAGCCTTGGCAGGGTCAGTCTCAAAAGAGAGCCCCTTGTCCGTGCACTGAGCCAGTATTTCTGTGTTACCGAAAAGCAGATGAAGATCGTCCATAAACTTTTAAAACTGCTTGAAACGATCAAGTATGAAGGCTGAGCTTGTGTTGTCTAGCCACCGGTCCCCGTGTTATGTAGTTTTGGCATTTGATACGGAAATTCTGCACTTGAGCTTACTCTTAATGTTTTTAGCAGGCATGGTCTTTCTTGTGTGTGTCTGCTAGAACACTTGTTGCTATCAGAGGCTCCTGAGGAATGAGAGACCCAGAGATACTTGTCAGTCATTGCCCTCTCCCTGGTGCATGAAATAGGAATAGCAAATGTGGTAATAATAGTTACATGTGTTACATTATGAGGGTACCACTTTCTGGGTCAAACAGCAGAAGTAGGGCAGAAGCTACTGACATTCCCTCTCTGAGGGAGCTCCAACTTTAAGAACTATTTTGTTCCCAGGTAACTGAATCTCAGACAGTTAGGTGATAGTTAAGTTTTGGTTCCGAAGGTAATCGGCGTGCTGCCAATGAATATCCTTAATATCCTTCCAGTATTTAAAGGCTAAATCTGTTGCTTTTAGGAAGTTTGGACCTGCAGTATTAGCTTTTTGAAAAGTTTTCACTTGTGCAATATGCTCGGTAAAGACAGTTGTCTCAATCTTTTTTAATAGCTAAGTGCACCTACAGTCTTCTGCTGTAGCAGTTAAATGAGAGCAGCACTGCAGTGCCTTAGTGTGACATTGAAAATACAAGTGTGTGTGGAGAGAGGACTGGCCAGAAAAGCAAATGGTAAAAGGTAGCTGAGCCTCAGTGAGGCAGAAGCACCTGGTTATAGCAATCCTGCAAAAATGTTCCCATCTGTCCAAGATACACACACACACATCCATTGGCAAGAGATGCCAGATTGGTGCTTGCCAAATTCCAAGAGACATATGGCATTTATTGAACGAAAAGCAGCACTTCCCAAACCCTATTATTTCAGGATGCCTGGGGAGTTTGCCAGGTTGCCGTGTGACAAATGACACTTAATGAAAAATTTTTGGAGTTCCCTTTTTAATAAAGGTGTAAACAGGAAAAGGTGCGATGTCTGTAACCTCTTCCATGGAAATGCTCAGCTGTCAAGGCTTGTAGCCCTCTATTTGCAAATGACCCAAATGAGTTCAACTCTCATGGGTATTAGGAATGACAGACGGCAGTCCCTTCGTTCCCCCTCTCCTTCCCTCCTCCCTTGTTAATAAAAGGAAACACGACTATTTTCTCTTATTAAAAATGATGGCTGAAGTGTGCTATCATGAGAACAAGTCCTTTTATGTAGGTCCTTTTTATATCTTGCAAAAGATTTGTAAGGATTAAGATGTCTGTCACTTAGGAGAAATTTACTTGCCCCAAAAAATAGCTGCGACCTATAAATTTGCTACTACTATGACTTCTTTAGTGTGACCTGCTAAGCATATGTAGAGAAAAATAAATTAGCTACTTTCTCTAGTAACTTGCAGTATGCGGCTAGAAACTGAAAAAAGGTTTTAATGAGGTAGAATAAATTGTTTAGGAAAAATATCAGCAGTTTGGATGAAAGTAGGAACCTGCTGGTGACTGAAAGACACCTGCTAAATTTTAAGTCTTCGGTGTTTATGTAGAGTCTATTAACACAGAGAAATTAACTTTTGGGTTGGGTTCAGTTTTCTTTTTCCCTGCAAGGACAACAACTTAATGTCTTGTCCTTTATGATAGTGAAAAGCCACACTTTCAGTGTGTTGAATTTCAGATTGAGAAATCCTAGGTGTTGTGGGGATGGTTCTTCACCTATATTTAAAAGCTCTCAGAAGATAGGGGGGAAAAATACTTCTACAATGAGCTAGATCAGAACTAAGGAAGCCGTTAAGATACATTCTCTCACCTTTCTGACTGGAAAGGTGCTAAACTATGGCCATCCAAGTGCTGCTCCTTAATACTGGATTTGTGCACCTACACCATGCTAATTCCTAGGGTGCCAAAACCTTTGAGTTATTGAGACTGTGCTCTGCTTTTCATTGCATTCTGCAGTTTTGTTTTCAGCTTTTTGTCCCCAGTTGAAGATCTTTGCCCACGACTAATCAATGTGGATGGTATTTCCCTTGGCTAAAATGTGCCATTTGGGGCACCGCGGAGGAGGACAACGGAGCTGCTTCGCGCAGAGGGGTTGGACCCCTCATGGGAAGGAGCAGTGGAGCTGGTGGGATGCTTCCAGAGGCAGAGCATACCTCCAGGACTTGATACCCTTGCACCATCGGTCTGAAATCATCTGGAAAAAAGCCCCTGGGATTCTTTTTTTGTCCTTGGAATGTGAATTTTACCAGCGCTTCATTTTAACCTGGCATCAGGTAATAATATAAACCCTATCCCTTAGCTGTCTCTATGTGCAGACCTGTTTTATTAATAATATTAGGTATTCAGCTCTTAAATTCCTTTGCTATTACATGATAAATTCCTGCTGTATTATGTGATCAATTTACTGTAACCCCTAACTAGAACACTTTACCAGAAATGATAGTAGTGTGCATTGACCAGAATATAGAGATCCCATTCTGCAATCCCTCTTGAAATATCCCTTCCTATTAGATTTCTCCCGTTGGGAAGAAAATCCAGAACAAATGCTCAGACATGGCCTGTTCCTAGTGTGCAGCTCACAAAGGGGCTAATTCCAGCATCTGATAAAGCATTATTGAAGGTTTTGGCCGTCATCCCAAATTGGAAATCCCACTGCAAAGACTTGGGTTGAATATTTTCCTAAAGTTTGTTTCCAGGAATGAAATATTAGGAACTGCTTCTACCTGCACATTTGTATTGCCATTTTCCTTATGGTGCATTGTATTTTATGACTTAGATGAACAGGAAATTATATAATTTGTGATTTTTGAGTATCTAAATGTAGTGCTTCTCTAAACATAAACTTAGCAGTAAAAGAAAATCACGATATTCTCTAGTGCCTGATGTAAAAATATCAGCTGTAAAAATAAGTCAGTAATCAGCAATTGGCTATTGCACAGAATGCACAGAAATGCTTGTTTTAATGCTGAATAACGGTGGGGGGGGAAAAAAGGGGGTGCTTTATTTTGCTCCCATAGAAAGAGTTAATGAATCTTCTTGAAATACTATCAGGCTGAAATGGAAATGCAGCTCCCCCTTCTAATACCTAAAGGCAGCCAAGTCATTAATATTCTTATTAATGTAAATGATCTAGGTGAGAACACTTGATTTCTCCCGGGAGTTAACTGGATGTGATCAATTCCTGAAAAAAGTGTGACCACGGGATTGTTCATCAGGCTCAAAGGCCAACCTTGCCCTTTGAGCTCAGAAAAGATGCTGTGCCCTGGGGGAAACGGCTTTTAGATCGTTATTTTATTGACAGTTGTGGCCTGTTGGACCTCTTGGCCTCCTGCTCTGTGTTGCAGTCTTTAGGTATCTCTAGCTACTTGAAAGAAGCTAAGAAATGCCATGGTTTTATTTAGGTATGCCCAGATCTTTTGGGATTTTCACTTGAGTGAGAAGAAGCTGTTGCTGGGTTGTGCTGGGCTCTTATCCGGGCCCTAGTTCCAGTGAGTGCTGAATTTGTTTCCAGTTTTTGTAGGACTCCTGCTTTTGCATTTGCGGGTTTGCTGTCTCCAAATAGAAGAAGGAAATGTTACATCTGTCGTTCATACATCTGAAACGTGTTCAGAATTAGAGGTAATATTCAGTAAGGCAATGCAAGGAAGACACTGAGAAAATGGAGAGACAGGAGGGGGATTCATGGAAAGAAAACTTATAAAATCTGAAAGTAGAAATTGTTACTAGTCAAATTCATGCTTTCCTTTTTAAATGAAATTATATGTGAAGCTATTGCATGAGTCCAAGTTGTCCAAGAAGACAGCAAAAGGCACAAATCTTGCTGTCTCCAAAGGCAGCACAGGCTGAAACTGTGTGCATGTCCTTATTCAGAGCCACAAACCTCATAAATCGTGTGCTGTAAAGACATGGGCTTCCTTCAAGGGCCAAGGAGATGGATGCAGATGTGGTTTGTATGGCCTAGATGTCTATATAGGTGGTGTTTATATGCAATCTGCCAGCCTTTTGTGGGCTCCTAATGACTAAACCCAAGTGTCACTAGCCCTGCCAGCTCAAGACTCTTGTTGGGAGCATGAAATAAATTGCAAAAGGCCAACAGGAACCATCTACGGACTGCACCTTAGCCAAACATACACGGGTTGCCAGTCAGCAGACACAGGCCTGAATCTGGAATTACTCCAGCGAGTAAGCTAAGAGTAAGCATGCGCTCCCCACTAATTACAACAGGAAAACACTGGCCCCCGTGCACTGCACTGACAAATTGCTCCCTGTGGTATCCGAGCTAGTTTGCTGTTATCGTCATAGCCCCTAGCAAAGTCAGGATATTTGAAGAGCATGGTTTCTGCAACCTATTAAATATATTATATCCCTATTTATAGGTCAGTTCCATGAATAGAGAATTCCAACAGAAGAACATTTGCTATAGAAATTTTGGACTAGGGAGCTTTAAGGCAGTTGTGTTTAGTTAATGGGCCAGATATTTAGGAAAAAAAAGTAATTAAAGCTGTCTCATTAACCTTTCAGTTTCTCATATTGCAGTGTAAGTGAAAGCAAGTGCATTTTTATTTGTAATATTCTGACGTATTCTGTGTTTGCGTTGCATTTATAGCACAGTGCATGCAGTTTTGGTCTACTGTGTTTTGAGCAACAGGGTAATATTCTTTCAGTCCTTGATACCTTTGCAAAGCCGATATAAAGCAACAGGAATCTGTAGGGTGACAGCAGTGCCCTGCTTATTGGTATTTTGCAGGAGGCCAAAGAACAGACTTTGGTTTTCATCTCTCTTCGCATGGTGCTTTATGAAGATGGGGTTTGTGTAGTGAGTTTGTCATTGCAAAGGTTAGAGTTGTTGGTCCTTCTGTTTTTTTTCTGCCTGTACTGTGCAATATCAGCCTTCTCAGGACTGCACTGCTTGGGTCCAGCAACAGTTGGTGGGCTCAGGAAGGGGGACATGGTGGCAGGTAGTGTCCAAAATACTATTTGGATCCTCTCATTTGAGTTGCCGTGCTGTTTCATGCAGTGTTTGGACTATTATAGGAAATCTTGCTTTATAACCCACCTGTTTTTTTGAACCCATCTTTTTCAGAAATAATTATATACTGCAAAGTTTGCGCAGTAGTTGGAGGGCATGTTTATTTTCAAGTTATCAAAGGTTATGCTTTTTCCTGTAAGCCAGTTAAGTCTTAAAGTCAACATCAGCATTAAGTCTGAAGCCTCCAAGGCAGGATTTGAACTACAGAGAAACCAAATGACTTAGAGTGATTTAGGAAGCTTGGGACAGTGGGACACTTGGTGCAGCTATTTACAGGTGAATTCTTTTGTCTTACCACAAATTTGTCCTTTAGCTGAGATTTAGAGGGTTTCAGATGTTTCAGAGCAGTTTTGATACAAGAGCCTTTCAGAAAATGCAACTGGTCATTTAGTGTTCCCAACAAAACTCATCACATGCACTGTTGTGAACTTTTAGGCTAATTTCTTGTTAGTTTTATACTATCAGAGCCAACACATTGACCTTGCGATGAAGCAAATGGAAAATAGTAGCTTTCCCCCCAGAACTAAGTGCTTAAATCTTGACGAACGCTGAAGCCTTGAGAATTAGTGGCCCTTTACTGTGGTGAACCGAAAGAGTGGCCTGCCCTGAAGGAGAAGGGGAAAGCAATAATGTTTGCCCCATCTGTCAGAAAGGTGTAGCAGACATTTCTCGTTACATAATGGCTGTCCCTTCCCTTGAAATATTGAGGGGATTAGAAAATAACTTGCATAATTTATGGGCACCATCTCTAGCGCAGGAGCATGCATTACCGTTCCCACAGCCAGCTTGCACTAACCTTCTGAGCCATATGTATGGTTTCTGCAGGTAACATAATACTTTCAAATTATATGTGCTAGGAGCCAATAAAATTAGTATGGGGCACTTATGCAATAGTCTCATAACAGCTAAACTAACAAACGTTTATAAAATACATCTCTCCTAATTTTTCATGGAGCAGTCATATTGGGTTTTTTTCCACTTAGCGTTACTAATGAAACGCAGTACTAAAGGCAGACGCTATTCCTAGCAGAATGCTGATTTTTGGGGGCATATCTAAAGCTGCGTTCCTGTGTGGCTTGTTCTGGGATGTTGCATTTTTAGTATTCAGGAACCAGACTTGGAGGAGATGCAGGGCAGGACTACTGCAGGACACCTCTACCTGCTGCACGGTCTTGATTAGTAATCCAAATACCCTCATTGCTTCCCTTTCAAAATCATTTTACTTCTACATTTTACTTCTAACAAACAGTATAGCACGCGGGCAGAGGTTTTGTTGAGTCATGAGCTTGGCAGAGGAGATGAGTTCTTTAAGTTAGTCCATTGCAGAGAAGCACGAATCCCTGTCTTAAAGATTTACTGGTGCGCTCATTTCAGATGTGATCAACTGAAAGTCAACTTTGAGTAGGTCTTGCCAAATCATTTTAAATAAAATGATGCTCAAGATCATTATTGCAAACACTTCAGTTCAGTCCTTTTACCCCCTTTTTTCCAAATCCCCTTTCACCATTTGAAAGCCAAGTTGGTTTCCGTCTAGAAGAAATGCTCCTTATTCTACAAGGCTATTTGTGAGGGCTCCAGACTGAATAATAAGGGAGGGAAAATCCTGATCTTGCAGTGACTGGGTCTGCTGTTATCCCTTGCTGAGCACTGGGGCTGCTTGGGACACCGGACTAATCATTTGAAGGCTTCCAGCCTTGATGCTTTAATACATCACTTGAAAAGTGACGCTTGACCTTTTTAATTCCAGACTGGGAATATTATAAGAATTAAATTTCTGTTGCACATAAGCAGGTAAAAATGATGGTTCCTTACCTTTTCCACTGCTAAAATTTGCAGCAGCACTTCCCAGCACAAGGTGTGTCTGCTGATAGTCTTTCAGCTGCTTCGTTAGACTTTCTCTTGCACATCTGCACACGTGTGCACGCACACGCTTGAGGAATTGGGCTCTGAAACTTTTCCATGTTGTAAAATCAGTAGGTGGTTGCTGTCAGCAACAGTGTATTTGCTTTTTATTCTTCTGCAATAACCATCAGCCCAGCGAGGGGCTGGAAAAAGCCCTTCTGACAAAAACACTTGCTTCATTTGCACAACTAAAAAGGGAAAGGTGGTACTAAATGCATCGGGCATGTGAAAACTTGCATTGGTTTTCAGGAGCCATGCTACTTGGTAGTCCAAAATGTTGGAATATTAGCTTTTGGGCTTGCTAGATAAAGTATTTTGTTAGTATTGCATGTGTGTAACCTTTTGCCTTCCTATCATCAGTGGTTTTTTTTAACAGATCTTAGTGATAGAGATGCAAGAACAGTGCTGTAGAAATACAAGGTCATTTCCCTGACATGTGGGAATCCACGTAAAATTTCTGTGGACTTTGCATTGATTTCTTGCTGGTTCCTTCACAAAAATGGCCCTAGGTTCTTATGTTCTAAGGTTGCCTGTTTTTGTGTTGCCCTCAGTGTTTAGTAAATTCTCTGAAATCATGGGGAAGAAGGGTCCTTGGGTTCTCTTTGAGCACTGTTTCCATATTATCATATTATCCGACTGGAAATGTTGAACACATAATATTAAATAAACCATTCTTCCTCTTTTCTCTAACGTATAGACTTGGACTATAAACGTTTTAGGATTAAGCAATATTTTTTTGTGTGTTTTAACAGCTATATAGACCCTCCCCAAATCCAAATATTACCCTGATGAAGCAGAATAACCCAAGAAAAATCTGGATTGAAAAAATGATCAAGTTGCAGTGGGCAAAACAAAAGTAAAATTTCTTCTAACCTTTAAGTGCATAAGGTATATGTGGCCTATGACAGAAAAACTGCATGTTTGCTAATTGCAAATTAGCGCAATTTTTTTGTAGGTCCCATAAAGCGAGAGCCTCAACCGAGTTCTTTGTTTATTTTTCCACCTCCCTCCTGGATCCATTCGTGTTTTTGCATTGCTGCCGTGCACAGATGTGCACGTGGCAAGAGCGCTGCTGGTGCTCAGCTGCCCTCAAGGGCCTGAAGCAGGAGATGGAAGGAGAGCCCTGTCCTGGAGTGCTCCTGGGTTTAATTAGTTAACTAAATGGCCTGGATTTAACTAACTATGGGGGTTAGGGTCTTCTCCAGGGTGGTCCTTGGTGTGCTGCAAGGGAGCAGAGCCCAGGGTGGCACTAATGCAACCTGAGCTTGAGTTCTCAGGTGGCCTCTGGCTTGGTCTTGCGACCAGGCTGCTAATGGAGGTCCCTGAGGTCCCTTGGGCCACCTGGCAAACCTGAAATATGAAGCAAGACGACATTAAAGGCTGCTGCAGGGGTCGGAGCCCAGGCCTGCAGCGTGTGGTGGCTGTAAAAGCAGAGCAAGAAGGGAGGTTTGTGCCCCGGTTACTTCAGCCCCTTAAACTAACATACCTAGAGCCGAGGAATCCTAGTGCAGGAATTTACTAGGTGGGTTGTGATAGGGTTATTACCAGCCGCTGCAGAGATATTTAGGGCCTTTAATTATTATTTTAGTATTCATGATGTCGGTGACAAATGGAAATAGAGCCCTGTTCAATGTTGTTTGTCTTATTTCCTTGGGGTCTTCACCGAGAATAGTAATTCATCTTGATTTTTTTTTTTTCTTTCCGTAAGCCCCATGATGAATTCCGACATTGATATTCATTAATTAAAATGTTTCCTTCTCTGCTTATTTTAACGTGCTGCGCTGACTTGATTGCTTTGGGCCTGAGGACATTTTTGGAAGACGGATGGTTGAGCTGTTAGAACTTGCTGTATGGATGTTCTCCGAGATGGATTTCGGTGGCAAGGCCTTTTTCCCTAAAGTATCGTCATAGTTTTGTAGTTATTATTATAATAAGAAATAGAGGTGAAGAGGGGTACAGACCTGTGGTTTCCTGAATGAGGAAGGAAGAAGCAATAGTAGGGTGCCCTATAGAAGAGAGGACAATGTAGTTATAGCAGCAGTGTGGGAGACAGGAATATTTTTAAGTAACCTGAGATTCCCTCAAGCCAAATGGATGGACCATGTGGTGGGAGCCCCTAGTATTCCCCCTTGCTTGCAGCAACATAGTTAGATAACTTAATCTGCATTTGTTAAACCCACTTTTTTCTTAATTCTGCAGTGTTTTGGACATTTTTGGATGGCTTTACGTAGAGACATTAAAGTATATAGCATTTTTAATAATAAACTCTCCTGGAGCATTCAACACTTAACTACCTTGACATCTGAATACAAAGGATATTTGACTACCAGCCGTGCAAATATTTGTAGCAACAAAATGACGTTTGGAAATCGTGTGTGAGCAGGTTTTTTAATTCCTCAGTTCTATTGCTGGATCATTATGGATCCCTTACGGGTCCACTGCCTTCATTGAGTTAAGGAACCAGTGGATTGTATCCCGAGGTACTTATTTCACTTCTGCAAGTGATGAGCTAATTCTGTGCCCCTCTCAATGTGTTGATTTAAGAAACACAGCTTTAATTCACTGCACAAGTGTCAAATACTGCAATGCAGAAGTAACTTCGGCTACTTTTTAATGTGCCTCCTGTTTGCATAAATAGCACTGGTCATAATACAACTTTGTGAGATACAGTAAGGTATTATCTTGAAATCTTCACCTTTACAACCACTTGTATTCTTATTGCTCCAAATCATTCTGTTTTCTATTTCATGTTATATCTTGCAAAAAAAAAAAAATGCTTAAGTCAAAAGCAAGCCTGTTCTTACTCTGCAATAAAAACAAGAGCCTGGGAGAGTATGACGGTGGTAATTTACCTCCAGTACAGCTCCGAAAAATCCCCTGTGCACACAAGCACGTAGAGGCTTTTAGCAATAGGAATTGGGTTTAGATGTCTTGGTCTGATCAAATCTAACAGGATTGAAATGTGTTGTTATGAGCTCAGCGTTGAAACCGTTTTAGCTGGCCGTGTTAAACAAAACAATAGGGTTTCAAAGGTACTCGTGTACCTTTTAATAAGGTGTGTTGGGAGTGTTAGGGGAATGACAGAGCTATAATCTAGAGAAAAAAAAACCCAAACCTCATTATAACAAACCAAAGCATCATCAGACTGCAGTATCTTTAATAGCAGACTTGCTTTGAGGGAAACCCATGTGTTTTGGATGCGTCGGTATTTAACAGTGTACAAACTGAACACGGAGTCTTACTTTATGGCCAGGGTACACTGCTTTGCTTGTGGTTCCCATTAACACTTCTGCTATCTCGCCAGGGTTGCAGCACCCACAATTTATGTCATGGTGCTTCTGTAATATTGCATTTGGAAGCACAAAACGGAGCTAAATCGTCCCCTGGGGGTTACTGGAGCACGTGATATTGTGACATGTTGGATAGATGGGAACACAAAGATTACAGCGGTTTGATCCCTAAATCCATCAGGAACCTTCTTTGCATGGACCTGAGGAAGACACTGGGCACCTCTTTAGTTCAACGGCTCCGGTTGGTGATGCTTGTTGTTCTGCTAAATCCTCCTAAGGCTGAAGACCAAACCTCAACCTGATGGAAGCCAATGAAGCTCGAGGCAAATTTCAGACAGCTCTTTCTGGCTTTTCTTTGAAGGAAAGGGCCAAGAGGCAAACAGTGCGTTTAAAGAGCAGAGTTCTCCTCAGTGGCTTTAGGCTTTGGAGTTTCCCTGCTCGGATCTGAATCACTTAGAGACGAATTTTCTCTCTCAGCTTCCAGAAATCCATCCCGGGGCTCCTTGCATGGCTGTGCGGAGGGCAAACACAGTCACTGAGGGAGGTTTGCCTGCATGGGCTGCAGATTTTCTGTTTTATTTTTTAAAAAAATTAGTCTTTCAGCTGCATTATAAGCAGTTTAAGATCTCCAGCTGTACTGTGCTTGTGCAAACATCTTAAAACTGAGTTCCCTGGCACACAGCTAGGTGAATGTGTGGTCAGGAATGACGTATGCCCAAGTAAAATATATGACTAGCATCAGTTCTGTTGTTTGGGGAAGTGATCTAAACTGTGTCATAATGTTTTCATCGTTGTTAGCACGCTTGTCCTTTGATAGCTGATGATCTGGAACTATCTTATGTCATTCTGACTTGGAGCAAATCAAGTGTCAAGTATTTACTGCTTGCTGGTGTACAGGTAGGTGTGAAGGGGCATGAACAGTTTCCCTGGGTTAGTTCAGTTAATTTGTTAGGGTAGCTGTTTGTTGTGAAGCCTGTGCTGTAGTAAATGGTATTTCTAATCCTTTTTGAGTAGTCTAGTGGACTTTTCAATGGTCCCATAGGAGAATAGAGAACCTGACTTCTCCAGTCTATCTGCACCGGGAGCAAAATTCTCCAGCGTTTGGAAAACCAGGATCTATTTTTAGTGTGGATACTGTAAAAATAGCTGTGTGTTATGCAATTGCCTGTGCTAACAACTAGGAAAAGCTACAGGGCTTCTCTTGGAGTTGCCTGTTGCCTCTTGGCGCCCTGGAGCGTGTTCAGCATCTCTTTCTCCTACAGCTTTCAGGCTCTTTGTAACGCAGCGCTTAGTTTGCATATCCAATTGCAGTGTCACTTTTAGTGCTTCCAGGGGGTAAAATATGATGTGCTATTCTGGAACTGTGTCGTCTACATGACTCTCTGTTCATTCGAAGGGCCAGCCCCGTTGCGCAGGAGAGCTGCTCTAAGGTTTCACAGTGCTCTGCTCGGCGATGGAGATTAACTAGGTGGAGCTGAGACGAACTGCATCCTCCCTGGCCCGTAGTCAAAAGCGTCGGGTTTCTGCTGTACCGGGTCACGAACCTGCTTGGGTTTTGACTGATGATGTGGTCTTCCCTTTCAGACTTGAGATATCTGCTAGCAAACGGCGTTTTCCCACCTCCCGCAAATAGCTCTGGGGTTCGTAATTCCTGATCTTGATAATATCCTGAGCTGGGGAACTGCACGAGCGAATTGTAGGCAACAGCCGCAAAACAGCGTTCCTAGATCAGCTGGTCAGTGTTCCTGCCCAGGCTGCAATTGATTTAAATTATAAATTATTTGTGCATATATTAATCTATTTATAAACTCATAAATTTCATTAATTGATGCATTGATCTGTTTGGAAACGATTTTTTTCTATTATAATAATTGGTCTATTCATTTGATTGAAGAAAACAGAAAATACTGAGCCGTGCATAATAATCCTTAAAACTAATGCCATCATCTCCTTCCGTGGCTTATACATATGACAAGCATTTATGTGTAAATAATCAAAATTTTTACTACTTTTGGCACCGGTACTTGGAAAATACTTGCAGTGATCTGAATTTTTCTCACTTTGTCGAATGTTTTCTCTCTAAACATTCTGCCAAATGTAGAGCAAATTCCACTCGGCACTCGTTTGATTCGCTCCCTGTTCCACACCTGTAAATTTTTGTTCATGCTGTGCCCTCCTGGTCTTGGGACAATTTATTAGCTGCGACTGCTCGGCAACCCTTCATACAAACAGCTCTTTCTCTGCCTGGGAGACTTGGGAGTTGAAGCTGGGTAAGGATTCCCAGAAAAAGAGGTTTATGTTGCAAGGCCAAGTGAAATGGTCAAGGGTTTGTATAAGCAAGTATGGTAGCTGCTATTGCAGTTCCAAGTGGATTGAAACTATGTTCTTAGAACTGAAGTCGGAAATACAGCAGGAGTTTGGAGATGGTTTTGTGGTTTTTTGAGGATTTTGCAGGATCTCTGAGACATCTTTAACTCGGACGCTCATTTTCTTTACCTGTCAAATCCCAGAATCACAGGATGGTTGAGGTCGGAAGGGACCTTGAGAGATCATCTAATCCAGCTGCCCTGCTCCAGCAGGGACAAAATGTTGATAAAACTTCCACTGTTCCTTAGGAATCTGTGGAACTAAATTCTGTGCAATGTTTTGTGACCTCTTTGGAGAAGAATAGAAAGTTAATCCTGAAAATGGAAGTGTAAGTCAGAGCTTCAATGAAGAGAAGGAATAGGTGCATGTGGAATGAAGTTAGGCATCTCTGAGGCAATTTCTGTGCTGCTTTGTCAAGAGACTGAAGATAAAATTGGGATCCTTTAAACTGTTTTGGTATATTATATTCTCAAACAGAGTGGATTTGAGGTAAGCATGACACTTAGGCTTGATTTGAATTTGAGATCTGTTTTTTCACTCTAAGATGTGTAGTTGGATCCGTTGGGAAGGAAGCCATTTCAACTGAGTATAAGGTGGTTAACTGCCAGATTGCTAAATATTTTGTCATAAGCTCTGAATGAAATTAGCTTTTATGCCCCTAGACTTTAAGTGTACAGACTAAATATATCTTTAATGCAGATTAATTTTCCAGCAAGTAGGGAACAGTTCATGTTCTGTTTCATTATGAATGGCCATGCACAAGTACGCGCAATAGCTTGTACTAGTGCAGTCTTTGTCCTTGAAAGAAAAGAAGTATTGCAGAAATGAGAAAATAATAAAGGTTTATCATTAAATCAGCAATGACCAAGATACTTAGCAGGAAGATGATGCTTCCAGGAAGGAGGAGTGAAAGAATTGGGCAGGAATCCTTCCCTTTTTGAAGAGAAAAGAGGGGAAATAGGAAAAGTGTCATATGGATTGCAGAAGCTTTTGGTTTTACTTGAAAATCAGTGGATCTGAATGGAGACATCTGAATAAGTGGGAATAACAAGTTGGCTGTAATGGTACATAGGGAAAAGCAGAGAGTGCCATCTGAGATGGGTGATTTTAACCTCAGTGCCTGCGTTAGGCTTGCATCCCTCTTCCTTTCTTCTGCATTTAGAGAACGTGTAGTTCTGAGCAATGCTAGACCTTGTACCGGGCAAAGGCAATTTCAACACAACTGTTTTATTTTTGAGAATTTCCTCTTACAATTTGCAGAATGATGGATAATCTGAAAAGGGTATAAAATGCACTGTTTACAAGAATGCTGTTCCAGTTTATACTTATGGCAATCCTATTAGAATTTGGGCCCCAAATCATAAGTTTGGCTTAAACATCTTAGTGTTACGGTTATGTTTTCTTTTTTTAAATGTCTGTGCTAGAGCCTTAAGGCTTCTGTCCTTTAGACTTTATTTATTTGCTACAACCAGAGGATTAGATATTTGATCAAAAGGAAAACAGATTTTCACATATATAAGGACTGGAAGAGGTATTTTTTTAAAAAAATCACCAAGTGATTCGAGACTTGTGATAAATGCAAGGTTCAGCAAGAGGGGTTCCCAGTGAAACCAGTGGGGACTTGAGTAGTCCCCAATTTCTCCCTGCTGCTTTTGAGAAACAGCTCACCTGCCAGGAGCAGTTCTCCTCTGATTTTGGGTCTGTGCAATTTCACTCGCTTGACTGTGATGCTCTCAACCTTTTATGCCCTGCGAACTATCGATTCTCTTATTTTCCTGCCTAACCTTGTAGAAATGGGCACCTCTCTGTGCCTCATGAGCAGCCTCGTCTTTCCCCCTCTGGTTTCTCGAGCTTCTCCCTGCTGTCAACGGAGCAAGAAGGGGACTGCAATGAAGTCCAGAGCATGGCCTGCCGTTTAATTAACTTCTCTCCCCGTCATATCAGGTTGTCTCCAAGGGGTTGTGAAGCCTCCGTGCTGCAGTGCTTCCGTGGAGGGATGCTTGGTGCTTGGAAATACTCGAAGGCACTCCCTAAGCTGCTTTATTTGCCAAAATATACTCAGTTATTACTAGTAGCTAATAGAAATCATTGAGGATAAGATATTTTGTTACAGGTGCCTTTTATTTTATTTATTTATTTGCTGGACTCCTTTCTCTTTATAAATGCTCTTCTCCAAAACCCAAGAGCTTTTCGTTTTTCAAACCCGACAATTGCTCTTCCTAGGAGCAACTTTCCAGCCAATAACTACTATGGAAGCCTGGATTGAAAGGTCACTACTGTGATAGCCTATTTTTTTTTTTTCCTTTTTATTTTTTTAATGGAAAGGCAGTATTATATTATGCGGCTCTGCTGCATAATGTGTTTTGCTGGGAGGCGAAGCCGTGCCACAGAGAGCTTCCTCGGGAGGCCTATTCTCCTGGCTGCACATCGAGGACAGGCTCGAGCATTAAATGGCTTTAAGCTTGTCAAAGAAAGGTTATTAAAAATGTTCCTGCCTTTCGGTCTCCGCGCTCAATAGGCACAAAAATGCAATACTAGGGGGATTTTTTTCTATTTAGTCATGTCATTTGGCATTTTGCCTATAGCTAAAAATGAGATACCATCTGTTTTAGGCTCACTAACGGTTCTATACTGCGACTGACTTGAGCCTGCTCGCTGGTTTATTGTCACCACTCGAGAAATCAGCTTGCTTTCTGCTCATTACACTTTTGCTACCACCTTTTGTTAGCCTTTTACATCGCAGGGATTTCTCAAGATGGATATTTCAGCATAGCTTTTAGTATCAGGACTATTTTAGTCTCTAGGTAGGCAAATTCGGGTTTTTCAGAGACTCTGAAAGCAAAGCCAGACCACTGACACCTTGAAAAGCCATCACTTCTCTGGATGTGCTATTAATGCCCTTGGCGTGGAGATGCTTCTCGTTACCAAACCTGATTTTGTGAGCTTGCCCCAGCAGCTCGTATGAGGTTAGAACTTTACTAGGCAGCTTTTCGGCCCGAATGCATTTTTTTGAAGCTCCAAATGGTTTTAATATCTTAAGCTACGTTTTAGTTAGCGAGCAGTGCAGAAAGGCAGTGTTTAAAGACGGTCCCATGTGAGATTTTTGCCAAAATCTACTTGCTTATTAAAGAAACCTTCAATTTTTTTTCTTTTCAGGCAGCACCCCTTTTGGATGGTTTTTAAAGCCTTGAGCCTGCTAGGATGTTTCAGTTCAAAAATTGGCTGTGTTGCTCGATGTGCTAGATCCAGAATATTTCCTTGTCTTGACATTGTAATATCGATGGTAATGGGTTCATGATGTTGTGATAAAGCAGGAATTGATCATTTTGGATAGAGAAGGGATGGCTGTAAATTCTTTGGATTTAGAGCTTTTAAGCGATACCTTTGGACTCTTTCAGCAGCGCTGTTTTTCCATTTGGTTTTCCATCCTGAATCGCCTCTCTGCTAATGGGCTGATATAACAATATAATTCACAAGGATAACTGTTTGTAGGCAAAATTCAGCCTTGAATCCTTTGAAGAAAAACTACCGGGAAAAGTGGGTTTGCTTCTAGTTTTGACAATTTTCAAGTATCTCCTTAGGCAGTAAGACAAGAGATGAGTTTATTCCCGAGGTTTTGGTTTGGAAATGTCACCCTTGCCATTTGGAAAAGCACAGCAGTGTTATAACAAGTTTCTCCTTGCAGTTTTAAATTATTCTAGCTTATGATTTGTTGTTTAGACATTTTCCATTACTTAATTTCTAGAGTAATGATAATGTAGTTCTACGTATATTTTAAAGAGGACTCTTCATGGCCCTGTGGTTGACTTGCTTCCTATTTCTGAATGCATCCAAGCTCTCCTTCTCCTGTAGCTGGTCACGCACAAATAACTTCCTCCATCACATTTCTAATTTGCATTGCTTTTTTGTTGGTGCTAAGGATCCTAGCAAATAGATAAGGTAAGGCAGAAATGTTTTAAACAAATGCAAGAAATGAAAATCATTAATATATTTCAGCTCTGTCTGAACTCATCTTGCTGTGTTCATCTTTTGACTTTATATTCTGATTTTCTAGGAAAGAGCTGACACAGGAAGCCCTATCTGAGAATCTGAAATCTGAAAATATTTTGGGGGACTAAGGATAGACCTGGTATTTTTGAGGAGGCTTGAAGGATCTGAAATGGGGCTGAAAAAAATGCAGTAGAAAACTTGAATATGAGCAAATGATCTGTATCCCATGAAAAGCGAATGATCAGCACAATGAATTCATTTGTAGAACTGATGGCAAGCATAAATTGGGGAAAGTAGAGATAAAAGTACTAGTCTGGATGTTGAGGAAACCAAACAAGGGCTGGTGGAAGAAGAGAGCAGGCCAAAAGGGCAGAGAAGATAACTGCATCTGGAGTATTCCTGCCAGGTTGTATATCTGGCTTTCTTAAATGTTAATGGGAAGTAAAAGTTCTGGTGTGTCTCCAACATCAGAGAGAGTTCCTAGAATCAATGTTGGTCTCCCAGTCTATATTTCCTAATGATTCAGAGCTGCCTGGATCTTGCCTTCAGGATGACCCATTTGGAAAAGGTCTCAGCTCATGAGGTTTGGCCTTGGATGCAGTCTGGAAAGTGAATGGTCCAGTGATGCAATCCAACGTACTTGATGGGGCTTAAACACTGTTGTCTAGCAGATCTGGAAAGTGAATCATAGAATCCTTAGGGTTGGAAGGGACCTCTAGATCATCTAGTCCAACCTCCCTGCACACGCAGGGTCACCTAGAGCATGGGTCACAGGGCTGCATCCAAGCGGGTCTTGAAGATCTCCAGAGAAGGAGACTCCACAGCCTCTCTGGGCAGCCTGTTCCA
>JAWLRI010001064.1:306688-359555 GCA_034781795.1 Crypturellus tataupa
GCAGCCCTCTGGGGTGTCAGCTGCTCCTCCCAGCTTCGTATCATCTGCAAACTTGCTGAGGGAGCACTCTGTGCCTTCATCCAGGTCACTGAGGAATAAATTGAACAGGACTGGACCGAGAACTGACCCCTGGGGAACACTGCTAATCACAGGCATCCAACTGGACTCTGCACCGCTGATCACCACCCTCTGGGCTCTGCCACCCAGACAGCTGTTAATCCCCCTCACCGTCCACTCATCTATCCCACATTTCTGGAGCTTGTCCAGGAGGATATTGTGAGGGACAGTGTCAAAAGCCTTGGTGAAGTCAAGGTAGATGACATCCACTGCCCTCCCCTCATCTATCCAGCTGGTCATCCCATCACAGAAGGCTATCAGGTTGGTCAAGCATGATTTCCCCTTGGTGAATCCATGCTGACCAGTCCTGAGCAGCTTCTTGTCCTCCATGTGCCTGGAGACAACAGCCAGTACAAGCCATTCCATCACTTTTCCGGGCATGGAGGTGAGGCTGACCAGCCTGTAGTTACCCAGGTCCTCCTCTTCTGAAGACCTGTGTGACTTTGGCTTTCTTCTAGTCTTCTGGCACCTCCCTAGTTCTACAGGATTTTTCCAAGATGATGGAGAGTGACTTGGCTAGGACGTCCACCAACTCCTGCAGCACTCTGGGGTGCAGCCCATCAAGGCCTGTGGATCTGTGGGTATCGAGTTCCCTCAGGTGCTCCATGATCCAATCTGCCTCTACCCTGGGCAAGTCTTCCTCTCTCCCGGCTTCTCTTGTCCCTAGGGCTGGGATTCTAGAGGGCTGCCCTTGGTAAGCACCTCTATTTGTTAGCACGAGGTCGAGTAGCTGGTCTCTCCTTGTTGGCTCCTCCACAACCTGCATCAAAAAGTTATCCTCAACGCTCTGCAGGAACCTCCAGGACTGGTTGTGCCTGGCAGTGTTGTCCTTCCAGTTGGTGTCGGGGAAGTTGAAGTCCCCATGAGAACCAGGGCCTGTGACCGTGAGGCACCATCCAGCTGCCTGCAGAAGGCCTCAACCTCCTCATCCTGGTGTCCATCTTGTCCTTGTTCCTCACTGCTCTGTAGTCACAGGCCACCGTGGGCCATGACTTTGGGGTTGTATTTGAGCTGCTGAAGACGAGCCTGAGCACTGTGCGCTGCTCAGTGTGTCTTTCTTTCCCCCTCAAGGAGAAAATATGAGGTTACCAGCAGCCCTTGTACTGCTGCTCATAGGTAAGATTTGTCTTGCTCTTAAATCATCTCAAATGTTCAACTCCTGCACGTTTCCACAGTTCAGCTACGTTTTTCCTGCGAGATGCCTGCCCCAGGACAAGGATTTGAGAAGTTCCAGCAAAAACTAATCAATCAAGTGGACTGAGAGAAGGAAGAGGTAGTATTTGTATGTTGAGCATGAAGTTCTGGCTACTCCAGGCTTTTGAAGGAGCTGGCTTTTTAATATTTAAAGCGTTTATAGTTCTTGTTTGCTGTTTATTCTGTTTTCCTTCCTCCTGGCTCTTTAAGATCTGCAATACCTGCTGTGCCGATGGAGGGATGCAGGTGCATCCTTGACTGTTTTTGCCATTAAATGAACTAAATTTGAACTTACAGGTGTCTATATTTTAAATCCCATGTATTCCTGTTGCCTCTAGTGAGAGTTACTCTAGATTCAGACTGAGGAAACACTTGCCCTGTGCTCTTTTCCAGTGTTTTGCTCCCTGTCCTGAGAGATGGTGAGATAAACACAAGCAGGAAGTCTCCCAAGGGAAGATTCTTTTTTTTTTTTTTGTTTTTTTTTTCTTTTTTTCTTTTTTCAATTTTTTCTTCTGCTTCACTGTTCAGGCAAGCATGACCATCTGGCACTTTGATTACTCCTTAGGAGTTCATATTGGTGGCTTTCCTTGAAAAAAATAAAAGGACATTTTAATACTAAGTGGAGGGTGGAATGAATTGTCAAGGGGAACTCTGGCCTTTCTGTGCCTTAGAAAAAGGTTTTATTTATTTATCAGGGGAGTAAATAGACTGTTTGGGGCATGTTTTTCCTTTTAAAAATGACTTGAGAGGGGAAAAATAGGAATCAATGGTCCTTGGCTTTTCTCCCTGCTACCTCAAAACCTGAAATATTTGCTTGTGTCTCCTGTCATGCCTGGATGGGGAGATATTTTCCGTATGGGAGACACTCAAAGCTATGGGTGAGACCTCTCGGGTAGGGCAGCCATCCAAAGGGCTGTCCAGGCAGCCTATGTTTTCTCTTGAGTGCGAAGAATTTCCCTTTGCTTAGCTCAAATATCAGCCTGTTCTGGCATCTCTTACAGATTAGCGTCCTCTAGGTATTCCCTAGCCTGAAATGACGCTAAATCCGATTTCAGTGATAGACCTTGGTCCGAGTGCTTCAAATCCTTTCTCCTCCCCAACCCTAAAACGAATCTTAGGGTGACCTAAAGTCACTTGATATCACTGTTGCTTTGAGCAAATACTCAGTGCCCTGCTCTGAAAGCAGCAAATTTCAGGGTAATTAAAAGAACCTATGGTTGAGCTTGGGAGAGGCAAGGAGTTGCAAGCAATTCCTCCAGAGTTGTGTTTTAAAGTAAAATAGAGTGAGAGTTCTCATGTGACAAATGATAGATGTTCTGTGATATTCCCTGATTTTTCCCCCTCCACTTGACATAGGTGGAAGTGAAGATGCTCTGAAGGGGCATTACAACAACACACTGATTGAGCAATGAAGTGAAATTCCTATGATTAACCTACAGTAAATTTAGAATATCTTCTTGGGGGTAGTGATGGTGATGGTTTTCAGTGTGGGAAATGTTTTTTGGCTTGTTTTTCTGGTGTTTTGGGCAATACAAAGTCAAAAGCCAAGTAACTTGCTATGAGCCCTCAAGAAGTCTGATGTTTTCTCCTGTGGGAGCCTGGTTGCCTTCCCCAGGGTTGGTGGTGACTGCCCTGGGCTGGTATTTTTGATTTGATTTAAAAGGAAGAAATTCTCAAGGCAAGACTACTGCCCCATAAAGGTTTCCTTTTCAATTTTTAAGATTTTTTTTTTTGCTGTAAATTTTGTGAAAAAGGAAACACTTTTCTAATCACATTCGGGAAGTTAAGAGGGATGTCAACTTAGATGTTTAAGACCATCACGAGCTGGGGTTTCATGTGGGCAAAGTCTTCAGGCAGCAGTGGGGGATACTGATGCCATAATTTTTGTATGACCTGAAGAAAGAGACTTCAGATATCAATAGGAAATCAATAGACTTTTGAAGAGATTTTTGGTCTTTGTGTACCTCTTAGTTCCTATTTGTGACAACAAAATGCTCTAATACTCTACTGCTGAAAAGACCTTTGCAAAACTGTGTCCTTCCTGGTGTAGTGGGTAGAAAATGAAATAATATAGAATGGCACACAAAAGGCTGAATGGTAGAAAATCATGGTTACTTTCCCAGTAATATTTTCTGAAAATTTCAATTTTCTAATTTTGTTACAACAGCTTAAACATATTGCTGTTCATGAACACTTGTACAAATGAGCAGTGGAGAAAGTTATGTCCAGAACATTAAAAATATTGGGAAAATAGATTTTTAAGGCAAATAAATACCAGAAATATTGTAAATCTCAGCATTTTGCCACTAGAGTGCACCAGAAGGTTTGCTTGCAGGCTGCCAGCTCCAAGCAGCCTCTCACCTTAACTCAGCTCTTTTGTGCTGTAAAACGCCAGTCTCTAATAAAATATCTTAACCCAGGTATAAATATATTTTAATAAAATATATTAACCCAGTTTTAATGTATAAAAAGGACATCTCGGTTTCTAGGTATATCATATTTGAAAGCAGAGCTTACAGCATAGGCTTTAAATAGTTAAGTTGCTCCCTCGCAGGATTCATTCGGTGAGGAGAAAAATTGTGTAAAATCCTCTGAATTCCTAGAGTTCTGTATCAGTTATTTGAGTTCTGCAATAATAGTCAATAGGCTGTATTTCTAACTTGAAACCTGAGTGTTTGATTAGAGCAGAAATAACACCTGGACTATCAACTGATCAAGAATACTGCTTCCTGGAATTGGTTTATCTCTGCACCTTCATCTCTTCATTCACAAGGGAAGAAATAGTATTTCCAAGCATTCATATCACAGCAGCAACCCAGAAACAACTGTGCTTCTAGACAGCATGAGATCTCTAACATCTTTCAAGCAGTATTTTGGTCTCATCACCTTCCTGTCTCATTGTGAATACAGCAATAAGCAGGAACTCTTCTTATTCTCTTTCAATACTGGCTAAAAGCTGGTTGATTTGGAGCTTCAAGCTTTGATTTGGAGCTTCAAGCTTTGATTTGCGTGTTAGAGGATCTAATTCATCCATGCGAGTTCAGTGAAGTTCAGGTATGCAGCTGCTTAAAGGTCTAAAATAGTGGCCGGTTTAACAAATACCCAAGCCCCTAGCCCAGAAAATCAAGCACAAAAACAGTTACGTGAGGGGTACTCAAGTAATTTTGCTATAAAGAAAACCCTTAATAATACTTTTAATATAAGGAATTATTGATCTTGGATAAGAGCAGGGAACTTGTGTGCTTAAGCAAACACTTGTTTAAGTAGTGATGAATAGACACAGCCTCCTAAATTTCGGTTAATTTGCCTGATCCAAAGACATAAAGAAGTCCAGAAAAAGCCCCAATTCCCACATTCCAACTATGTTTTTAGCAGAAAAAAATTGTCTTTTTTTTCTAGTGATAACACAGCAGTAAAATGAGGTGACAGAGTTTTCCAAGGTGACCGAATGGAATTTTGCATTTCCAGAATATTGCTGAAAGTGAAGGGTGACTTCTTACATCATGAGAAAAATATTATTTAAAAAAATCTAAATGTCTTCAGAGCTTCTTATAGAAATGGATTCAGCTTTTATTTATTTTGAAATAATATTGATTGTGATTAAGAACATAGAAGACTTGGAAGATGCCTTTGATTCGCTTTCTGATGCGCTTGGTCTAACTGTTTTTCCTTAAATCATGCTTGACTCGGGCTTAACTCGGTTTGCCGTTGTGGTAATAAATATCAAATGAAAGGTAAAAAGACGGAGGAGGCTCCATTGTAGTAATTTGATTACTCTGGAAATAAAGCGGCGGATTACTGCAATCTAATTTGGAAGTGATGAAGTGCATGTGATGGCCGAGTAATTATTTCTGCACAGTCCCTGTCCACGGGGAGAGCAGTTATTGGCCACTGCACGGTGTTAATGATGCCCCGGTCTGCCCTTTGCACGAGCATGTGGAAACAGTGGCCTTCTGAGTGTGTTTGAGGACACCAATCTATATTATATGCACCAAAATTGATCTGAATTTGCAGCTTTTGCTGCTTTTTTTGTGAAATAAGGTGAAAGCGTGACCTCATGAGCAGAATGTAACCGTGTGTTGGAATCTCTTGCAAAAGGGGTGAGGAGGAATGTGGGGAGTTGGAGGAAGGGAGACGTTGCAGGTGGCAAGGGTGGTATTGCTTGCAATTATAGAGCACTTGGAATTTTAGCTAGGCTGCAGCAAATAGGGATCCATGATTTCCAAATGAAATTATATTGTAATTCTGAGAGTACCTTAATTATATTTTAGGGGCAGTTTTTACTAATCTGAATGAATTTTTCCCCAGCGAGAATTGCAAAATTGGATGAGTCCTTGACTACTGCAAGAAAAGCCGAAATAGAGCACAGACACACTGAGCCTATTAGACTAAAGTCTTAGTTTGTATTTGCTTTAAAGAAATTGTGTGTTACAAAAAGGATGTAGATGCAAACCTAATGTAAAATATTTTTCAGTACTTACTCAAGCACAAGATGTTCCTGAAAAAAAGAAATTGGTTTTAAGAGCGATTTCTTGAACTCTGTTCTTGGTAAAAATGGAATAGGGCCATAAACTCAGTCCTCATTTTTCCTTCTGCAGTATCAAAGTTACAGCAATGATAGTGTTGGGTTAAGGGAAGCTCCACTTGAGCAAACACCAATCAGAACCATAATGTAGAGGAGCTTCAAAAGAAAAACAAAACTAAGAGACCAGTTCTTTGAATAGTTCTGAGCCATTTTAAGCCAATTAATATATATATATATATATTTAATTTAGAAGGGTTAGAAACAGTATGGACAAGGCTGTATTTTTTTACATTTATTTTCCGGATTAGTTTTCTCTTGTTTTTAGTAGCTGGATAGAAGCTGATTCTCAGCTGTGGTCTAATCTCATGGGAATGTTTCCCCAGCAAGTCCATTTTCCCGGGCTTTGCACGAGGCAGTGGAGTTTCCTTCTCCCTTTGGAGTGACGGTGAATGGGAGGGCTAAAAATTGCCTTTGTGATTAGCAAAAAAGATATTTTTAGAAAAAAAAAAGGTGAAAGGTAAACCAGAGATTAGAAGTATTGAGAGGAGGAGTGCGCACTGGATGTATATAATCCATTAAAATGTTCTCAGATGAAATACAGCATATATCAGGTTCAGAGTTACTAATCAAAAATCAGTTGTAAAATCTCTTTTTGTCTATCTGTGTATTAGAGCTGATCAAGCTTTGAAGCCACGGGGATGTTTTATGACAGAAGATTTAAATTCTCTAATCTTTCATGTCCCAGCTGTCAAGCCTTGCATCGAGTTTCCTCTGTGTGCCTATTTGGAAGTGAATTTTGTTTGAGCGTCTTCGTCAGGAAGGTGGGAGTGTAGGTTAACGAGTTATTTGAATTACATTCAGGTTATACAGCTCTGTTTTTGTAGTATAGACTTTCTGTAACTTCCAATTTTGCTTCCATTATGCCACAGATCCCCCCGAAATTGTGAAACCCACCAAGCGACTCGGTAAAATCCCTTCTCTCCAGAATACCAGACCCCATCGCAATGGGATGGTCCCCTAAAGGGATATTGGACTTGCCATGGGGTGAGGAGAAGGGGATTTGGGGCTAGTGGCAACCTTGACATGGGGTTTTTAAGGAGATTGAGGGAATGGGTGAAACTTCCTGTGGGATGGATAGGACAAGGATCAAAGATCCAAAGGGAAAGGAAGGGATTGAGATGGACTGGGGAGAAGCAAACAAGGGGAGATAGGGAAGGGGGATAAAGCTGCCAGATGGGGTAGCAAGACCTGTTTGCTTGTGGATTCCTGGGCACGAAGGCCACCAGCTATCCTATGGTCTTATTAAATCCTCTTCCTGGGATTGCCTGCTCTATTTGCAGTTCTCAGCTCAGCTTTGCAGGACAGTAGGTTTGTGTGGGCTGTTGTCTGTGTCCATAATTCTCCATTTGTGTAAATGGCCAAACTGGTAAAATACAAATAGAACAGAATTTGGTTCACCCTCCGAGTAGCGTCAGTTCTTACCCGGTGATAAGTTAAAAATGTTAATGACCTTTTCGTAAAGAATTGCATTTTGCCAGTTGATGTACGAATGTGCAAGCGTGAATCGATTTCTTTAAATATTTAATGATTGCAGCCTGCGTTTCTAGTGAGCTCTCTGCTGCTTGCCTTGCACAAACGAAGAGGCCTTGGAGCTCAGGCTGTTGGAGTAGAGGGTTGAGCTCTCCGGAGGTCTCTTCTGACCTCAACCACGTTGGGATTTTGTGATATTCATGATTTCATTAATAAAACGCAAGTGCATAATTACAGAGTAATTGCTGGGTTTTACTCCTCGTTCATTGTGCTCTGCAGCCGTGGCAAGTAACGTGCATAAAGCAGAGCGGCGTAAACTGGATAGGTACCTGGTTTGTCACCTGAAGACCCAGTGTAGTGAGGATTTTAACCCAGGCAATGAGTGTTTCACATCTAGTTTAAATTTAGCAAGCAGAAATCCCTGTGAAGTAGAATATTGGATTCTGACTTTGGAGGGGTGAGAAGATTTTGCTGTTCCTGTTCATTTATTTGTGCAAGACTTTTCCAGCAAACCCGTGGTCCATAATTTCTTACAGCAATATGTTCTAATAGTCCTTTCCTATTGGAAACTGTAATAACTTGCTTTTTTAAATGATTATATTTGATTCCAGCTTGATGCAATTGCCCTCCTCCCTTCCCAACACCTGTCGTGTTCGTCCCTCCCTGGGCTGAACAGGGAAAAGGGATGCAGCTCGGAGGAGCAGCGTTCGGATGCAACACTATCCTTTACTGGGAATTTGCAGGAATGCATCCAGCCCCAAACGTTCTCCACATAGACAAGAAATTCAGGAATCCCGGAATGTTTTAGCATCCTTTCTTGGCCAAGTTGCTGCTTAGTCTCCGAGGTCCCTCGGTCTAGGGGGCAGCTTGAGTGTTATCATTTCCTCTGCTCTGCAGAAATGTTTGCTGCAGAGCTGGGGAGGAATCTAGAGAGCCCATTTAGTGTCATGGGGAAGGCCCAGAGAAGCTGCTGCTGGAAACATCTGCAAATACTCATCAAATAGATCCCTGGGAAAAGCAACATTTACGGAAAGATCAGTAAAACTGCTAATAGCTTGAGTCTATTTTCCACAATCTCCATGTGAAAGCTGGAAAAGATCTAGTGTTTGAGAGATGATTTGAACCTATTTTTTTTCTGGCCTAAAACTTTATTCACTTTCTGTTAAAAAATATTTTAAACGGAGAACCTTGATTGAGTGTCTTAATGCAGGATGCTTGTGTTCTACAGAATTACATTTACAAGCTTGTTAAACTTAAGGAATATACGTTCTGAAGCCCGTTGAGAGCTGAAGAAGTTAAATTAAGCAGGATTTACAGATGTGAACTGAGCATATGGTCAGGTCCTCTGGGAGTTTGATAGAGCAAGTGTCTGGTAAAGCAAGTGGAGGCTGTTGAGGATGGTGGCAGAATGAAGAGTCCTCCCATTTACCACGACGCTAAAAGGGAACGTCCCCAGTTACTGTTTCACCTCTGCGGCCACGCACAATGAAATGGGAGGAAAAGCAGTGTTTAAATAGAGACAACGAGGTCCCGAAGTGAAATGTCCACGAGGAAAAGTGCAGTGAGAAGTTGTGGGAGACAGAAAATATTCGATGGCTTGACTTGTAATGAAGAAAAAGATTCTAAAATGAAGTCCCTCACACTGCTGCAGCAGTGGTTTAGTTTCTGAGAAGATGCTTTAGTCTCTAGGCTTTTAAGGGACACTTTAATTAAATTGGCACAGGTAAAGTCTCATTCAAAGCAAAGGAGGACATTTTGCTGGTTTTAGTTAATGCTGGATACGTTTTTTTTTTTTTTTTTTATTCCAGAATGCGAGATTTTATTTAGAGTGAATTTTCTTAGGAGGCATGTAAGTAGTAGCCACTTGATTCCGTATGGATCAAAGATGATAAAAATTTTGTTTAGAAGAAGAAAGAAGCAACTCTTCGAACCAATAAAATGAAAATAAAAATAGTAACGCTGGCTTCTAAAACAAATAACGTTTTTTTTTTTCCCTTTTGGTTATAGCTATTCCATCTCAAGAGCCGACCAAGTTATCGGGATAACTTCTGCTCGATTCAGCCAGCTCTTGGTGTGCAAAATATTGCTCCCAATGACGGAAGATGTAGGGATCTTCAGGTGGGTTTAAGTGGGATACGCAGCGTGTGCATCGCGATATGACAGAGCGGGGTGGATGTGCCCGTGGCGGGGAATGGTTTGCCCTGCGCTTTAACATCTGCAAAGATGTTGTGGATTTGCTTCACATGGCCAGCGCGGAGCTTGGCGCCATCCGCGCAGTTTGCCGGGACTTGTCCTCCCGCTGCCCTTTCCGTAAGGGAAACGGATCAAGTTTAATGTTCGTCGGTGTCTCGTGCGGTGGGAGAAGAGGAGTGGGCTGGATTGGCTGTTAAGGCAGTTAAAGCGTAGGGAAAGAGCAGATAACTTGTGGCCTTATCCCAAATCTTGAGAAGTTGGCCATGCAGGCTGATGTGTGGGATGTGGAGACATCGCTTGGATCTGAGATTTTTGGGGATTGTAACTGCAGGTGCTTTAACTAGTTAAAAAAAATCAAGGAAGAACCATTTCTCCTTGATTTTTTTGGGACACAAGGGTCACGCTGTTGGGATTGATGCTGTGTGTTGGAATCTGGAACTTTTCCTTACAAATAACCATTAGAGTTGCCTTAGGCTGTTGATCTGGAGCCGGCTGCCCTGGTTTGAAGATGGAATTACTTGCAGTGCTTCCATCAAATACCTGATGCTTGTAGCTCTTGGCAAGTCCCGTCCTTCCATACTTGCCCTACCAAGGCTATGACTGCACTTTTTCCAGGCTGAGGATACAAATCCCAGCCAAACGGATTGGGCACTGCAAAACTCGCAGCGATCCTGTCCTCCAGTGCTCTGATATAAAAAGCAGGTGTTCAGCTCCGTGCGGGTTAGTCTATTAGTTACACTTGTTAATGAAAACTTAGTCTTGAGACAAACACTCTACTTCCTATGAAAATGATAATTTCCCTCCCAGAGTTGGGTTTGGGGGCAGTTTATTAGCCTGGGGCAAAACTTGGTATTCAGTTAGATGAGTATAAATCTCCATATGTGAGAATGATTAGTGTATGGCTTTTAATATATCAATTTTCAAGCGAATGCTTTCTACAGTTCAGGCTTGCAGCCTGTGAAGTAGCATTTTTTTTTTTTTTTTAGACTTGTATTTAGATTTTAAACATCAAGTCTATTCTTCTGAAGCACTTGGAAAACTCAGGCTTTTGGCTGATGTTGGGTATTAACAAACCAGACTTTCTCCTGGTTGCACAAAGCCAGATGACTTGCCTGGTGCCTCTCAAAGGGTGCATTGGCTCTCGGCCCCTGGAATTGCTGGAATTCTTGCTGGCTCCTTGGTGAGGCTTTTATGTGCTCACTCTTCATCCGCAGACAGCTGCGCTTGGGCTCGGGATGGAGTGGGAAGTGAAATCACTGGAGAAGCTGCAGATCAGCACGGGAGCTTGACTTGGGGCTGCGAGCAGGGAGAGGGAATATCCTCTGGCCTCGCGTAGCTCCGGAGAAGTTGTCTTTGGCCCTCGCTCCGTTCGGCTTCTCCTCTCTCCAGCCAACGTTGGTGGCAGCTTGAGTGGCAGGTCAAGGAATAGTTGACAAGCACGGCTCAAAATGACGTTTCTCAAACACAATAATTTGCAGATCAGTAGCATTGAGATTCCAGGCTTCATCACTGTGATAGGGTTTGGCCACAGAAGCCTGTTCCCTTTCTAAATGGCTTTTTTCCTAAACACTGAGTATTAAATCTTGCAGTTCTCTTCCCAAAGGCCTCCGAGAACTGAATCATAGAGGGTCCCCAGTCCCTCTCGCATGACCCATCTTTGGTTTCTTATCTCTCTTCCCCCAGTCACAGGCACTTCTAGGAATCAACCAGTCTGACTTCTTTATGGGCATCTTCACTGTTGTTGGATTTACTCTTTGGATGATGTGTTGGCAGTGACAAAACTGATGAATTTTTGGTCATGACTAAGATTTCCTCTCCTTATCAAGACTGAGCTGATCCCTGAAGTCTTTAATGTCTGTGTTTAATATTTGCACCATGCTAAAAGCAATTGAACTATTTAAGCAATTTATTCTTTCCCTTTACAAATCCAAGAGCTATTTTCTTATGAGGTCAGGGTATGTGTACATATAGTTGTTGGTAATTTGTTGTTCATGGAGCTTATAGACATCACAGTTCAAGTCCCATATCACTTACCACATCCAACTGGTGTATTTTACTGCCAAGCCAGAAAATGTGTGGCATCTGTAGCTCTTTTAATAATCTAGGTTAAAATATTGAGCTGGAAATTTGACCCTCTATTCCAGAAGTTCAGTGTGGTGAAGTGCTAGAAGGTTTAAAATACCTTGAAAAATGCCTTATCTATCACGACACGAAAGGGCAGCCCTTCCAGACAAGCCATGTGCAACATCTAAAAGCAGCCTGAAAACGTGGTGGCAGCAGGGAGGTGGGCAAAACTCACTCCAACTTGCTCACAATTTTATTTGCTGACGTGCCAAAGCAACTCTAATCGAAAATCTGGTCCTCGATTTTACTAGCATCAAGATTTGGTTCTGCGTCTCTTTCTAGAGCAGCCCCTATTTAGCTTTTCAGGTGTAAAGAGAAGCTCATTTCCCTTAACGTGATTAACTGATAGTAGGAGAAAACAGGGGAAGTACTAACATGGTATAAAATTGTGAACAAACCTGAATTTTTCTGAAAAATTTGGAAGTGCTATATTGAAATTATTTCCTCCAACTTTGACAAAAACACCTAATGATTTAACTTCTGGCCCCCGGCCATTGCAGGCATTTAAGGGATATGTTCAGGTGCACGCAAGGCGTCTCGCTTTGCACTGAGGAGGGTTCAAAATCCCTCCCTTTTTGCTGCTGTTTGCACGGGGAAATTAAAGACCTTGTTGCTGTTTAAATTGCCCCTTGCTGGGGTGTCTGTGCCTCGGTGGGTGCTCCCCGCGACGAGGCGGCAGCCCAGGGCCCTCGGAGGGGCAGCGGAGCTCAGAGCAGCAGGGAAGGGGCTCTGGGAGCAATTAAAATGCCAGGCTTTTCCAGGCTGCCTTCCAGAGCATCTGTGCGTGATTCCCCATAAATTTAGGGAATTAAACCTCAGACCGAGGTAAACGTTTCCATGCTTTGGTGAGGATTGTGTGAGCAGGAGGGGATGAGATTGGGCGAGCGCGTTCGGCCCGCGGGGATGCTTACGGCTCCCTCTTCCTTGCTTTGCATCCGGTGGCTCTGCTGTCGTAGGAAGGTCGTAGCTATAGGTTATTTCAGTCATTGCCTTAAGTCAATCCCATTGCTGGGGTTTTAAATCAAGACAATTTAGGTGCTGTGAAAAAATGCTACCTATAAGGGGGGAAAAAAGCTGGTTTCCTTTGAACATCATTATAGTCTTGTACTTCAAATGCAAATTCTTTCTCAAAATGAAAAAAAAAAAGGAAGCCTTTTTTCTAATAGTCCTGTGCTCAAACAACTCTGAAATGCTCTATCTTGGCAGATAATTCCCGTACTCTGTATTCTGGCAGCAAATGCTGAGCAGATATAGGATATCTGGGCAGCAGATGAAAGATATTGATGTAGCCTTATGTCTTCATCTGCACAATAGTCGGATCCCGTAAGAAAAGGGGTTTGGTTTCCTCTTTGCTGCAGAGAGGACAGGGCTTGAGCTGCTCCAGCACAGCAGCCTCAAGGGCTAAAGGACTGAAAAGGGCTAAATCCAAAGGTCTAAAAAGCAGCAAACAGAATTGCTTGTGGAAAAAAAAAAAAAAGCTGGTTTAATTCACCCAAGCATATGATCAAATGCAAGTTTTATTCTATATAATGAGCCGTATTATTAGGGGAGAAATTGGAGAAGGAAGGAGATGTCTAAACGCAGGTACTGATGGGGCAAATGGCAGTTCTGGGCTGTCGAGAAGGCACCAGAGATGCCAAGAGGAGAGGAAGGAGAATGTTTTTCAACTCCTACTTGTCAATTTTGTACCTTTTGCTCCAGATTGGATCGTAGGTCATCCCTAGTGTCGGGTTAAATTTTTAAAGATGCTGTCTTGCATCAAAGTACATATCAGTACTTTGTATCATATAGTAATATTGGAGTAAGATGGAGTATATATTGGTATATATTATAGAGAGAGTAATGTAACCTCTCCTCGGGTTGGTGTATCCTTTTAGGTTGAAAAATAGTATCTTTAAAGTACTCTGTCTTTGCACTAATTAAAATACTTGTTGAGGGAAAAGTCCTTGCATAGTGGTTGCTGCTGCTCCTCTTATCTTGCATTAAATCCGGGGAGACGAATGTCGAAAGGCAAAGTTGGAAAAACGGGTACTGACTTGCGCACAGTTCACCATCTGCTGCTAGAGGAGGTTTTGGGAAGACAAGTGATTTTCTAAGCCTGGTGTATTCTTAAACGTGCCCTAATCTAGTTTAAAAACCAGAGCCAGCATGTGCACTGAGTGAGGAGTACAGCTGCTGCAGAGCAATTTTACATCCCGCCTGATTAGATTATGATTAAAACTTAACATTTTCCCCCAAATGCTGGGTAAAATCACCTTAGAGCAGCATCTGTATCCCCATGAAGCAGTAATTAACACCCTGAGTAATTAACACCTTGGAGAACGCATAGTGATTGCTTTGCTTTTTTGCAAATAAAACTATTTCCTTAATATATCAAGTAATGAGCACTTTCTTTCAAGGAGCTTGAAATCTTTTTACGTGTCCTAAGGAAGCCAATTTGAATTGCAGTTTCTCCAGTGCAGACTGAATTATGGATTGCCTTAACGCTCATGTTGCTTTTATAATTTTTTTAAATCAGGAAGCTTCCGATTGCTGTTAGAAGAGCCACAAGAAGTGGTATTTGTGTATAAACCTCTGCTCTTCTGGCCGGCTCTGCCTTGGAGCCCTCGCAGGATATTGGAGTCGACGGCGCTTGCGTAGGACTGAGGGCAGCGCTGAAGGACCTGCCTGAGATGTGGCCTCCTGTCGGGTTGGTCACGGGCCGCGCCGCTTGGAGAAGGGCCCTTTAGCAGCTCGGATGGCTTTTCGAGTGTGCAACCGTCGAGAAATGCTTTTAAATAAAGGAATTGCCCATTGCAATTCTGCACGGGCTTCCTTCTCCCTTCGCAGCGCTTCGGCGGTGCAGAACAGCCTCTGAGCCGGGACTTCTCAGGAGGGTGCCCAGATCTTGGGGAAGCCTCAGGGGACCCAGAGCTTGTCCGAGTCCTACAGGAGAATCGGAGCCTTCTCCGCCTGTCTCCCAAAACGTCAACCCCGACTTGCTTTGCTGCTGTGTGTGTAACTATAGAGTGGATTTAAGCATGGATGAAAACACTTCTCCTGCACCAGCAATTGTAAAAATAAAACTCCTGCTGCTGCTGCCGGTGCATTACCCTCAAAGATGACTGCAACACGTGTGCTCACAAACACAGCGCAGATAGAGCCTAAACATGGCTTTAAACCGAGCAAACCGCGGTGCTGCTTTCCAAGAAGTGCTCAAGCTGCCTTGGCCCTGAAGGTGGATCCTGGTCTTAGCCAGTGGCCCAAGCAGCAGAACCGTGAAGGCTCCACGTTGGCTTCTGTAGGGTGTTGGAGCGGGTAGGGACATGCACCAGCAACCCTGCTTGGAAAATCGTCTTGTAAACCTGCACAAGTTTGGTCAATCACAGGGGATAGCTGCTATCAGACCAATACTATGAATGCTGAGGGCAGGAACCAAAACAAGTCCCTGTGAAACCTCTCCCTCTGAGCAAAATGCATTATTTTGGAAAACTTTTTTTTTTGGCTGAGATATTTGAAGTGCTTTGGGAGTGAAATATGAGCAGCTGAGCGCGGTTCCTTTCCTCCGCTTTTGACAGCTGGTTGTTTGAGACTGGGCTAGGGTGTTTTAATATATCCCTTGAAATAGGTTAGAATCATCTAAGTTGTTTAAAAACAACTAGTCTCTTATTCAGGGAAAAATATCTTTTATAGGCTTGGAAGTATTTTACCGATTTGTTCCCATTATGCAGACAGTAAATTGAGTCAGAAGATGCAGATTACCTGAAGCTGCAAAGCAAGCCAAGGCCAGGCCAAAAAGAAAGGTATTTGAGTCCTGCATTGATGTCCTGTTCACAGAACCGTATTTCCCCAAATGCTCTCCTGCTCTCTGCCTTTAAATCTGAGATGTAAAAAATTGCATTGCTTTTCATATCTGTGGTATCTTTAAAAAAAATAAATAAATAAGGTTGTTTAAGAATATCCAGCAGAAAAACACTTCCAGAATATTTGTTGACTCCTATGGAGAATATTAGCTGGTGATGCGAGTACCAAAACGTTTAGTCATCTTATGTCTGGTCTCACTGTATCAGCTTTTGAAGGCGCCTTGCATCTTCGTGGCAATTCTGTGCCATCTGTTCCGTGGAAAGATGCGTCATCCTCACGCCTTCCCAGTGAGCTCCCTAAGCAGGGTGTGCAGCAAGCAGCATGGCAAAGTTTATTAATAAGCTGAGTGTGGTTTTTTTTATTCTGCTTTATTTTACTTTTATTCTATTCCTCTCCCTGTCAATGTTTCTACGTGTGCTCGCGTGTCTAACAGCCTCGTATTCGCTTCTGAGTTGGTGCTGTTAAACATTGATACCAAAGTGTTATCAAGCAGGATGCACCTTCCAACCAGGAGCACGGATACAGGTCTGTGAGCAAATATACTGCAAGCAGAGATGTTTATGCCCCAGTTCTCAAATACACTCCCCAAAGACTCGCTCTTGTGTCCTCCTCTAGTGTCTGTCTGCAGTGCCTAGATTTGTTGGGTGAATTATTAGCCGTGAATTATTTTCTAATTGCAAAACGTACAGGAAAGACAATTGCAAGGGAAAAAGAGGCTCTATGAGGGTAACGTATCGAAAAACTAGATACTGAGAGCTTGCAACTCAGCTCTCAAAATCAATTTGCATTGATTGCAATGCAATGCAAGCAGGCTGCACGTTATGGAATTTGCACTGTGGAAATCTAGAGCAATGTAGGTTAGGCGTAATTTTCTCTTAACCCTCAAGGTTAGGAGATATTTCGTGGGAGACGCCTTACAAGTGATTATCTGAGGTGACACGTGGTTCGGGTGTGACTTGGGGAAAGCTGTTTGTGTGACAATAACCAATTGAACATCTCTCGTGGAATTGAGTTGCTGGCCTGTCATTCATCACGTCGTCCCTATTCCCTTTCCACTAACCGCTAGGGCTGTCCTTAGGGAGGGGATTTAACCAAGAAGAATTGCTGCCCTGATGGGGTGGTTCTAACAAAGGGTATTTATTTTTTATCGAAGTCTTGAGAATAACGCTGTCTTAATATTTTTTAAACGTTCCTCTCGTAATTGCTCCCTGAGTATATTGTGACATACAGTGTTACTTGCACGTAAATTGTGGGAGAGAAAAATGCCACACAGTGAATGCTGGTTACTCTGGTGAGCTGCTGACTCAAATATCATGCCATGATCATGAGATGATTGTTATTAAAGAATTATGTCCTTTCTATCTTTATTTTTTAGTCATGAATATCCATACTTAGTCAACTCTTCAGCTTCTGAAGTGGGGAAAAAATGTGAACTGTTGCAGTTAAATAATGACGTTAATTAACGACATTAATTAACTTATAGGAAGAGATTTCTCTGGAAATGGTGGCTCTTTTGCACTCATTTCAGAGTCAGGATGTTATATACAAAACCAGCTATTACCTGAATGAATATTAAGTGAAGTTGTTCTCCCTTGGTTCCTATCTTTCCTCATCTTGCAGTAGAGACAATTTAGAATTGGAGAGTTGTGTGCAAAAAGTTTTCCTATATAAGAAAAACACAAACATTGCTATTAAGTGTCACAACTATTTGTTTTTCTATCTAGAACCCTTTTCAATGGAAGAAATATACTTAGAAGCTGCTACCATCCAGCTAGGAAGTAACAGAAAATGTTCTGTAATCTCCATGAGATATGTATTTTTGGTAAACTTTAACGCCATTTTCCAGAGTTTTGGGAAGCAAAGTCACTTTGAGTGCAGAGACGAGAGTCAGAGGGCACTGGAGATGGGCAAAAATTTTCTCTCTGCTTTTCTGACTACTCTGACATTCAGAAATGCTGTGCTCCATTGGGTGACGTTTCAGCTTTTGTCAACAAGAACAAAATAAAAAAGGAAGGGCAGGAAGAGTAGAGTTATTTTGACTGAAGCTTTTCTAGCAAGGCAGCAAATGAATTAGCTGTGTGGCTCTAGGGGCAACATATATGAACGTGCACATCAATTTTTCACCTACTGTTGCCTTGAGTTCAGGGTAAGCCAGGTGTTTCCTAGCGGTTTGCGTGCCAGCCTGGCTGTATCCTCGTGCGAGGAGGAATCCCAAAGTACGCTGAGAGAGCTCCATTCCTTAAATGATGTTTGTTAGTTCAGGAGAGGCCAGGAAACCCGCAGGCTTTTGCTTGTTTCCCGCTCGCCTCCAGCTCTTGGCCATGTTGGCGAGGGGAGGATGCTGCAGTGTGGGCTGAGGCTTTGCAGGGAGAAGGAGGCTCGGGGTTATTTCTTGTTGCTTGGCTACAGCCCTTGCTGTACTGCTGCACGGGATGAGCTGTGGGGTTGGGGAGGCAAAAAGTGGCTTTTTTGTCTTTTTTTTTTTGAGAAAATAATTCATATGCAAAGCGTAAGATAGGGTTCATAAGAGCTCCTTCTCTTAAGCGCAGACATCCTAGGATATTTTGCATTGTCTGGTCACTCTCTCATGCTCTGCGTGTGCATCAAGGACAGCAGATGTCTGAGTACCCTCTTTTACACGTGTGCTCCCTCTCCCTGCTTCCATCTCCTGCTCCGCTTCAAAGGACCCGTGCTACGGGCTGGAATATTGTCCTGGGTGCCTACCCGGACGGCTGCGCACCTGGGCTCTACACTCATCAACAGCTGCCACATTTATAACCTTATTTTGCTATGGAACAGCCAGCAAGGAGGCAAACCTGTAGCAAAACATCCTAAGGAGCAGTCTTCCTAATGCAGCCATCCTCATATATTGTTTTGGACGTAATCTAATAAAATATTTGCAAAGATGAGAAGGAAAATTTACCCAATTGTGGGTGATGCACTTGAATTTGGGGCTGTTGGATTCCCTTGTACAAGCTCTTACGATCTTTTCAATGTCTCCTGTTTTGAGAAGCAGATCTTCTATCCTGTTTCTAGCTGGTTCATGGGCATTAATAGATTTAGGACTCTATTACCCAGCAAAGGTATTCCAAATATCAGCCCTAAAAATCCTGTTTTTAAGTGCCTCATCACAGAATAGCAAGCTTTTTGACCTAATCTTTTGTCTTTGAAGTGGTTATACCTTTCCAGGCCATTTCATAATGCTTTGCGCTTCATCTATAACATTGGCAATGAAGACTTAGAGTGAATTTTCTTATATTGACTAAATTATTTGAAGCGCTCTGATTCATTAATCAGAAGGTTTGTTGTTCCTAGTTGCTATGATGCCTGGCAGAACTCAGCCGAAGCCACAGTAAAAACTGAAAATAGGAGCCCATAAGGATGAGATTCGGGTTCTGCCTAAACCAGTAACAAAAGTCTGAGTTCACAAGGCCGGGATTTTGCCTCAAGCCCGTTACCTTTTGCTGCTTTCCTAAATCTTTAATTCCCTTAAAAGAAGCCCTAATGAATGGGCAATTCGGGGTGAGCTCTATAAAGCTGCAAATTGTTCGATATGGATTGTACTTCAGTCCTACAAGCTAACTCCAAAATGTAGCCGTGAACCGTGCCCACCTCCATATGCTCGCACAATCAGTCCAAAATCACTAAGATGAAGGTTTTTTCCCCCTTTTTTTTCCCCTGTCTGAATCTTCTTTGAACACGACGGGCAGTACTGAGAGCTCCCCAGCAGATGGGCAGCGGGTGTGTGGCACTGAGACGCAAAGACAAATAGAAATCGAATCAAACGGCCTCAAATATGTCACGCAGGGTCTGGCAAGCAAAGAGATGATTAAATTGGGATTTAGCAGGTATAGAGTTTTGAGCAGCTAAAATCTAAGGCAGAGCTCTGCCAAACGCTAGAACCGTCATCTTTATTTCCTGAGTGGTTTTATTTGCTTTTCTTAAATCCCTGTTAGGGTTGAGTTTAGGGTAGTGCCACATTTAATCTGTTTTACTATAGGAAATGTTATTAATACCTTTTTTTTTTTTTTTTTTTTTGCTAGAAGCACAAGATATTTTAGTGAGACAGGTGAGCTGAACCAGTTTTTCCATCGCAATTTCTGAGATATCAAATATATCCCCGTTTAAGCATCGATTGCGTAACTGCAGGATTTTGAACAGCTTTGCTGCAGTACACAAGGACTTGGGATAACTGTAAACCTCGGTGGTAAACACATCTTTTTAAAGGAAAAGCAGTAAAACTAGAAAGCGTTTTTTTCCATTAAGCTTTCCTTTTGGTTGTTTGTTTATTTTTTTTTTAGTGTGGGATTGCTAATTGAGATTTTCGAAGCAAAAATGCAGGGAACAACATTAGGGAGGGGGATTAGCAGGAAATTTCCCCTTCTAGATTTTTAAGCCTTTTTTTTATAGTGAGCAGCGTGTCCATGAAACGTGGCAGGGAATTAACGCGCCAAGTGGTGAATTTTGATTTCCCGGTGGAAATCAGCCGGGAACGGGCCAAGTCGAGGGGGCGCGTGGAGTTGCCCCTTGCACAGGTGGACCCTCAGGACTGCGATGCCCAATAAAATGGGCAAATCGATGCCGTGTTGGCCGGTTTTGGGGCGCAGTCCTGGGTGATCGGGGCTGGTTGTGCCCTCTGTGAGCGCTCGGCGTTGGGTGAATCCTTCCAGCGTCAGTGGGGCTGAAGCAGAGGAGCTGGCAGCCTGGCACTGGCTGACGATTTATGGAGGTTGTGTCAATTTGAAGAGCATCTGTTCATTAAGCGGCGCCGTGTCTCTCAAACCAGCCAAGCCCCGGCTCCGCGGAGCGCGGCCTCGGTTATTATCCGCCAATAAACCCCTCGGGAACGAGGTTCGGGCCCTCCCGCTCGGTAAATCGTCGTCGGGAAGGGAGCGCGGCTGTTAATTTGACAGGACTGTGTCGCATTAAGGAGAACAAACAAGTTTTCACCCCCTCGGCCACCCGGAACGGACACGGCTGTTACCCGAACAAGCGGATATCGAGCGCGGAGCGCTCACCCTTCCCGACCCGGGGCCTGCGGAGCCCGTGTTTGCGCGCACGTCGGGCCCTGCTAACGGCCCCCCGTAAATTTCCAGCCCTTCGGAATTGCTGTCACGTTAACGCTCGGAGCACGAGCGCTGTCACTCGGTTTCCTGCAGGGGCCAGCGGGCCTCGTTGATCCTGAATTATTTATTTGCCTCCGCGCTTGTACCCAGCTGCTCCAGCTGGGATTTCAGGGTCTGCTGCCCCATGGCCAAAATTTTGCTTATTAATTCGCAAAGCCAAAACATCTGAGGGAACGGTTAAAAATCCGATGCCAAAAGACCTGAATATACAGAGATTTTCCATCTTCATTCAAAATAATGGAGCTTTTTTCTAATTTTCCTCCAGGATAAGGGGCGATTCGGTAGGTAGCGGCGTGTTCCTTACGGGGTGGCCTTGCTGCGGGTAGATGTGGTGTCCTTAACCTGTCATTTCTGGAAGAAACTAAGAAAAAAGGAGCTAAGGGAGCGAAAAGAGGGCGGAAAGGAGCTTTGCACCTCTTAAGAAGAAGAGGCTGGAGGCCTGCAAGGCACATGGAAGCCCAAAGCCACTTGCTTCCCCCTCCAGGAAAGGTCTTTGTGAGCTTAAGTTAAGTAAAACCTGCAATATCTACCCTATATGTTATAGTTTGTATCTTAATATATTTTCTAGCACTGCTATAAATGTAAAACATGCATAAATACAGCAGAGGGGAATATTTAAAAACACCAGAAAGATATATTTTTACTTGCAGTTTTAATGAATCGCTGGGAAAATGAAATATCTTGAAGCGCTCGGTTTCACGGAAATAATTTTTCGAAATTATTGGTTTCGTTCCTGAAATGGCTTTCGCTTTCCCACCTTTTGAAGCGATGAAAGGGAACTTGGTTTGAGAAACCTTTAAGAGGGCGATATAATGAAACCTAATGTTTTACCTCTCAATATTTGTTGATGCTTGGTTTTGGGGCGATATTGGAATTCAGCTGAGCGGGTCGGGTGATGAGAAGTGGTTGTGGCACCGCTGAATTAGAAGGGAATTAAAGATTCATGGAGCCGTGCGAGGGATGCGGGGAGGCAGGATGCACGATTAGTCACCGGGGACGCTTCTGCTGGGAATTCAGAGTAATCAATATCTTGGTTTTTTTCATACTACGAAGCTATAAATATATTAGCTGCGAAAATTGTGCTCTGCCCTGCGCAAGTGTAATATTATAGGACATTGTAAACATAGTTGTGTATGTAAAGGAAAGCGTTCCTGTCTGCAAAGTAACCAATTAGTGCTTAATTGTGGTTAGATAGATTGTTGTTGCAATTCTACAGGAACGCTGGATTCTGATGAATATTTGCCTTAGGAATTTTACCACGGCGCTCTAAAACTCTCGTGTAAAATTAGCGTTGTGCATCATTAGTCAAGGCGCATAAGATGGTTATTTACATTTATCTTAAAACCTCTGTGCTGGTGCGTTATTTAGCAACTGGCAGCAGCTCGGGGAAATGAAGACGTTGCCTTTGGACCATGCGTGTGTGCTCGGAGAAGAAGCCCATGTCTTTTTGGCTTGGTCAAGGCAACGATACTGGATACTGGTTGACCCAGACTAAGAAATACTGTATATTAAAAGAAATACTAGCACTTTTTCTGGCTTGTTATTTAGAGGCACAGCAGTAATAGATGAAGATCCGTAGAAAAAGAGCCTTCCATCCTCGGTTTGTATCACTTTGTGTTTGATGAGATTTCTTCGTGGCCGGTCCACAGAGCCAAAACTGTCTCCTCAGCCTTGGCATCTCCATTAATGGAAGTCTTTCCATTAATGTGAGTGAATTTTAGATCAGATCAAGGAAAGTTAATTTGAGCGTATTACAACTCCCTTGAAGATTTTCCAAGATAAAAACTAAACTTAGTTGGCACTAACTGCAAATAATTCATTACTTAAATTCTGTCATTGTAAAGATGCTGTCCTGGATCAGTTGCTGCCTTCACCTAGGATCTTATTCCTTCCTCATTGAATCCTTTTTCCGTGTCTCAGGGCACACTGAAATGGATAAATATTTCTTTTTTTTTTTTCGGAACTAAAGAATGAGGTGAGAATCATGCTTTGCTTTTTCAGATGTGATCCAATGCTACACTACCATAAGATCACCTTCAAATTTTGTATTAATGATGATACTGTATACCTCATTTTATTTGCATTAGCACTTACATGATTCATGGATAGCAATAATTGTGGAAAGTAGGCAAAAATTCACTAGGAAGCCACAGTGCCCTGGATTTGTTTAGTATAGACAGATTACATGAAAATATATATAACAGAGGCTACAATAGAACCTGTGCTGTCTTTTCAATTCATATGCTGCCTAATGCATTATACTGCTTTTTTCTACGTTTCTTACCACTTTTAATAGATATGAGATCTATTTATTAGGTAACTCTTGCTTGTTCGTTGCATATGTGTAATGCATCTTTGCAAGTCAGAGGGGAAAGTGAACACGTGAGTCTAAAGTTTGAGGGTGAAATTTGAATATCCATAACAGTAATAGGAAACAAAGGAAGCAGATGCATGATTTCAATGACACATGGGTCATAGTTATTTCAAAATCCAGGCTGCAATCCAAATGGCGTTAAGTTGGAGATATCATAAATATCCGGTTAAATGTAACAGATAAGTAACAGATAATTCAGTAATTTATTTTCTTTATCCTTTTTTATTGGTGGCTCTAGCTCAGATCACATTTTGTGAGGCATAGAAAACCCTAAAGATTTATTTCTTGTCGTTGGTCATACCCAACTGTTGGTCATACCAACACACTGCTGGCCTCTAACTGCCTTTATGGCGAAGCAAGTTTTCTAATATCTGATGGTCATTTCCGTTCTTAGAACTTTTGCCCATTGCTGCAGTAAGAGCCCTCTTTGGCCCTCTTAAATCCAAAGGAATCACTTTTCTCCTGTCCAGAGCAATCCATCTGGATTGCATGGGGTTATTCCTTCCCGCGTGTTAAACTTGGCATTTTCATCAGATTCCTGTGTCTAAATCAGAAGTCTTGGACTTCCTAAGCATGTGTAACGAAGGAAAAACCTGATCCTGCACCTTTTATTCATATGTTCATTACAGCTGTGCCCAGCTATTGTTTTCAATCTCAGAAGTGTCAAAGTGTGTTCAACTAATATGTCCAGCTTCAAGGAAAATAAATTATAGCTGAGAAAGATACCTCAACCAGGTCCTGATTTCAACTGCTCTCCATTAGTTTGATTAAATCAACGCAGAGCCAGGCCAGGACCAACAAGAAGTGAATTTGATTAAATGGGAATGCTTTGGGTGAAAATGAAATGTCTCTTCAGTAACAAAATGTTCCACATTTTTTGTCCTTTGTTTCATTTGATTTTTATCTGTGTATGTGTCTAATTGGCTAACAAGTAGAAACTGTGATTAGAATTGGGTAGGGGACTAATCTTTGGGGCTGCTCCTAGTGTTACAGTAGATCAAGTCCTGCCTACTAAATAGTTCTGGGCTTGTTGGTTTTGTGCCTAAGACCCTTAAATTGATTCTATTGCAGAGAAAGATCAGAATTTGAACTTGATATTTCAACATGTACTCTTTGGTCTTGCTGTGTTTTCGTTAGGAGTAGAAAGTCCACAGCTTTTTATCCTTCATGCAGCCTCTCACTCTACTTGCTTTAGAGTTTCAATGTTTTTTTTTAACCTATATAATAAGCTATATAATAGCCAGTACCTATATAATATGCACGATATCGTGCTGAGGTTTACAGGATCCTGTAATCTGGTATATTCACAGGGAATTGTATTTTGGGGGTTTGGGTACTTACTGGAGTCAGTGGACTTTGCCCAAACTATGGACACATTTGCACCAAAATCAGCACCAAAAATTATTATTTGATATCCCTGAAACTTAGGTTGGTGTATTTACAAATACAGATTTCTCTCCTTTGCCCATGGCATCATCATGGATATCACTAGTTTCTTATATCAGTCAGGCCACTGAACTCATAATTTCTAAGACTTACTCCTTGAGTATTGAAATATTAATTTGAAAAATAAGAACAAGTTTGCCAAGTACTTTGAAATTCAGGGTACGAACTAGGATATATCAAGAGGAGGAGATCAGGCTTGATGCTATGCTAGTATTCATCTGAAATTGGCTGTTTCTTCCTTTGCCCATTTCCAAGTACTCTGCAGTTGTTTAGGGAGGAATGAAAACTCTGTCAGAAACCGTGTTCTTGTTTTGCAGGCATTCACCCCCAAAAATCTTAAATGCTAAAAGGGCCCTGCTGCAATGCCTGTATTTCTAGTATGAACTTGTATGAATAGTATTTCTAATGTGAACTTGAGGTATGAACCTGTTTTTTCATATTCACAGAAATCCGGATTCAGCTCCTATTCCATGAGCCGTTTCCTGTTGGAGGAAAAGCCAGTGTGCAGCCCAAGGTAAGTAATTGATTTTTGCATCACATGTTACCATATCTTTTAAAAGTCCTAATTAGCAGGCCTTTTGACTGAGTTTTAACTAGCTATTTGTTTTTCGAATTGCTGCTCTTTGAGAAAGAAAATATGAATTTGAGAAAGAAAATATGAATTTATCTTCTGCAAAGGAACAATTGAATGACTTTTTGAATGTCTCTTTCTCTTTAAGTGATGGGAGCTGTGTCTCCTAATGGGTTTCTTGCTGTCTGAACAGGATCCTTAAGCTTTAGACACTGGTTAATTCCTTGCAAATCAGCCAGCTGTTGGGCCATTCTTTTGGACCTCTGGAAATTCACAATGCCACGGTGCACATAATACAATCTGCGTTAACTGTATGCGGAGTGAATTACAAAATATTAGCAAATCTCCTCTCTAAAGGCCATTAGCTAAGCCATAAATCAACAAAGGATACACGGATTAAATTTTGTAGCCCAGGGTTATTACAACACATGAGGCACCATCAGAGGACTCTAATCCCTCTCAGGGAAAGTAATTTATTACAGCAACATCCTCTGAACTTATTTATACAAAAATTGTTGGGGTGAAACATTTGACAAAGCAATATTAGCATTGCTAAATAGGCTGCGTAGAGTCACTACCCTTGTATGGATTTGTGGGAATACTGTCATTAAAGAAGCCTTTCACGGGATTATAGCTATAGGTTTTTAAGCTGAGGTACAGTGAAAACTAAAAGAGTTTGATGCAATTTGACAATAAAAATCTTTGCTTTTAATTTTAATGATGGAAGGTAAGAGTTTAACTGACCCAAGCATGAAATTCTAGATTAAACTTTGCTTATAATTCCCCTGTATGCTTGTAATTCTTCAAAGTATTTTTCTGCAGGCACTAAAGTTTGCAGGCTTGGGTAAACAATGCCCACGTGGGCCTCCGATCTGATCTTTGCTGCATGCATATTTCTCTGGAAATGAGTAGAAAATATTAAGCGGTCTTTAAAAGAATTCAGCTTTCTGTGTGTGGAGAGTTTGCTCTATATTAAGTTGCTGTAGGTGGCTGTATGCTGTTTTCTTGGGCGTTAAAGGCATGGTACAGATTGATTGGAAGGTCTTGCAGGTCAAAGAGCATGCGGGTCACACTGTTTATTGAGACCGGGCTGAAAACAAGCAAGAAGTTAGCAAAAATATAGTAGCTGAAAGCAATCGTGGCCAATGCTTTTACCTCCAGAACGGTCAGGTTGCAAAGAGCAGTAGAAGTGGCTTGTAGTGAGATGTGCCCCGTGTTATTTCCAGATGTCGCTTCTCCTCAAGGTGAAATACAAGAGTAACTGCCAGACCTTGAGACAAAGCTGATGTAGAAAACCAGCTCAGAAATCCTTGCCACCTTTTCTCAGTATCTGATTAAAAAAAAAAAAATACTAATCACACCTTATGAGTCAAAAATAGCTGAAGATCAAAAGTGATGGTGGATGCAAGTAAAGCCAACTAAATGTGGGCAGTTGATAACAAGTTTCAGCTGTCTAAATACGCAGTCACTGAATATGAGTTGTTTTTCTGGGTAGCCCTTAGCTCCAAAAGGTTTCCAAGAAAATAGCTGAGAAACTTCCTATCTCCAACATGACTTATGACCACAACCGAGCAGAGTCATTGATTATTTCTGTGCTTTTTATCAACCTACCTGGTTCTACCCAGTCCTTTTAGTGACGGGCAATGCCAGCAGTGTGTTTTGAAGGTAATGAAAAGCCGTATATTTTTGAGTGTACAATATGCTCTTCCTGTGATGCTATGTGTTAACTGTGAAGGCCAAGCGATAAGTTGAGCGAGGAGTTGAAAGGACTCCCTAAAAAAATTGATTTTGGGGAACAAATATTAAATAATTTGGCATTGGATAGCTATAATTAACAAATTAAGACCTGGCTTTTTAACCATTTGCTCCTAAACGTAGCACTACCCCTTTGGGCAAGTTAGGCACAAAGATGTTTGCACAGGATGTTTACCGTAGCCCTGGAAAAGTTGCAAGTGTTCCTGGTAGCCGCTGTAAAGCTTCAAAAGCCTTTGGTCTACCCTTGTCCTCTAATTTCATCTTCTGTTTCTCCTCTGTGTGGTTTTCGGAGGCAAAATGCTCGCAGGAAGGTCATTCCAGGCATGTGTCTCCCATTAGCTTGTTGAACCTCAGCAACTTATAACGCTCCATTAGAACGATTTCCCGTTTCCCTAAGCTGCCCTGCCACAAATCACAGAGCAGCCTGAAGTAAAGCATTACTTGCTGGTACCTGGAAAGATTAGAGGCCTGAGGAAAATCAGTCTCCCAAGAAAAGTTTAATTTTGAACCACGGCCCAGAGGCGCTGCAAGCTCCTGCTCCAAATTATCGGGGACGAATCCGATGGCCTGAGGTTGTGTTAGTTGAGATTGATTAAAACATCAGTTGGGTTTAATCCTCGTGGTCGCGAAAAAAAAGGAATATAAATTGTAAGCAGAATGTTGGGCCTGAATGAGAGGATCAATAAATAAGCGCGCTCGGAAAACTCCAGTATTGCGTTTCATGTGAACTGTGAACTTATTTAATAGGAGCTGGGCTAAAATGACTGTGATCCATATCAGGAGGGAATGATTAATACTTTTATGACATTTTATTAAAAAAAAAAAATTAACTTCATTGTTCAAAACCGTGATCACAGTGGCTATTTTTATAGGGCTCCTTGAAAGGGTTTCCTCAGAATGAATTTTCCTTTGTGTGAATTGAGTTGAGACTTTTAGTTATGAAATGATGAACAGTAATTAGGACATAAATTATTTAAAGGTCTTGTAGCTTAAGCAGACGTAAAAAACTGGCAGGCAATTAAATTCCCTGCAAACTCCGGGGGATACTGGTGGAAACAGGTGGAAGGGAGTATTTTATGAGACTCGCGGACAAGCCTGGGGCCTCGGGAGATGGTGGCATGGGGATGGAAAGTGGCAGTTTTCAACCTAATGCTGGCTTAACAAGATGTATAGGAAACCTTATTGCCCCGGCGCGCGCGTCCCCGTGGGGCAGAGCAAGGCTCAAGCTTCTCATTTAGGGCTCCAGATGGGGCCAGGCTCTTTTTTTTCTCCTTCCCGTCCCTTTATGTGCATAAATATCCATGCAAAGAGCGCCCGGATAAATAAGCGCAGCTTGGCAGCAGCCACCAGCATAGTTCAGAAGTGCGAACGCGCGAGGGCTCCAATACCTTGTGCCCATCCTGCCCCCGTGCGAAGGGAAAACCTGGTAAATATTGCTGCGTTGTGTCTGCTTCGTGACGACAAAACCCTTTTCTGTAAAACCAAGTCATCTATTATTCATTTGCCTCCTTGTTGTTCCGACAGTAACCAGCTTGCCTAGGAAGGCCTGGGTGATGGATGGAAAACCTGCAATTGTTGGTAGCTCTGTGGAATCGGTCTGTAGCAATATTGCATTTTTATCGATTGCGTTGAGCCAGAGATTTGTTTTTTATTAGCTGTATACCTGTGCATCTACCTATCTTTGTTCTCCTTAAGTAGTGTTTTACTTTATGGTAAGGATGGAATCCTAGGTGTTGCCAGGCTGTTTTAATAAGTGTACATGTAATCACTGTTTTCTTCCCTGCAGAATATATTTTTTAATGACCTTAAGTTTTGAATTGCACACTATGGCCCTCCTCAGGCTGTCGAGTCAAGTGGTAGGAGGCTCTTCTGGAAAGTAAAGGTTGTGCTGCGGGCAATGCTGCTTAAAAGCCTTGGGGGCTGCCTCCGTGGAAGATGTCTTTGATTGAAAATATTCATTTTCTTTGTATTTCTGCTCTTCGGCACTTATGAACTGCATGTGTATAGCTTTTTTTTTTTCCTACATCTGTAGATTTGAGGGCTTGGTTCATGCTCTCTGCGTTTTCAAGATGGGATGCTCAGTGCTGCATCCTCCAATTGCGTGGGCTCAAACACAGCAATCCCTTATTTTGATGGGGATGCTCAAACACAGCAGTATCTACTAGATTTGCCAGAAGTGCCTTGGTTTGCTGCTCGGAGGCCTCTAGGCCCTTGGGGGAAAGGATAGATGTAGCCCAGGTGAAAATACAGCCCTGTGCTTGCTAACTATACACATCACTGCAGTCAAGTGTGCTACAGCCTAGATGTTTTTGCAAGAAAAAAACTCTCTTCTGAACCCTTTAAATCATGTTAGAATCAATAGAGGCACATGGGAGTAAGCTGAGGCCTGATACCTGTACAATGTGCACATGCAATTGTACAATTCTGTGATGTAAAATAATCCTGTGCACTCTTACAGTCCTGTTTTCTTTTTATAATCCGCATCAGGTTTCCTCGGGGCAGAAACGTACTTAAAAGCTGCAGAACCCTCCAAAGAATTGATTATTTTTAAGTCTTTTTGAAGGTTTGTACCCTTCAAACCCAGACATGTTTAACTAAATCTGGCTGTGTATAACTATTAGTAATGATAAACTACATAGAATACTCAAGGAAACCTTTTAGCTTGCTATATAAACTCATATGGGATGAATTGGTGCATAAATGAGCAAAACCCATTTTATCACTGATGAAGACAATTATATATTTGCCAGGAATATTAAAGAGAGGATCAATAAGGTTACTAGTATTTTTTTTTTTGTTGAAGAATGAAAATACAACTAAATATGGAGATCAATAATACATATTCACACTGAGGAAAGAGTTTCCCTTTCAGCTTTTTGCCTAAATTTTAAGATAAGTTTTTAAGAGCTGGATAGCGTATTTTCCCATTTCCTTTCTATTCCAATGGGAAATGACCACAAAATCCCATGGGCTTGAATTTCAAAGCCACCTCGGGTGAGTGCTGCTTTTATTTGGGTTTTCACACTTGCAACCAGCTTCTTTCAGCGTGTGCCAGCAGTGGGGTCTACAAATTCCACTGTTTTAAAGTATTTTCTGCCTATAGGAGGGAATGACATGGTGAAAGTAGAGAGCAGTGACTAAAAAAGCTCATATATGGATGAAATTGGTGACCACTGTCTCATCATAGGTATTATAGCCCATGACTATGATTAGGATCCAGCTACACGAGGTGCTGTGTGTATCAGATAAAATAGCCCATGCCTGAGGAAAGTATGAAGAAATGATAAATGAATGAAAGCCTTCATTTGGGGAAAAGAAAGCAAACCAAAACCAAGTAGGAAGTAATATTAGCCCTATGAAATTCCTTATTTGGTGACATCTTGCAGTCCTCCTGGTGTGGAGGAGAGAACACGATCGCGCACCTTGGCTGGCTGGCTTGTAAAATGCACAAAATCACACAGGGGGCTTGTATCATAACCAAGGCTGGAGGTAAATCTTCCCCCAAATCAGTGATTGTTTGATCGTCACCTGGCAGATTTTGTCAGTGAGGGGCTCTGTGCGATCTGTGATGTAATTTGGATGCACGATCCCAGCCTGAAAGCTAAAAGCTGTCAGGAGAAAACGTTCTGGCTTCCGCCCACATTTTCATTGAAGTGTGTGTGTTAAATGACTCATCCTGATCCTTGCAGACTTTTTGATATGCGTTGAAGTTGGAAGATGCGTTTGGTTACAACATAACTTTCACCACCAGAAAAAATGGTGCAAGGGAGACAAGAGAGAATCTCGTTTCTATCTGTTTGACTCCATCAGACCGATAACCCCGTGGCATTTCCTCTTTCTTCTCGCTCCCCTTTTGCAGATGCTGCTCAGGTTTCACTTCTGTCACGTAATCTAATAATTCTCGGCGTTATCCTTGTGTCACATTGCAGTAATGGATAGCTTGAGGATCGCTCTATTCCTCCTTCATCCGTGATGTTACACTCCTCCATTTCTGTCGCAATCTGCTCCATGGTAAAGAAAGAAAAAGGTATAACCTCCCAGAGGAGATCTCGTTGCCAACTTGCTCTTTTCTCGCTTTTCCTCTTTCTTTTCCATTCTGTTTGCCATTTTTCTGAGGCGGAGTTTTGTTAGCTGGAAGGAGTTTATGGCCACGCACAGAGGAAATGGGTTTGCTCTGATATGGAACACAAACAAAGCAAATACACCAAAAAGAAACCCTACAAAAGTCGGGAAAAGCACTAGTGAAGTGCATAAGAGCCTTCCTTGCCCACAGTGGCTAGTAGAAGCTCAAGCTCCCTTCCTTGTCGTTGCTTTTGTACAGAATCAAGTTCCACTGGTGTCTGTCCCTAATATGAGCTGTGTTTAATTCTCCTTTCCATATCTTCAGTTGACAGGCTTGGCTTTCGAGTTGAAATGATCAGCACTCCTCTCAGCTGGACTCTGCCACCTCCCATACTACCTCTGCAATCCAACTTGTACATTTTTCCTTAAATTTCACTAAAAAAAAAAAAATGGAGAGTGCAAAAACTTGTGAGTCTGCACTGTTTCTGCAGTAAGTCCCTTACACCTGCGCTCATCGTGTGTTCTGGAGCACGTCCAGGTGCTCATTTTCCCTTGCATGGCCTTGCAGGGGATTTCTAGCAGAACACTGGGTGTAATACCGGTTCCACATGGAGAGAAAAGCCAAGTTTTCATAGGCTTTTATGGCAGCAGGGTCTCATGGCCACTGCTCTCAGCCCGGTGACACGGCAGAAGTAGCGACAACTGCAACAGACTGATGAGAAATGCAAAAATACGGCGTATAATATAGGCACCATAGCAGTTGCCTGGCTAGGAAAGTCTTGCCATAATATTTCTGTGCTGGTGTTGGCCAACCTGGTCTAAAATGTAAAGAACGGGGAAGTTTGCCTCAAATTAGTCATCTCCGCTACCCGTGCGCCTTTAAGAAGATGCTCTATATTTCCACAGCCGCTTCCGATGATCCCGTGGCGCAGGGATTGCCATGGTAACCACCTGTGCGTGTGTTTTTTACCGCACAGCGTGACGAGAAGGCAGGAGAAGCCGCAGAAGTTGGTGGCGACACGAGTTGCGGCCGCCCCGAGCTGTGCAGCTCAGTCCCTGCCTATGGTGAGAGTATAGAATGGCTATATTTTACACGTTAAATCTAAACAAGGCATATCTGGGTGAGGAATTGGTTGCATTGATGATTTGCGGCACAGAATTATGCTTGTTTACACGCTGGGATGAGGAGGAGAAAAGCCTTTTTGCTCATTTATCTCAGAGACAAATCACGGGGCATTCTGAATTCTTCTTGAACGTCTGTGCGAGAAATTAATGTATTTCTCGCAGAATGGAGCCCACAGAACGATGTTCCTTGGGAAGAATGATAAGCAGTGTTTGCGGCTTTCTTCAGCAACATCAATGTGGAAAAATCAGTAAAATTGCATTTGCTCCCGTTGGATTTCTCTGCTTGCTCGTGCCTTCGAAGAGCTGCCTTTCAAGTAGTGCAGCTGTTTTTTACCGTGAAATAATAGTGCTCTTTAGTCATATTCCATTGTAATATGCCACTCACATGTATAATATAATAAATATTATATTATATATAATATATTTCTCTGCTGTTCCTGTGTGTGCCTGGAACCCAGGGTAGGCTGCCGCTAATCTCATTTGGTGGCAATTGCTCTGAGGCTTCAAGGTGGGGGTTATTCCTCATGGGAGTTCAAAGGTATTAAAATGAATCCAAGTCCGAAATGTAACTCCTAAGAGAACATATATGGGCATATGTGTGTTTTATATGTATGTTTTCTATTTATATGATGGGGTTTGCTGAAAGCAGCATGAAGAAATTGGGAGCAGTCATATTTTTCTCAGTTACTCCTTTGAGGAAAAACGCTGCAGCGAGTGTTGCATTCACAGTAATTTGTGCTTTTCCTAGGTGTTTGGTACCGTGAAACTGCCAGGAGGCTTATTCATATTCGCATTTTGTAGCGGGTAAATGATAGCGATAAAATTGAACTTGCCCAGGTTTTGGGTCATCCTGTTCCCATGCCTTCCACCCAGCGCTGTTGCCCGAGCGCAGCTTCCAAACTGACAGGAGGCAAAGGGAGAAGGAAAAAAAAAGGAATTAAATATCTCCTGACTCCCAGCCAAGAAACCTGGCTTCAAAAATAAACCCACGTTTGCTTCTAGCATCCCTCCCTGTCAACATCGCGGTCTGCCAGCTTGAAACCCTCCACAAGGCAATGAGCCTCCAGGACCAAGACTGGTGTCGCTTATATAAGGCCACAAGTACCTGAGCTTTCTCTGGACCTGTGATGAAATGAGCTGCGTTGGCAGCTCCAAGGATGCCATCGACTCGAGAGGGGGGCAAGTGGGATGTTTCTCTAGAGTATCGACCGCACGGCAGGTTCACAGTGATAAAAAGTGCCTCTCCAGACTCAAAATCCCTCTGTTGGTTGGAGAGCCCCGCTCCGCGATTGCACGGCATTCGGGAAATATGAAAAGGAAAACTTTTAGAACAGCCTGCAAATAGTTAGGACTTAAAATATTTGCAAATGCATGATTAAGGTAGCTTTAGAGGTCTTGTTTACATCTCTTTTTGTGCACTGTGTGCTTAAAGTGAGAGCAAAATGCGTCCGCCGGTCCTGGAGCAATGTTAACGTGCACGGGGATACCCCAGTTGAAATCTCAGATCATCTCCAGCTCTTGCCTTTCCTAAATTCCAAGTGCTTAACCTGGCAATATTAAAATGACCTCTTAAGAATCATGTGGTATGTTTTGGCAGCAGCTATTTTACTTTTTCCTAAAAACTGAGTTATATAAGGCTTCAAGAGCAGCCTCGTTGCCTAGCGCCAGTGGTGTCTAGCAAAGTGCAGTTGATAATAGTGAATACTTTGGCAAATCGGGAAAAAAATGAGTGGAAGGAAAACCAGCAGTTTGAGAGTTTTCCTCTGCCTCTAATTATTGCACTGCTTAATTATCTTAGATAATATTCATAATGTTTGCTCAACGTGTGCAAGGTATTTGCAGATATGTTTGAATAAAGATGATGCAATTGGGTTTTAAAGAGCACCCAGTGAGAATGGGAGAGTAAATAGAGTAAAATAGAATAAAAGAGAGCAAAAGCTGCACATCTGTGCGATACCTTTTGGAGACACGTGTGCCAAGCCAGCAACCTTTCCCCTGTCCCCGTTCCAGCCCTGCTTTGCTGCATCATCCAGCTCCGCCGGGATTCGTTTTCCTATTCTAAATCCCGGAGCAGCCGTCAGGATGCTCCTGGCATCGTCGCTTGGATTTTTTTCTGCCCAAAAGGCATCTTGCCATTAACCACGCTGAGTATTTTCACATTCTTTTGAAGGGGGCGACGAGGAGCAGACCCCTGGGTTTTATTTTTATAATTCCCCCCCCTCTGCTTGCTCCACGGATGCTCCTGGATGCTCCTGGGCTTGGGGCTGCAGATGTGAAATCAGGTTGCTCTGCATCCGCGAGGTCTTTTCTATGCCAGAGCCCTGACAGTACGATTTTGAAATAGGAAAAAAAAGAGGGGAGCAAAAGCTTTGCTTTGATAAGCCTTGGTTTGGTAAGCAACCCTTCGTGCTGCGCTTCCTTTTTTTGCTGTGTTACCCAACACGAAAACTGCACCGCGCGTTTTTTGCCTACTCGAAAGTTGCAGCTAGAGGCAGAAGTTTTTCTCTTTAAGGGACTTGAAGCACTTCAGAAAAAAATATTTTAATAACTCTCAGATGGGGAGGCAACTTGGAAATACCCGAAACAGATAGATGACATAATTCATGGCTGCAGGATTTCATTTCTGATGTAAATAAAAGTCTGCATTCTCAAAACATAGGTTTCACCAGCAGATTGGCAGCTCTGAGATTTAAAAAAAAAAAAGTGTTTTCATATTGTCAGTGAGTATTTATTTTGTATTCAGGGTTTTTTTTGCTCACTATTTGGATGCCAAAATGTTCTTTGTCAGTCACACAATATGCACAATTTCCCCCCCTTCACTGAGAGCCATCCCTATTTTTTTTGCCTAGATTTGACTGACTATATTTCTCATACACTTGCAAGTAAGGGAAATTTCTTATACTCTAGTGTCTCCTTGTGGAGTTGCCTTTTTTAGACTGAATTTCTGCACGTGTGTCACCACCGAAATCTGTTTTTTTTTTTTCAGTATTTGCTTCGCTATATAGAGAGAAATGCAATTTTTGCCTCAAGAGTAAACAGTTGTGAAAATTACCTCCGATATTTGAAGTGTTTCCTGGATGAAGGAGTTGAGTAGTTTCCTTGTATCCCCTTTCACTCTCAGACTGATTTGTGGCTTGGAGTTTTGCCTGACTTGTCTGTGTTAACTCATAAAAGATGCAGGGAACCAGCAGATGTTCCAGGCACCTTCCTATTTTATCTTTGCTCCACGCTCTCACAGCAAGATCCAGGTTAAGGATAAGAGCAGGGTAGATGTTAAAGTGCAGGTGAGAGGGGTGGTGAAGAGGTGGAGATGGTGTAAAAAGGCAGAGTTCCATCCCATGTGATTCGATCAGCATTGGGCTTTAAATGTATAAATAAAATGCTTGGATTTGTTTCAGCATATGCATAAACTACTAAATCTGTTTGATGCTGTTGCCCTGCTATAGAGTGGAGTGGAACTGCAGGGCTACAGTTCTAGCCAGGGGAGGATCCCTATGGAAAAGCCTCCGTAGGGGATATAGACTAGGATAGCTACTCTCAGCAAGAGCATGAAAGGTTTGAACACGAATCAGGTCCAAATTTAGAGACCAAATTGGCTTCTGGACTGATGGATCAAGTGATCCCACCTTTACTTCCTTCTCTGAGCATCGCAATAGGGATCCCAGAAATACTGCTCAACTAGCAAGGTGTCTTGATTTCCTTTGGTGACCATGAAAATACTGAGCATTTTAAGGCTTCTGAGTGAAGCTGCTGCTGTTGATGTAGAACAAGCGTGGTAAGAACTTCTTATACTTGCATGTACTTAAGAGAAAATGAAAAGTGAAGCGTTAACTTTCATGCTGCTGACTTGGGAAGAACCTAAAGACACTGATGAAGCGAGAACCCGGTGAGAAAAATTCTGCATCAAACATACTGGACAGCAAGCAGGAAAAAAAAATATGTTGGCTCTATGCTGTAGGGAATTAATGTTGTTGACTAGTAGGACAAATGGGAAACATTACCCCAAAGTGTTTGTTGGAGGCAAAATGAATTAAGGAAAGTTTGCAAAGGGGCTAGCATTTCCAGACCCAGATTAACCTGTAACCTGGGTTGCGAATGTGTGATTTAGGTAAAAATGGTGCTGGCTATTAATTTCATCAAATAGATGATAGTGAATATGATGAAGCCAATTTCCATACCTTGTTTCAAGTACAATCTTCAGACTACTCCAGACAGCTGTGTTTCATTTTTTAATTAAAACCAGGAAAAAAAAAAGAGCATTACTTGTTTCCTATTGTTGTATGAGAATGGTTGTAACAGAGAAAACCCTGGTCTATATTGATTTTTTTGAAACATAGAAGGGAAAAAAAAATGGCAAACTAACAAGTAGAGTAACCAAATGTTCTGAAGGCTAATGCGGAGGCAGGAAAGTGGGTGAGAAATCAAATTCATGTGGGGAGCAGCAATTGCAGCTCACAGATTTGCACTGATGGAGTGTGGGGCAAGGATATTGCAGATTTTGAACAAGTTAGTTTACCCCTTTTTTCCCTTTTTGACTTAGTTTTCTATTTAAGCCCGTGGCCCCTTGGCTCCCGTGGATGTTGAGGCCGCCCGAATCAACGTCTGAAGCACCGGGACGCTGTAGTGCTAAGGAATATGGAAGAGCAAAGCAGGAAATTCATCATCCTGTCTTCGAATCAGGGTTTAAGCATGCTGATAGCATCGGACACGGGAGATAAACCGACGTATTGAGTAGCCGCTCGTTAGGGTCTGTAATTCGTTTTGCGCTGGGTGACACGGAGCGCGCTCGCTCATCGGGCGCTGTTTGGGGAGGCGAGGAGTCCAATTAGCTGGACACGCTCGTTTTAATCCTGATGGTTCCCTCGTGGGAGTGCTCGGCTCAGCATTCTTGTGTCTTTTTATACATCTAGGCACGCACGTATATGCAGGAACAGAGTAAACAGCATTTTAAGCGCACGTAGTGTAATTTTAAGTGAACGTAGACGCTCGTTTGCTTGTGTCTCATCTGGCGGCAGCAGAAGGCAGGAGGGAATCACGAGGAGGGTTTATTCCCCTCTCTGTGGGCTTGTGCGTGCTCTAAAGCATCCGCAGAGAACAGCCTGACGGTATCCTGCTTTTCTCTTCCTTAAGGTACGGCAAATCTAATAACACTGTCTCCTGACTTCTGTGAAGAGTTGTCCCTTCCTGCTTCCAGCATTATATAGGGAAAACGATGTCTGAAAAAAAACCTCAGGCTTCATTTGCATAGGTCTTGCTAGGAACTTACTGCTGATTCGTTTTCATGCATCCCATTACAAGAACAGCAGAAGGACAAATTGAATTTGTTTGGGTTTTGTTGCATGCAAGATCAAGAGCGCTTCAGAGATGCACTGTAAACCTCTTCTAATTAGTTACCAAATGCAAATCAATAATTCATCCATATATATTTTCCTGGCAATCTCTGGTTAAATCAATGGCCACACAACGCATGAAAAGGAGGACATGGCTTTATTTTTGCCTGGGAGATTAGCACAGTTTCACTGCAAGTGACACAGGGTCTTGATGGGTCCTAAACTGTTCATCCAGGCGACTGCAGTAAAATCGCTCTTAACATGTCAGGTCCGAGGCTGCTCTGTAAACACTTCTTGTCCATGTAGAGTCTAATATCTCAAAAGAAATTAAATAATTAGCTGCTAATTCCTGAGGTTCCCCCAAAGTGTTTCAACCCATAGCATTGCACTTTTATTCCCTATGGTTAATGCAATTAATTTGCAAACAGTGGCAATATAATTTGCTACTTGTTTTTACTGTCTTTTCTGATGTTTGGTTTCCAAGGTGTTTGATGGAGACCTCTCTATCTTTTCTGGCTCACTTTTTTCTCCCCAGCTTCCTTTTTTCTGTAGATCTTTTGGATTATTATCATGAGTCTTCCAGCACAGATCACACATGTTTTTTTCTGCAGCAAAGGAAAGCCAAGGTTGCTTGAAATTAATGAGAAATAGAGACAAGGGAATAAGAGAAAATAACATTGCGACTTACAGATTGCTGGATACATGTATGTTGCTTGTCCTAGTATTTACCTTGAAATTCTCATACCCTCCTCATTTAGTTCATGGCCATCTATGGCAATTATCCAGAGCTGATATATGTAATTGATTAGACAAGATAAACCCTAATTATATGGCAGCCTTCCAGTATTAACAATGCTGCGCTGTGGTTTTGGATTGATTTCTTGTTTGGTTTGTTCTCCCTTTTAAGCATAAATTTGGCCTTCATTTTTTCATCTTTGTTTTTTCTGCCACGATAGCTGCTTTTCTCTGTGATTCTCTGATCTGCCCAGATGCTCCAGGAGGATGGAGAGAAGTAAATAAAGAAGCAGGATTTTATGTAGGCGTCTTGATTCTTGTATCACACAAAAATATTTTCCAAAATTTGAGGATTTTTTACTTCTCTCTGAATCCTTGGACATCCAGTAACACACTTGCAATTTCTACATATTGACTTAAGTCAAATATATTCTATGGACATTGCCCCATTTTTACTGTGCATGTGCTATTTATTTTATGGCACAGAAACAGTTAAGTCCAAAGTCTCATTTCTACCGTGCATGTGCTGTTTAGTTGTTTCCTGTGTCTTCAATGAGCACAATGCACAAATTTAGTGCACGGGGAAAGACTATTCTCTTAGGAAACCACGACAGAAAGACAGCAACATCATGAAAACATTATGAAAGAAATTCCTTTAAGCAAAGCTCTTTTATGTTTCTATTTCGATAGAAAACAATTACACACGTTCTGAAAGTCTCTTCCAAGTTCAAGGAGATTCCTTAAATTAGGAACTGTCTTATGTGTTTCTTTTGATTTTTGCTAGTTATTGGCAACGTCCTTGTTTGTTGTCGACTAGGGTGGTTTTCAGAGGACTGCCAAATAACTCCTGTTTTAACTGTCCGAGGATGCACCAAGATTTTTGATCTAGTAGCATGTCAAAAGCCAAGGAGTTGCAAGTGAATTGGGTGCAAATTGGGATCTTGCTCAAGCAAATACAGCTGCGTTGAGGGCGCAACTCAATCACTGTCGTTTGTGCACAGAACCTGCCCCTTGGTCTGCAAGGTGCGAGCACCAGCCCTCGTCATCACCTCCTTGTCGGTCCTACAAGGTCACGTTGCTCTTTGTGGTGACGCCTTGCCCATATAGTGCTTGTATTTTTAGGAAAATAATGATGGGATAGCGACTCTGTGCACTAACACACTTAGTTTCAGCCTTGTGAACTGACCCCGTAGACTTACGTAACGTGAAGTCTCCTTGGAACCCTGATTCCTATCCCACTTAGCAATCACAGTAATGAAAAATAACGTTCTGCTGGTTACACTAAAACTTAAAGTTTTGTTTTTAAGCTCTTATATTCATGTCAAACAAAATTCTTACAAATAGCCAGGGTTTTTACCCTCAAAATGGATAACTCGGGCTCCAGAGAAAGAGTTAACAGGTGACCCTGTTGCTATTACTTCCAGCTGGTCAGGGGAAAATACCATTTAAAGGGTGATTCTTTCTGTCACTTGACCAATCACATCTTGGAAGCTGGTTTAAGTGCTTCAATGTGGAATAACTCATAACAGGGGCTTCAGCAGCTATATGGATGTGCAACACACTTCATTCTTTGCCATGTCTTGGGTTACAACAGAGTGAGAAAGTTGTAAGCCGAGCTGGAGTAGTCGTATCTGATGCCATTATTGGATCATATAAGACATACTTAGATGCCCAATTTAAAATATCTCCATGTAGTTCTAGAACCTTTGATCACTCTTAAATCTACCAGCGCGGTGAAAATTATCCAAGCAAAAAAATGCAAACAAATTTGAAATAAGGACAAAACAAGCTGCTGTTCAGTAGTAAATCTACGCTTAGATTAGCCTTGAAACTCCTCCGCAGCGTCTCCTGAAAGGGACGAAATGTTTTATCTTTCCAAGGCAGCGGCTCTGATGTTATCTTGCTCGCAGGGCGGCTTTGAACTGTGACATTTCTTGTGGCTTCCACATGCATCCCTATTCCTAGCTCCATGCTGCAGGAGAACTCCATTCGGATTTGCAGAGCCTCTTTTGTCACCGCTATTCAACCTTTACCTTGCGGCTTTCTCTTCTTGTATGAAAGTGTTTTGATGAAATCTGCTCCATTGAATTTCATAATCAATGCTGAAAGAGGGAAAAAAAATAAAAAGCAGGTTTTGATAGCTTTATCTCTGCAACAGAGAGCACATTGCAACAGAAGGGACCTGACCGACATGGATTCAAATGTTTTGAAAAATTGTTGTTGGTTGAGAGGCACTGTGAACATGAAATAATCAAGGTAGTGGAGGTGATGCTCTAACCTGTCACAAGTCAAAGTTTGATTTTTAACTCTCCGTTGATTTTAACTGAGCCTAAGTTCTGACCTTTCTTTTACATATTTTTGTTTCCTCTTAAGCTAACTAATGGGTGAATAAAAATGTGAGTTAAGGCATTTGCTGAGGTGAAATGTAGGAGTTAAGATCTTCATCTTATGAGGGTCACATCCCCTCAGATCTTGTCCCTATAGCCCAGGTCGCGATTGCTTCTTGTCTTCAGGGAGTCGTCCTTTGCAAGGAGCCAAATATTTTCCTCCGCTCCTTGTTTCTCAGCCATTTGCTGATGTTTGGTTGCTGTGAACAAGCAAAAACCTTAAAACCTATCAGGGTTCCTTTCTAGAAACGCGCAGAATCTTAGTGTGTTATAATATTTTAGGTGAAGGAAAGAAGAACAGAGACCCTCTGAGAGGATGCGTGTTTAGAAGACATAAAAATCAACTAGCTACGTAGCCAACAGACCAGTTAGCGCTTGAAGGCTCTTTTAAAGATGAAAATTATTAAGTGATGAGTTATATCCAAATTATTTTTTATGTAAACGTTCTTAAAGAAAGATTGCAGAACATTTTTCCCCTTGTTTGTAAGGCGTTTTTTGGTCATCCCAGTTAATGCTTACCTTCATCCACCCAGTTGTACCAAGGCAGACACTAGCTGGGCTCCCGCTGGGTCAAGCGTGGCTAAACAGGGCAGCGACTAATGACAGGATTAGCCTGTCCTTAGTTCACAGTAATTAGAAGGTGTTGAGCTAATAAGAAAAAGAATTACCTGTGCTTAGCGGGAGGAAATTATTGAAACAATTCCAAAAGTTAAAGCGCCTCTAAAATTAGGTGGAAAACTAAGAAGAATTGCTTTTAACTGTGCTAATTAGTTTTCATTTTCTGACCTGTCCGTTTACTCTGGTAAATTCGTGAGTGCTTTTACAGCCCCTTTTTGTCCCCCTATTAGAGATCCCCGCATGGTCCAGCGGGTTTCCATGAGGACACTGGTGAGAACGGGGCACCTGATGACAACTCGTGCATTGGTGAGACACACCGGGGCACAATCTGGTGCTTCTGCATCCTCTGAAAACCACTGGGCATTAAAACTCTCCTAGAAAAAGGCTTCTTTTGAATATGGGAGTCATTGAATTTCACCGATTCTCATGGAATCTAGGGCTGGGCAGGAAGTAACATTGCCTTCCAGGTAGGGAATATTGTTGCAGGAGCCACATAGGGGCCAAATTCTGCTTGCGGGGCTGCGTAGCTCCCACCTGGTACCCACAATATTGTCTCCATCTCAACAGCAGGATTTAGTCCACGGTGAGTATAATACTATCTGTCTGTGTTAAAGTGCAGCTGAAAAACATGACGGGAAACAGTGGTGGCCTTTTATACAAAAGGATAAATAGAGCATTTTATTAACACTTTGCAGCAACGAAAGTGACACGGTCCACATCTTTTTCATTAAACAGAGCAAAAGCTATGGTCACATTTTACATCACTTTGAGGCACAAAGCAAAATATTGTTTTTTCTTAAGGTCAAGGTATGATTTGCATTTAAAAAAAAAAAGAAAAGGAGAAGAAACAATCCTCAAGTTGTATATTGCGGTAGCAGGGTTTCCAATCACTAGCACAATACAATGAACAGACCAAGAATCCAGAATGGATTATTACATACAATAATAATCATTTGATTGAGTTAAGAAATGGATCGTCGTTGTCGTTTTAGAGTATTAAGAAGTGGTCTGGCGTTGCAAACTTCGGTTTGGTTTGGCTTGGCGTAATCCCAGCAACCCCAAGTATATACAACAATCTAAATGAAGGTTAATATATAGACTAGAAGGTTATGCACTTTATAATGCATTGCACTTATTGCTTGGTACACTAATGTTGCAGTCACTGTTGAGTTCTGCTGAAAAGACAAGCGTGATGCTTGTTGGCTTCTTTCAACCCAACACTAGTTTTTTGCCACTTTGGTTTATTGTGAACTTATATTTTATTCGTATTTAGTGTCCTTTAGTATTAGGTTTAATCCAAAGACAAATAAATTTTTTATTTCAGGGATTTCTAAAATATCAACATTTTCTTATAATTACAGTCTCTTCAATAAACTTATATCTATGTATACAACTGTGGCACAATGTGTAAAAATATGAAAGCTATTAAGGGAAGAATAAGGGTTAAATTACTCTATTTTGTCTATTGGCTTCAAAATATTCTGCAAAACAAATACATCCTTTTCTTAGGGCTACGTGCTCGTAGTAAATTTCTCTTTGGATTTGGTATAAGACTATATCTTTTTCTAGGTTATATTTCTCTCTCTCTCTCTCTCTAAAGATACCAGTACAAAGTTGGAACATACTGCAAAGAAAAGAATAATAAAGCTTGTTCTTGGCAAAGAGATTCGACAGTCTGCGTGAAAAGTCAGACTCAACATTCCATATTGTTTTTATACTACTTGGTTAACGCAGGGAAGAACATGATAAAGCCTAGAATTTCATAAGATCTGTAAGGAGTAGAAATAAGAGTTTGTGCCCAAACATTCAATATAAAACTTCTAAATAATTCCTTTATTCATCACAGAGTAGCCTGCAGCATGTAATCACGATAAACATACACTATGTCCTATTTGTTCTTTTAGGCTTGATCCTATCGCCGTTAAGGCGATTGGATCAGTCCCTCCTAAATGCCTAGGGCTTGAGCTTTCCTCTTTTGGAAAGCTCTCATCGAAGGCCAAACACACAATTCCTACATTGCACTGAGTAAACATGTGTATTTAACACAATCTCTTTCAATACAGTGTAACAAATATATAAGTGCATTTTTTAATGATCAAGTAATTTTGGCTTTCTAAAAAGAGTATTAGATGTGCCAACGTAGTTGCTTAGTTGTGCTTTAATCCTTAGTTATGAGTTTCAGCTCATGTATACTGTAAGTATCTAGTTGCCTCTATAGTTTTGACCAGTAAACCCTTAAAACTCTAATGTTTATAGAACAAATATAACCTAATGAATGTGATGACATGTCACAACTCATACAGATTGCACTTCAATGGATTTTTTTTTTTTTACAGTAAGACCTTCCTGTCTGATATGTGTTTACATGTTTATACCACATTTTATTCCTGTGTGCAAACAATCACAATGAATTTAATCACAAACACTACAAAATATGCCCAGTAGTTAGGGCTGTTATGAATAATCGCCTTCCTTGTAGTTGTATGAGTCTCGTACTTCCTCTTGTACAAATTCCTCTTTTTTCTCCCAGCCGTTGGGCCAGCCCCCGTTGACCTGGGTTGTAGCACCGTAAGACTTGGCGGTACCATAATTTACATAATTTTGAGTAATGTCCCCCGTCTCTTCATCAAGTTCATCTTCGTGGATGAAGCCGCATTTCTCTTCGCTCGTCTGCTCGGGGTCTGCCCAGGGCTGCTTCTCTCCTGAAGCGAATATGCCGTAGAATATGACGCCCCCGTAATGGACTAAAGCAGCAATCAGGAAAACGTACTGCCACTCTTCACGGGTCTGGAAAAAAGAAATTTGCTGCATCAGACCACGGCGTCGATTGCTCCGAACGTGCTGAGCTCAGAGATTTAAAGCAAGTTCTCAGCACAGCCTAAAACATTTAAATGTCCAATTTCTGGTCCCTTAAATGCTTCATCCTCTGAAAAAAATCACTGTCTAAGGGTTAATATGACTTCGGTGTAATCCCGTTTCTTATTCATTAGCCTATGAAAGCATTGCTGTGCTGAGGATACAGTGAAACGTGCTTCAGACTTACACGTTCTGGATGCTGTTACTTAGAGGTCCCCAGATCTTAATCCAGCCCCAGTTTCTGGCAGGTTGTTCAATGGAAAGGTCTTTTCCTTGTTGCTAACGGTATTAAACTGAAAGATTTGAAAGCCGTGTTGCAAATTACCTTGTTCTTTGTCATTGCTCCAACAATTATAGGGCAAACCATTCCAGACAAGGTCCCGACTCCATTAGAAATCCCCATTAAGATGCTGGCGTACCTCGGGGCAATGTCTAAATGGTTGACATTGAATCCTGCAAGACAAACGTCAGCAAACGTTCATACCGCAAGCCCTCACCTGACAATTTCATTGGGACGTATCGGGGCTGTCTAGTTGGATTTCTTTTTCTCTCGAAGGCTTAAAATGCTAAAGTAATCCTAGAGCACCTCTGGCTTTTCATTTCCTTTAAAAAATGCATTGTGAAATGATACGGAGTGTATTTTCTTCCCCAAACGGTAATTTTTTTCATTGCGTAGGGTTACGAACCCAGAAAATGCAGAGGGAAATTTAAAATTCCCCCCGTGTCAGCGGTGACCTTTCTAAGGTGCAAGTAGCACACTGAAATGCAGAGTTGCTTCCTCATCCAACTTGTGCCACTTTTGTTGCCTATTTGTCCTTATTTTTCTTTTTGTCACAGTGTGGTAGAAGGAACTTGCTGTTCTTATGGGGGAAGAGAGGATGAAGGGATTCATCCGTCATTTATTAGTTCTTATATTTATCTATAAGTGATTTAATTAACGATTAAAAATCCTTGTTTCCTTGCATTTCCAACAACTTTCTTCCAATTTACTCGGTCACTATTCAGATAATCTCAAAAATTCTGCGACTATGAAGCAGCAGAACCCCATGATCCCCAAAACAAGCGGTTAAATGCAAGCAGACAACAAAGCTTTGTACACTGAAAGACAACAAATGGGAAAAGACAGGTGATAGGATGTGAATAACTCTCAGTAAAGTGCAGTGCACTTTTAAAGTGCCACAGAAAAGCCCTGATAAGTTGTAGAACAAGTGGGATTAAGGACAGAGCTGATGAGGAGGATTTAGATGTTTGGCATAAACGAAAAAAGAGGTTGCTTTAGCCATAAGGAACCAGCATGGAAGAGGATGCTAAGATCACAGTGGGAAAACAAACAAGGGCCAAGTGGCTTGGGTTTGGGAAAGGGAAGAGGGAGGCTCTGTCAGCAGGAGAGAGGAATAGCTGACTTTTAAATTAAAAAAAAAACAGTTATTGGGTTGCAAAATAGTAAAAAAAGGCGAGATATAGAAAAGAGCAACCAATACGCAGCAGAAACATATCTAGGATATCCCTGTCTAAACAAATATATGTCTATATTTAGCTCTTGATTTAAAGTATCAGTTCATTTGTATTATACATTTAAATTTAAGAGAAATCTATGGTGTACATTAGCACGTCACTGCAAAAAAAGTCATTTTCTGCATTGAATATGAAAGAAGAAGTATTTGATGAAAAATAATGTAATACAGAATCTCTTTGATTTGGAATCATGCTGAGTAAAATCATTTAGAATTCTGAATTTTATGTTAAATTACTGACAAGAAATATGAAACAAATGAGAGGTTTCTTCTCTTAAATCAAAATAGTTAAAAATAACAGCAATATGATCTTACCAGATATGGCGAATCCACTAAAACCTACGGCAAGCACTAAGAATGAAATGGCCACTCCTTTGCTATGAGAATATCCCACCACCAGGAGGAGAGTCGCTTCCATACCAAAACCTTGGGAAATCATAAAGAAACTGGACGTCAGGTTTAATTATCTCTTACAAATTGCAAGCGTTCGGGTAGAGCGTTTCATGGGAGGACAGAGTGACAGCCCATTTCCTCGGGGTGACATAAAGTCAAGCAGTTCTCTTGTCCCTAAACCCCCATAAATTCTTATATCTCCTTGTAAGCTGACTTAGAGTTACCTCCTGTCAGGCTGAAGGTAAAATGAAGAGGTGTGATTAGGTTATCCAGGTGGTTCCCACAGATCCCAGTGGGAATATACGCTTATCCTGCTTATGCATTTTGCAGTTGCCATCACAGCTGAGATTCAGCTTGTGTAATTTAGAGTCCTAGCCCTTAGATATCTAGTAACACTAGTTTGGGGGGCTCTCTTAGGGCAGATAGAGCCTGCAGGGATGTCTAAGGCTCAATAAGTGGCTAAGAGTAAAATTACACCCCCAAAATCATCTGCTTCTTCGAGTGCTTTGCCTTTTGAAATACCCAAATATTGACATTGGGAGTAGGAACACTTGAATTTCTTCTTATTTAGTAACCACCTCTATAATGCCCAAGAATTACTCCATGCAAAGTGTTATTACTTACTAAGTACATAAAACCTGAACTTATACAAGCCATTCTGTTGGTCAACGAGGCAAACTCACCTCCACAGTTCATGATCTTCCTCACGGTAGTGGTGGAAAGAATCTGTTTGCTTCTTAAAAAGTCAGCAATTTGTCCCCCAATAGGCACGATAATTGTCATCACTAGATGCGGCACAGCAGATAAGATACCCACCTGAAAGAGTAGTTAGAAATCACAGGGTGGAAAATGTTGAAAAAAAAAAAACAATTTGATCGAGTTTTTTGTTTGGTTGGCTGGTTTTTGGACTGTCTTGTTAGCTCCCTTAAACTTCCTTTGGAGCCAATTTTTGCTCAGGTGGGTCTGGTTTTGGTCGATGATGTGTTGGGCACAGCTTTGCCTGGTAAGACCAACATGCCCAGATATTTGAGGCCTCAGAGACATTGCCCATGGCTCAGCGTTACTTGTGCAATGGCCCTTTGCCTTGGATTTGATTAAATTGTTTAACTTCTCCTCCTCAGCACTATATGTACAAAAACAGCCTAAAACCAAAGCACCAAGTCGGCCCGGCTCCGCTCTTGGAAGCCGAGGGTGTTTCTGGAAGAGGTCCAAACCTGATCCTCTTTGCACAAGTCGTTTCTTTCATGTGATAGAATAGACTTAGGCACTTAGATATGATCTGAAGACTGGAATTCCAGGGCTTGTACTTCCACCTTTAAATACAGAATAGTATCACCTAATTGTGAATTCTCATTGTCACTTACAGCAAATTTTAGGGTCATTTAGTACCTCGTAGAACAATATCCTAAGAATATAGGCGTTTCAAAAGCGCCTTAGCAAAAGGGAGATTATATTTGGGAAAAGCTTCATACACACCCTTGCGGTTTGTTTGCATCTATCCGTATTCCCCTTAGGGTCTGATCCAAAATTCTTGTCCACCGTGTGGAACTTTGGATCATCCCAGCTAGGATCATCCCTAGCTTTCATATTTTGCCGCCATCTGTTTCACTTTCCAAGTAACCGATGGGATAAGATTTAAGACTTGTAAATCCATAGTAAAGATACAGAGCACTCATCTCTCTTTCTCCTGTTAAAGACGACAAACACGCCTGACATTTACTTTTCGGAGGCCAAAGCGTTATTTTATTCTTACCTACCTTGCTTATTTCAAAGCCAAACACTTCCTCAAAGTACGCCGGCTGACTGATAAGTAACAGGTAAAAAGTCCAGCTCCTACAGAAGTTTGCAACGATTATTGCATAGACTGGCATAGATGTAAAAAATTTTCTCCATGGAGTCTTGTATTTCTGAAACATAAACGGGGAGATCTGATTAATATTTTGATCGCTATCGAGTATATATCCTCCTTTTCTCTATGCTGAGCTTGTTAACAAGTGCTGCCAGCTGAATCCCATTCTGTTGTACATGGTTATGAATGTACTCGGTCCAAAATAATGTCTCTTTAAAGCAGATTGGCGCTGTAGCTAAGGCAACAGGCAGATTTTACACTATAAGCACACCATTTCATCCAGGTTTATTTTCAGCACATATTTTAGCATGTAAATCTTCATTCCAGCACTGCGCTCTCAATAATTCTTCTTACCACGTCTCCGCTGAAGCGGTTTGGTTCAGTGTATTTCTGTTTGGGTTTATTGTCTCTCTGGAACGAATTGCATAACAACTGAAGCAAAAATAAAGGGGAGGATGACAGATGGGCAGAGCTGCCGTCCCGCTGAGTCCCTGCACCTCTCCACGAGACCGGAGTTCAGTGCCTTTTAAATTACACTGAAGGGGGAGTTAGAGATTGAACTTAATTATTGAGAAGCCAGAGAGAAAAGCTGACTCGATACTTTGTGATGAATTTCAGCCTGAGTATTTCAGTAGTATTTCGGTAATTATTAATACAAACTAATCGCTTCCAACAATGTTAAATTAAAAAGCGCAAAAAACATTAAACAGAAGGAGAGAGCTGAATGCATTGGATCTAGGTTAAATATGAGGCAGCAATTCCCTGTTTTCTTTGAATGTAAGTAAGGACAGACACACTAATCACAGCCTAATGTGTCTAGTCGCCTAAGCAAGCGTTGGGCTGGAGGTGGAAGCAATGAAGATGATTTGAGAAGGCAGCGGAAGGAAGGTTAAGGACGGCTCCTAGAATAGAAAAGTTGCTACGATTTTCTCATTTGCTTGAAAACAGTTTCCTGTTCTGCTTTTCTGCAGAAAGATCTGCCTTTCTTACATGAGATAAGCAGCAGTGCGGTATTCTTACCTCCATTGCACCTAGGAGGTTGGCACTCTCTCCGATGCTCTCTTCTATATATCTCCTTTCCTCATCCGTGATCGTAGGGTGCGACGCGGGACTCTCGTAGGACACCAACAGCCAAAACATGTACCAGACTATGCCAAAGCTCCCTTTGGAATGGAAAGAGAGACTTTGAGAAGAAACGCACAGCAGAGCAGCAAGCACGGGAAAAGAAAAATCTGTAGCTGCTTCATATTTTTAAATTTAAATTCCTTTTTCCTAGGTTGCATTTTTTAGCTTCAAGGGCCTTAATAGTAGGTTTTTAACGGGGTAGACTAGGGTCGTGCAGCATTGGAATGAGGGAAGCCGAAGCGCCGTACCGTACACGTAGAAGACGGACGACCACCCCGTGTATTGCACCAAAATTCCCGCCAAAGGCATCGCGATGACAGCCCCGGCGTAGGAACCTGCAAACGAGAGGGCAGAGCGGTCGGTTTCCAACCGTTTTAGTGCTGCCGGCGGAAGCGCGACGACGGCAAAAGGCTGCTCACCGCAAAAGGAGGTGGTCGCTAACCTACTTCTTTCCAGTGGAGGGGCCCACTTGCTCCAGATGCCGTGGCAGGCAGGGTAGGTGACCCCCTGGGGAAGGGCCCACACGTTAGTCAATGCTGATCCACCACCTTTGTACCAACATCTATTTTAAAGCTATTGTGTGCATAAAACCTGAAGATATTTCACATTTCTATAACACAGCAATAGCAAAACTCCTATCCTACATAGCTGGATTTTTTTCTTACATCATGTATACATCAATGAATGCTAAATCCTTAAGGAAGCCTTATGGAACAGGTAGAAAACATCATTATCCCCTTCTTTTCCCCACTTTTTCAGGAAAGAAGAGTGAGGATGCAGAGAAGAATCATAACACACAAGTATCAGGGTCAGAGACAGGAGGAAAACAGAGCTCTTAGGAGTCTTTCAAATGCTGCACTCATTTCTTCAGCCCTCAGTAAATAACCTTGAGTCTCGATGACTTTTTAACCTTTCAACTGCAGTACATGCAATGCAGCCGTATATGCATATATGAATATTTTTTCCACCGCTCTAAAATAAGGAAATAAAATCAAGATGAGCTTAAAAATGTAAGGTTCTAGGAGAAGCTTTCCACTATCTGTATTTCTAATTAACCTCTCTGAACACTTAAGACAAACAATTGGTTAATTGTTGGAATTTTAAACCAGTTATGTTTTGGCATCCCTTCAAAAGCAGCTTTCATTTTAAAGGTAGAAAAAAAAAACAAAAAAACACCTTGCAGTCTGGAAACCTTAGAAAATATAATATGAAATTAGAAGAATTCTTTACAGAATTCATACTTAATTATTATAAGGTGTGCGTGGTTGTGTAGAAACCAATTTTTGCTTACTTTTACTGGCTAAGTTTTGATTCTTGTTTAAAATTTCCAAAAAAAAATCAACTTTTTGCAAATGCCAAGGGTGTTTTTTTGTTTGTTTTTTTGCACAAACTCGAAAATCTTTATCTTTTTTTTTTTTTTTTTACTGTTTTTCGCTGATTTTTTGTTACTGTTTGCTCTTTCCTACATTGCCCATACCTCCACGAGGCCCTGCAGGATCCTCACAAAGATGACGCATCCGTAGTGCACCCTGGCCGCGGATGGGATTAACATATTGAGGGAGGACGTCAGCAATATAGCAGCACCAAACACCCTGCAAACGTGGGGGAAAAGAAGGCGAAACAGCTTCAGGATTGTTCCAACTGACTCATTCCACGTATATTCACATTTTTGTATACATATACAGGTTCTTTTTGCAGGAAAACACAAATCACTGGAAGGAATTAGCGTCTGCTTCCGTGTAGTGTAATGAGACCCAGACAAGACGTGAGAATCTCCTTCTATTTAGCATTTTCCTAAGGAGAGGAATTTTATGCCCTCACAGGTCTGTATTGGACTATGCCTTTATATACACACTCTTTTTCTTTAGTTAATTTTCAGCTCTGTTGTCTGCTTTCAAATCTGATTGAATTCTCCACTCTCTAGAGAAATTAGAAATTGGATCCCTAAATGTTTTGACAGAGTAAATGGCTGGGTGTAAGAAAGTCTTATTAGTGTTTTAATTGTAAAAAAGGCGGTAATGTGCACTCACTTCTTACACAACAGTAACGAATCTGCTTTTATACATGCCAAAAGAGCAGGATTTTTTTTAAACAGTGCTATATTTTCTTAGACACACAGGTCAATTAATCTGGAAATGTTTATTTGTAGAAAACAAATAATTCTTCTGCTTTTTCAGGGCTACTTATTGAGTATTTCTCAGCTTGATTTTAACAGCATGCTGGGGAGTACTCTGAATAGAGCATGTTTGATCGTCTAAAGAAATATGGGAAACAATCACTCATTTTCCAAATTCCGATGTTTTGACTGAATTCTGCATTTGATTTAATAAATTCCTGCCCCTTGCAGGAGGAAGCCTTTCCTCTGGCATTATTATATATTTTTTCTATATGAGTTTATTCCAAAATTGCAAAATAATCTTATTTTCCCTTTTCCTTTTGATGAAGCTAGGCATCATTTTTTTTAAGTTCTCCATTCCCAGAAGCTGTGTGAATCTGGTAGCAATGCCTGGCCACTTTATATGAACCCATGTTATGCTAGGATAAATGTTGGTGCCTTCTTGACATGTGACATCATGATTTCTGATGTGGAACCGACTTGACAGACACCTTCAACCTTAGCGTGTGTGTTTTAGAAATTGGTACAGTGCCAGAAGTTAGTGGGAAGCAGACCTTAGGCTTAAGAGACAGAAAGCAGTGATTAGTTTCAGAAAGAAGCTCCCTCCCCAAAATCTCTGTTTCACCTTATGCATTTAAAACCGCAGCCTGGTACAAATCCTTAAACAGCAAATAAGTCCACTTCCAAAGCTCTCCATCTGCTCCCTTCCTCGGGCTTCCCTGTGCTCCCCATCTCCTACTAGATAAGGTCCATGCCCTTTAAAAATGCTTATTTTTTTTTTAATAAGAAGATGTTCCTTTTTGTGAATTTCTGAAGAGCAACTGAATTTCTGAAAGCTGTAACTGCTCCAAATCAAAATTCCACTGTAAAATCCTTGTTTGTTCATGAGCCCGGACAAAGGAGTGTTTGCAGGTTTGTAGGTTTTTGTCTCTTAATAGCTATTTAGCTACGTGTCTTAGGCAACAGTGTGTTTTTCAGTTCGCGATTGGCATCAATTTGCTTGACCAGATTCTTAGCTAGTGTGAGTCAGTGCAGCTCTTCCTAAATCACTATTTATTCCTGTTAAAATTATGCTAAATTGGAGAGAATACTAGAAATTGCCATCTTACAGGGATGAGATTTACAAAACTATTTGTGATACGTCAATTGTTTTCTCATGGAGTTTTACTCATCTCTCAATTCTATATGAGATTCTTTTTGCCAAAGCTGAAAGTTGTATTTCTCAGAATAGCTTTTGTTCTCATATTCATCAAAAAGAAGCTGTTTCCTTAAACTTGTCTCTTTGAGAAGAGAAAGGAAAATGTAATTTTAGGAACCACTGCAGGCACACATCCTACAAAGGAAAACTTTGGCTGTTTTTAGACACACAGGTAACGATAAATATTTAGTTACATTAAGTACTAGGCGATTAAGTAATTCCCCTTATATGTCACTTGTGTGTCACTTGTCTGTCAGTTCTTGAGAGAGGAAGACTTGCTCTGGGCAGAGGAAGATTGGGTCATGGAGCACCTAAGGCACCTTGACACCCACAGATCCATGGGCCCTGGTGGGCTGCACCCCAGAGCTCTGCAGGAGCTGGCGGACGTCGTAGCCAACCACTCTCCAGCATCTTGGAAAGATCCTGAAGATCAGGGGAGGTGACGGAGGGCTGGAAGAAGCCAATGTCACACTGGTCTTCAAAAAAGGCAAGAAGGAGGATCCGGGCAAGTACAGGCCAGGGAGCCTGACCTCCATCCCCGGAAAAGTGATGGAACGGCTTGTGCTGGCCGTTGTCTCCAGGTACATGGAGGACAAGAAGGTGCCCAGGAGTAGTCATCATGGATTCACGAAAGGGAAATCATGCTTGACTAACCTGAAAGCCTTCTATGATGGGATGACCAGATGGATAGATGAGGGGAGAGCGGTGGATGTCATCTACCTTGACTTCACCAAGGCTTTTGACACCGTCCCTCACAACAT
>JAWLRI010001064.1:359655-373993 GCA_034781795.1 Crypturellus tataupa
GTGACCCTGCGTGTGCAGGGGGGTTGGACTGGATGATCTAGAGGTCCCTGCCAACCTGAGGCATTCTAGGATTCTGTGATTCTTTCTCAGAGCTGTTTTATTGGATCCAACATTTTCAAAATCAAATAGGTTAAGATTTTTATTCCACAGCATATGGGGTTTAAGAGTAGAATAGAGTAGATCTAAATTATGATTCTTGTCAGAAATGGCACTCTTATCCTTTTTCTTGCATGCAAACTGAAAACAACACAAATATTTTAGTGCATTGCTATTTGATAACTCTCTCTTCAGAGTAAATGCATCTCCCTTCATTTCCTTTGCATCTCTCAGTGCACACATAAGCAGATCACTGATTTATGGGTTTTATCATAAGTCCGTCTCTTTAGTGCTCTTTTTTTACTTGCTGCCATTATCTTTGCTCTACAATACTGAAATCTTCCTAACAATGTTGTGCATTTGTTTTGCTTCTGAAAATATGCCTATTTGCTCTGCTTAGATACAGAATTAACCCCAAACAAGGGTTAGAAAGCACCACTGCAGTAGTTCTAGGAATATTTTCCTCCACTTAAATATTTACTCAGTTATTCACCCGCATAAATCTGATTAAAAGATGTGATCAACGGTATGTCTGTTAAAAGCATATTTTTCTTCAAGATCCTTGTACTTCTGTAGCAAATTGACAGTATGTTAGGTTCCACAGTTGTACTGATTTGCAATTAAGAATGGATTCAGTTCATTTGGGGACAAACATGGTTCCTCCATTTAAAATAAGCCTTTGGGCCTGGATGGGGCTGGTTGTTCCTGTCCCACTCTGCACCGCATTTTTTATACATCTGTGAGTCCTGCTCGTGTCCTGAGGCCATCGCGATGCCTGATTTTTGGTGCATTTCCTTAATCATTTCTTATTTTATTATAAGGGCCTCAATGTATCAAGCCCCCAAAGTAAGGTGAAGCCCAACTGAGGACTGAATATACTACAAGCAAAAGCAGGAGAAGCTGAGAGCATTTCCAGCATTCTCAACCCTGACACTAAGAGGGGATTAAAATGACCTGATATCCCTTCAACAGTCCCTAGATTTAAGGGAAAAGTCCTTTCTGACCTCAGGCAGCAAGTAGGGTAACCATCTACAGAAGAAGATAACCATATGTAGAAGAAAATGAATAAATAGAAATAAAAGTTGTAGGTCAAGGAGGGGAAAAAATAAGTCCTGGCCCTCGGAAATGAGCAGAGGAAGCCTTGAAACAAAGAATTCCACTTTGCTTATCTGCCTCTGTGTGTAGACTCAGTAGTCGGTCCCTGAAGAGAAAAGCTAACACTATTCTTCAGTGTTTTACTGACATTGGCATTATGTGAAGGTCATGAGCTGTGACTTACTGCTTCTGTAGTACAAGGAGCGTTAATAGCAAAATCATATTTGACTAAGAGACATTTGGGATGGGAGCAGAGGAAGGAGATGACTCTGATAATGCAGGAAAGGGGCTTAGAAGGGAATGAAGTTGCAGGAGGAATTGATGTTTTTCAATCCAGTTGGCTATTTTCTATGTTTGAGGGAACAACTGAAGAAAAACAAATGTATTTATTAAAAAGGCAGCATCCTTTTACCTCAAGAAATAGGAGTGACATTTGCTCCCATTGCAGCGACTCCAGAAAGCTAAATCCTCTTGCACAGGTGTATGGATAAGAGTCAACTGTTAAAAACCAATATATTTCTAATGACACCATTTTCTTAATGATTGACAAATGCTATCATGAACTATGTCTCCTTGTTCTTTGAATAAAGTGATCGCATTTCGTGACAAAGAAGCCAAATAGTATGCCAAAAAGCTTGCCCTGTATAAAAAAAAAATCAGGAGAGTAACTCAGTATGTTCAAAATAGAATTTTTAGACATCTATTTCAAATGAAAAATTCGTTAGATTTAAGATGCTTGAATGTATGCTTTATAAATGAAGTATGAATGATGCTTCATTAAAATCCAAAATAATGAAAAAATAGGAAACACTAGTAGGTCACTGAGGAATACAAAACAAATTTCTAAGTATTTTTCATGGATTCCATTAAAGACTAAGTTGACATAGAAGATTTCAGTTGGCTTTTCACAGTAATCTAAATAAGGTTTTACTGGCTTTGAAAGGAAATTCATGCAGGAGTGAATCATTTTAGCCTCTGAGAAGCCACCAATCATTTCACTTAAAAGACCTAGGTATTGAATCATCAAATTTGATTATTTTAATTTCCTAGGGAAATTAAAGAAGGAAGAATTTCACATTGCTACAATAAATTAAATCAAAATATCAGAGGGAGTTTTGCTCTGGCTGTGAACGCGAACCTCTGAGCAGTAGAACCCCCATCCATTTCTGGCCTGTAGAATTACTTGATTTTGCAGTAATCCTAATCACATTATGAAGGACTTTATTTTCATGGAGTAGAGCATTTATATCGAACATTTTATTTAAAATATTACCTTCTGTCTTTTAATGAAACACCTAGACTTTTTTTTAGCCATTCAATTAATTGCTTTTGCCACCCCGTGACTACTCACTTGCACAGGCCTCCACAAGTCAGGGCTTTTCTTTAGCCAACCTCGTGATGGCTCATATGGATTTGGGAAGCAAAAATATGTAATAATTCTTCACTGAGATGAATGTTTTCACTTTTTTTTCCCTGGTGGTAAATGAGCACAAATGATAGCACTGCGTAAGAACTGAACCCAAGGCCTCCTTCATGCGGCCTCCCCTCTTCCCATTTATCCGATCACCCTCCGGACCCTCTCTGCTTCTCAGGCTTGAATTTCAAACCAGTGGTTTCCTTTTACAACGCATTACTTGCACTTAGGCACAGCTAAAGCTCTGCCTGTTCTCCCTAGCTCATTAGCTTGGGGTTGGCTTGCTCTTGAGACACATAATCGCCTCGATCGTGTTTCAAGCCGAGAGCATCTCGCTCAAATTACCTTGTCCGGGTCTTAGGCCGCAATTAGACTTAGACTGTTGACTTAGAGGCTGCTGAAGGAAGCAAAGCCCTGTAAAATAATGCTACATAACTGCGTAGATAAGGAGGACATAACCCTGGTACAGTCTTGCCATGCCAGAAACTCAGGGGGTTTATTTCTTTGCAGGGGACACTAGTTTTTACCATCTGACAGGGACCCTGGTCATCAGGGTGAGTGCAGCTCACGGCCCATGAGGACCTGGCAGAGAATGAGGAGCAAAGCGTTTTTTGGCATCCTAGACATATCTGGGTGATATAATCCAGATAAATAGATTTCTTTGGGATCTTTGGACCCTTTGGAGTCTTTTGTGTTTCTTTGGAGGCTTCGTCTGGTGTCATTTTGTGCAGAAGGTAGCAAATTTTCTAGGGATGCTGATTTTAGAGGATTCGGGTCAGTGGAAGATGGAATGCAAAAATAAATCCCGATTTAAGACCTAATCCTGGTCCTCTTAGTTATATTTGAACAAGTAGGCTCCTATTCTCCATTTGGTAAACCTAGTCCTGGTATTTACCTATCATGTCACTCGCTTAGCCCCTTAATAACCTAAATAATTGTTTGTTTGGGGGGTTTTTTGTTGTTTTTTTTTTTCCCCGAATCAGGCCTTTAATTTGCATTAAACCACATAGGACCAACAAAGCTGGGATCACGCTGTGAATATCAGAGGGAATTCAGCAAAAGAGCCAGTCGGCTGCTTGGGACACTACAGAGGACAGTTATACCCGGGTGCCGGTCACGCGTTGAAGGTGCCTCCTGAGAGCGGATCACTTAAAACTCATCGTTTCTGATAGGAATCTGTGGCCAGAAGCCTTAACACAGCAGCTTTGCGTGTCTTTCTAAAAATGTGTTAAAAACAGGTTATTTTCATTCAAGTGTGTACAAGGGAGGAGGGGCCGGGTCTGTCTGCCCTGCAAACTAAATCCTATTATAAGCCCTTCATGAAGCATTAATATGTAAAAGCTGACCTCCCACCATCTAATCTAGTAGAAGAAGGGCTCGGGTACATTATTAATGTTTGTCACACATCTGAGGCCCCCTTTTCGACGGAGCCGGAGCCCTGTCCAAATCCCCCGCCGCATCATTAAATTGTGAGAACAGCTTCATCAGCCCTGACAGAAAAATGGAAGGACCCGGAGCCATATGGCAGAGGGAGCAGCAGCACCCGCCACCCGCCGCCGTTCCCCCTCCTCGCGGCCGCGGGGGGCTCGGAGACCCGTGCGGGGCCGTGGGGGGGACAGAATCATCTTGTTTTCCTGCTCGGCGCTGGCCGGGAGGTGGGAGAAGCCAATGCCAGGAGCTGGGAGCGGAGCCCAGCGCCAGCCGGGGGATGCGGAGCTGGAATTCGGAAGCCGACCCGTGTCCAGCCGACCCCAAATGCCCCAGCCAGGCTGGGAGCTACGAGCTGTTTGTTACAAAACACATATCGCGTCCACGCATTAACGGCGAGTGAATAACTCGCCTTTGGGAAAAGGGGGATGTAAAGACATAGCGTTCCAGGAGGGATTTGCACTTGTATTTCTAAAATTTCTGAAATTTTGCGTATTTTTTTATTCTTGTCGTCATTAAAAATGGCTGATTTAGGCACATTTGCATTGTCATTTCGCTGGCACACTGAGGCCACATTTTCTATTAAAATCTTTTGCACACCGAGAAGCAATGCACTGACATATATTCGTCTGTAATGTCATGCCGTCTATCCATGCAAATAATCCCATGGGATTACTCGCTGGGAACGAGGATTTGGCCCTTAATAACAAGATGAATGGCGCTTTAACAGCAGAGCAGGATCTGAACTGCGGGGTTGATTTATATATTTTCATTCAGGCCGGCATGTGGCAACGATGCAGGGTTCAACCCAGATGAGAGATAATTGAGTTGTGCAGAAATTCAGCTTAATTCTGCAGCCGCGACTATTAACACGAGTAGTGCCAGGACTTGCTGTTGGACAGACAATGAGCAATGCGTGTCATTATTGCAGAATTATATACGTTACTTTAATTTAAAAAGTGCAGTTCTCTTTTGTGGAGGAGAGTTTGGTTTGGGCTCCTATAGGACAAGGTTTCACTATGGATTCGCGGTGTCTTTTTCACAGAATTTTTACAGTGTGTCAGAAGTTAAAATCGGAGGATATTCAAGCGTTCCTGAGATGAGGTCCTAAGATGTTTTCGCACCTTCCCAGATGCCCGCGACAGCACAGCAGGTAGCTGAAACCACACGCTATTCCCAGGCAGCTGCAGCTTTGCAGCAGGAATTGCTAATTTCAATAAAGTCATTGTTTTTTCTAGGGTAAAGACAAAACTAACGAATATGTTTGAAGGCCAAAGTGAATATATTTTAAGCCCATAAGTCCCCTATGGCACTTCCATTTCCCTGGCTTGCCCCCTCCTCAAAGCATGTTTTTGTAAGAAAACCTTCAGAATAGGAATCTAACATCCAAGGCGAAAAATGCAACATATCCTGCCCCTGGCTGGGCCAGTGATGGCCAATACTCTCTGTTAATATTTATATTTTTTTCCGTTTATCTGGCTTTTCCTTCCTGCCGCTTGTTATGACTTTCTGTGGGGTTTAACAAGGCGCAGTACATTCATACCCAGACATTTTCCCCAGGGGAGGCACATGCATATTTTATAATCGTTACCTCCCAGTATTCTTTCTGACATAGTGGACACTGCTATTTCTTTTTCTATGCATCTTCTCAGTTTACCAGTGGTCTTCGGTGTGTCATCTTTGGCCTCTTTGCACCCACAAGCTTATCGGCATTTAGGGGCACTTCCGAAACGGCTGATAAAATGTGCAGATTGCGCTAGATCCTGTTAAAGGGCTGCTCAGCCCTGTCACAACAGCACATAAATCTCTCAAGGGTTCATAAACACTAGTTAATCAATATTCATAATATACCCGTTGGATCAGGATTGTTAGTTCAGTTACGGGCGCTCGTTTATTTATAAAAAACATGAAAAGAAGGGATTTTGTCACAGCTACGTGATGACTCGAGCTTATTATAGCCCAAATACACCGGGGCCCCTGTATAGTCAAGGGGCAGAGCTGAGCATCTTCTGGGGATGCTGTAATCCCCGTGAGGTTTGACATGCTTCCTAGCCAAGTTACTTAGCTAAAATATATAAATTCTCCAGGAGGAGCGCAAAGTCAAGAAAAAAATGTACCGGTTTCCAGATTATTTACTGACATTTTTTCAAAGCATCAGAACAGCAAAATCTGCTGATAATGTAGGTGCTAAGGTGCTACAAAGGAGTGTGATTATGGAAAGGTCATTTCTGAACTCCGTACCAGAATACCGTATTCCCTGCATCGTTTTAGAGCATTTAAAGCATCTTGGCCATCACTTTCCATTTAATCCAATTTCGAAAGACAAGAGCTGAGCAACTCTCAACCCACAAATTTGTTTATTTTTATTTTTGATAAGGTTTCAATCACTGTAAGCGATAGCCACCTTTCCAAACGTGTCGAGCTGATATGATTAGCCCCAGACTAAGTCCCTTTTGTGGCCTGAGTAGAGATGCAGAGCAAGGGGCTGAGGGACTGCAATGGTTCACACACCGTGGTAATCCCATAACAGTAGCCCCAGCAATGCTGACATTGAAACCTGTACTTTGGAAGCATTCAAATGAGATTTCCCCTGCTTTTAAATGGCATTTACTGCCATTGCGAGCTACGGTTCAGCTGATTAAATAGTGTGCACACATGCTGGTCCTGGATTACACTTGAATTTTCCTGGTTTTCCTTGTAATTTTCAGGGTGGGAAAAATGCTTTTAAATAATGGGAGGGCCACACAGTTCCTTCCTGCTAAAATTGCAGGTCGTGCTAGTGAAATCTTCAGTGACTTGAATAAAAGCAGTAAACAGCATTGAATCCCCAGCATTTTTCATCTCCCTAAAACAAATCTCTCACTGCTAAACCACGCTTTTATAAGAAAGCTTTGCTATTACTACTCAGAATGAGTTGTAGCTAAAAAAAAATATTTACAGTATCTTGGGATCTTTGTAACCCGCTTGTCCATTCATGCCCCGCCAGTCTCAAAGGGCTAAATCCTGGTTGATATTCTCTTGCGGAAGATATTTATATAAAAATCTCTACAGGGACCATCCACTCCTCCCAGGGTGGCGCAGTCCAGGGAGTGGGACACTGTTTCCAGTGCAAGGAAATTCCAACATGGGAAGTAAGAAACCTGGATTAGCTGCCCGCTTGGAGGCCCCTGCGGCAGGATGCCGTCTCCAGAGTGCGTCCCAGCGCTCTCCGCTATCATCACTTAATGCTTAACGGGTGGCAACGTTAATTGCTCTTGGTTCATTGAGAACCTCACCCCAAGGCAAGGTGGAGCTGCAATAAGCCCTCCCCGAGGGGCTCCGCGTTGCGCTTCCTTCGCCCCCGTGGCCTCCTGCGGTTGGTTGCGTGACGGTTTCGGATGCTCCTCTGGGAGAAGAGGTCGCTAGTCCCGTAGCAAGAGGGAACCCTCTTCCGTTTCCACACACTGCCCAAGGGATGCAAGTTTAAAGCTTCACTGCTTGCAAATGAGTTGGCACCCGAGGCCCAACCCTAGTCTTTGGGAAGGCTTAAGTTGTCTTACAGTGTACTGAATGCTCCCTAATGCTACAGAAAGCAATAGAAGTGGAAAGTGTTCAGGGGTGTTGGCCTGTGTAAGGAGCTATAACCCAATTTCTGCTGATCCACTGATGGAAAAAGTTCGGCAAAATCAATCATCACTCATCACATCATCACATCATCACATCAACAATCACTAAGATGATTTTGTTTCGTCTTAGTGGTACTAAGAAAGTGTAAATATCTCTCTTTCAGGTAAAGCATTTGTGTTGTGCTGAAAGGACTTTAGCAAGGAAAATCCTCAGCGATGCCATCTGAGACAAGCAGAGAACCGAGCTGTCCGGTGCAAACCCCTGACCACCTCAATCCACTGTTCAGCACCTGTCAATAAATCCAATTTATTGGCAATGGGGAGCTACACCCATGGCAAGAGCACCAAATTGCCTAGACTTTCACAATTAGGAAAGCACATTAGCAAAAGGCCTGTTTGTTAGTAAAATCCTCCCCGTTGACTGACTTGATTGCAAAAAAAAAACAAAAAAACGGAGAGTGGAGGGTTCATTGCGACTAATTCTTGATGGGCAGTAAGTGGTTGGAATCAGGGACAGGATTAACATAGAGAGGCTCAGCCCTGCTTGCAATTTATGTGCTGTGCATGGAAGGGTTTGCTTGACGCGACAGGAGGGTTGCTGCCCTGCCTTGCGCCTCAGTGACGCGTCCAGGCTACGTCCCAGTGCCTATAATTGGCTGCTAGACTGAATCTTAATATCAAGCAAACTCAGCGACTGCCTGTAAATAACAAATTGCGGTCACAAAAGACCCGCTAGCCTTCCTCGCTCATTGCTTCCCTTGACACTCTTGGCAGTTGGGACGCGTTCTTGCATTTGTGCCATCCTTTCCTTGTAATCTTTATCTCCTTCCCTTACGGGGAATGACTCATTTTCCATCTTCACCTCCAGGCTGAATGGATTGTCCTGAATCCTGCCATGCTCTCCGGGACGCAGAAGTTTGCTTTTCTGTATAAATTCACATTCCCCTGCATGCAGAAATGCAGGGAAAACCAATGATGCCACAAAGATACACGGGGAGATTTGTTAAGGAAAAAAAAAATACCCGGCTCTCATCCACCACAAGGTGAAGGGACCGACTGTGGTCGTAACATCTGGTCCATTGACCAACACTGACTTCCATAGTAGCTCGGTGATTTAAAGCTACTCGGTGATTTAGACACTTGGTGATTTAAACAGCCGCTCACCTTGTGTTGGAGTCGTCTTGGAGGCTTCCACAACAGCACTAATCTGTGAAAAATGCTGAGTTAAAATCCAGCCAGGCTAATAACGGGAACATGGTGAAGGAGAGGATGGTTTCTGAGGCTCCAGGCTGTGTATTCCTACTCCTGAGTTTTCCTAGGGATTCCTATGCCGTTCTCTTGCGGATCTTTACGGTTGCACTACTTTATACCGGGATGAACTCAGATTTGTTTGTTAAAGTTATGCTAGGGCAAATGATGGCTGAATTTCTTAAATCTCTGGGTCAAATCCTGCAGTCTTTGCTAGGGGATGATTCCTGACATTTCAAGGTGTTACAGGATGTGTAAAGACGAAAAAAAAAAAATGCCCAAGATGGGAAGAAAGGGAAAGGAGCTCTTTTGGGGGTACTTTGCCATTATTTGAAACACCCTTTTGCATTTCTTGAGCCATTTGCGTTGCATTTGAGCCATTATCCGGGAAAACGTCAGGCACTGCACACCCTTGTTCAAGAAGTGTCGTGTTGCGGTTTCATTCGCAATCAGAAGGATGATCCGAGTTGCACAGAGGATTCCTACCTTGTTAAATATTCATTGTTTTTCATGGAAGTCTCTGTCTATAAGGGACGCCTGCCCTTGCAGAGGGCATTTTTGCCAGAGCTCCTCTTTCTTCTCCCCTTTTTTCCCCCAAACAAATACAAGGAAGCAGATAACATCCCAGGCAAGCGGATAGCATCTCTATTCAGGGCTCCCTTGGATGCTGCCCGCTCCTGAGAGGAGTTAACGGTCTCTATTACTATTTTTAGCATCTATCTGCACTTAGTTCTGCGCCGGTGTCGCAGAGCGGCGCTAGGACCTTCGTGGCTTCTCCTAATGAGGAGCCTAGGGCACCAAGGCTGCAGCGTGAGAGCCTCCTGCGCCTTGAATACCCAGCGGATCTAATTAACAGGTAGAATCGCACCCAGGGTGCTCGCATGCTGCCAGACGCCATAGAAACGGGTCCTTAAGTCCCCGCGCCATCTGCACTTCCCTTTCATGGCGTAAATCTCATTGAAGCGCACTTTTTTTTTTCCCCTTTTTTTTTTTTTTTTTTGAGCGTTCTACATTCATTCCGGTGTCAATGGAAAACTCCCGCTGATGGTTTTTCCTCTTCTTAAAACCAAAAAAAAAAAAAAAAAAAAAAAAAAAAAAAAAAAAATAAAAACAGCCTTTGGAAAAAAAAAAAAAAAAAAAAAAAAAAAATAAAAAAAAAAAAAAAAAAAAAAAAAAAAAAAAAAAAAAAAAAAAATTCATCCAGCATTTTTAAAAAAAAAAAAAAAGAAAAAGAAAAAAATGAAAATAAAAGGGAAGGAGGGGGTGGAAAAAGGAAAAATCTCTGCAGCTTCGATGCAAAAACGAGCCTGGGGGCGGCGGGCCCCCCGCGGACGCGGGTTTACCTGTTGGCCGCCAGGCGGGACGAGATGTAGCCGCCGGGGATCTGCGTGATGATGTAGCCCCAGAAGAAGGAGCCGTGGATCATGCCCACCGTTTCGGGGTCCCAGTTGAACTTCGCTTTCTTTGCCGCGCCGAAGGGGCCGGGAGAGAGCGGCGAGGAGGAGGAGGAGGAGGGAAAACAAAAAAAAAAAAATAAAAAAAAAGAGGAAGGTTGTTAATGGGGCCGCATTCAAGCGCTGCCCGCGGGGCAGGGACGGCCAGAAGGCACCTGCTCCTGCCCGGGATGAAGAAGCGGCAGCAGAAGCAGCGCGGTAGCGATCGCCGCGGGCTGCCCGTGGGCCCCGGCGGGCCCCTCACCGCAGCCTCGGGCCCCCGGGGGACGAAGCGGGGGGGGCGACGCGACCTTCCCGAGCGCCCTCGGTGCCTAGAGACCCCCGCCCGTGGCCGCCGCTCCTGCTCGCCCGGTTAAGCCTCGCCTATATGTGCCCTTCGCCCGCGTGTGCCTGCGGTTGCAGCGTTTTATTCCCGAGGCTCCTTCCTTCGCGACCCCCTTGTGCTGGCGCTTCGCTCGACGCCTTCCGAGCCGCCGTGTCCCCCTGCATTCGTTTTGAGAGAACACGGGAGTTTGTGGTTTTTTTACGGGGTTTTTGGTTTTGTTTGTTTCCCCCGAAGAAACTCAGCGGGCGAAAAACACCCCCGGGGCCGCGGAAAGCGCTGCCTGGCGGCGGGGGTCCCGCCGGGGACACGGGGCGGGAGGGACACGGTGGCGACCACAACGAGGAGCAGAAGGGTCCCCCACCTCCTTGATGATCTTCCCGCCGCGGTGGATGGTGCTGTTGTTGACCATGTCCACGATGGCCACGCCGAGGTTGCAGCGGATGCCGAAGGAGATGCAGAAGCCGAGGCCGCTCATGATGGCGATGATGTAGCGCCGCGGCAGCCCGAAGCACGTGCAGTCGCACAGCGGCGCCTTCTTGGGGGCCACCTCCACGGGCTTGCCATCCTCCGTGAGCTCGATGGTGTCCCCGGCCGCCTGCCGCTTCTCCAAGACCCTGCAAAGGGGGCACGAGGAGGACGTGGGAGTCAAGACCCCGCCAGCACCGGCTCCTGCGGAGCTTCAGGTGGGGCTGCCTCGGCTTTGGGGGGTTCCTTGCTTTGCCTTCAACCTTCAGCAGCGCCCCGGGGGAGTCGCGATTAGTCATCCCCGTGCACCCCCCCGCCTTGCAGCCGCCCTCCCGCCCCAGGGAGGAGCTCTAGCTGCGAATGGCCCATCTACCATTAAAACCTCTTGAAATATGTAGGACGCAGCGAGGAGGCATCGGCTGGAACCACTGCAGAGGCGCCATGTTGGGCAGCCCAAGAGGCTTCCTTTTTTTTATTATTATTATTATTATTACTATTATTTATTTGCTTGTTTCTGGAGCAAGTTGCATCGTTGCTGCCTTGCAAATATTGAGGGCGCGAGAGCGGGTGGAGACGTCGCTTCTGGTTGGGGAGCCGAGGAGATGTCAGTGGGAAAGGGTGCGGGAGGCGGCAGCGCTGCCTCTTTTTTTTTTTTTTTTTTTTTTTTTTTTGGCCGTGCAAAATGGCTGGCACAAGCTGGAGGAGAAGACAGGGTGCTTGTCCTTGGGAAACGGTCCAAGGAGAAGCCTGTCCCAAGACGCGCGCGCGAGCAGCGCCCCAGGGCAGCCCCGCGTTCCCTTAGCCCTCCCTAGGCGGCAATCCCGGGACCCAGGGCCGCTGAGAAACGCTTATTTGTGCCTAATTCAAGGCAAAGGGAAAATAACGGGAAAAACAACCAACCAACCAACCAACGAACAGAAAAATATCCTAACCCTGTCCTCCTTCAAAGGCAACTTAGTGGAACATTTAATTTGATTTCTCCTCGTCGGCAATAGGAGAGGCGAGGTTTGCCGAGCAAGTGTCCCACGCTGAACGCCCCAATCTCCTTTTATTGGCCCGGGGGTATTTAAAAAACACGAAAAAAATGAATGTCCCTAGCGGTGCCCTCTGCTCACACCGGGAACCTCCTGCTCGGCCAGGAGATGCGGCAGCTTCTCTGCGATTTGCAGAAAACACAGAAATCGACTGAAATCCTCGCGCTTATTTATCGTTTCGTTTCGTTTCTTTTTCATAGAATCATAGAATCATATTTTATTTCTTTGCGGGGAGAATTAATCCCGTTCCTAAAGCGGGCAGTGGCTTTCGTAGTGACTCAAAATCGCGGATAAAAGGCAACCCCGAGGGATTTTTATTTTAACGTTCCAAATTCGTTCGCGGGAATGGAGGGTGGTGCAGAGGTGTCTTCTCACTGAAAGGGCTTGTCGTCCTCGGGAGGACACTAAGGTGTAAGGGATACACGAAACTATTTTCATTCTTCGAATTGGAAACAAAAAAATAGTTCGGTGCTGTGCATTGGGTGAGATTAGTAACCAAAGCACTTGTTAGTCAAAAGAAGGTTTAAAAGGAATTTCCCTGGAAAATGTAAACTCTGCTTCTCCATAATTTGCCGTGTGACAATATAAAAAGAAGAGGACGCGATCTTTTCATTTATTTAACTTTTCGTGAGTCTTTTAGCGTGTCGGGGGAAAAAAAAAATGTTTTATTTCCTTCATGGTATTTTAAAGAGTTATTCTCGATTCTCTTCTAGTTATTTTTCTCTTTCTGGTCGTTGAAGGCGGCTTAAAACTACAGCCATAAAATGTAGGGCTCTCCCTGCATTCTCGTTGGCTTTGGTTTCCTTTCCGCCTTGTTAAAGCTGTCCCTTTCCTCCTTAAATGGCAGCCTCGGTTTTATCTTTATCACTTCGCCGCTATCCCCCCTCCCCTTAAAATGGCAGCAGAAGTTGTGACTCATGCTGAGCACCAGCCTTGCGCCCGTGCCCAGCACTGCCGCAGAGGTAAGGGAGGAAAAAAAAAAAAAAAAAAAAAGGCATAATTTCTATCGGAGGAGAAATCCAAAAATATATTGGAATGACTCCCAGCATGCTGGAGGTCACTGAAGTCGCCAGGTTTGATGGAAGCCGATGCGTTAACTTGTGTGCCCATCTTTTTATTATTGCTATTTTTTTCAGCAACGGCTAATTTGGGGGCTGTATATTATCTCGAAGATGATAGAAACGTACATACGTAGAGAACCGCTCTGCGTGATTCTTATGCGTGTAGCAGTTGCAGTTATATATTGCTTATAAACCAAGTGGCTGCTTCCCAATGCAGACGGATAAATAATTAAATATATCCCTCTATACGTTTCAGCTTAAGGAAAAAAAAATATCGTTCAGTTATCAATTATTTATACATCTCCATGTTTGTCTTCCTCTGACGACGAATTACACAGGGGACAAGACTAATCGAAACCAGGAAGGATTATTATTACGGTTGTTGTTATTATTATTTTTCTAATGATTGGTAAGGGCGGGGAGAAAGACCCTAGGACTGCATTGCAAAATTACCGCAAACCAAAAATACGGGGAGCTGCTCTCCTCTGAATCTGGGTTTGGAGCTGCTCTCCTCTGAATCTGGGCTCGAGATGGGCTCCCGCTTTTTGTTGGTGGCGGAAAGACGGGGTGATCTCTCGCCGCAGATCTACCGCCACCATCTACGAATCAGCTAGGCAAGTTAGGAGGGTGCCATATTGAGAGGCTTCAGCAGTAGTTTCCAGGATCCAGATTAGATCAGCGATAGCTAAAGAGCTCCCTGCCCGTCCTCGACCAACGTACCCAGCGCATAAATTGTTCCACCTCCTCCAGCAGCTGGGGCTTAAGAAAAGCCTCCGGTCGCTCCTAGCGAGCAGCGCAATCCTCCGAGAGACCTCATTCTTACCTGTAGAGTTGACCCAGCGATTTTCCAGCAAAATTCCTCAGTCCCTCCTTGCCGGGGTTCAAAATCCTTTGTTTTACCGACTCCATCCCTGCAGGGCTGCGTGCTGGATACCGCTCCGCTCCGAACAGGGCACCGCTACGAGCGACGCTGCTTCATGTTGCTCCGGTCGCCAACTTTTCCCCCGGCCGCCGTTACATGGCCACCCGCGCCCGGCCGGCTGCAGGGAGAGGCACGGGGAGCGCGGGCGCGTGTGCGAGCGAGAGAGACGGAGCGGGAGAGCCGGGAGCGGC
>JAWLRI010001064.1:374362-388718 GCA_034781795.1 Crypturellus tataupa
CGCGAGCGCGCGGTCCCCGCACAGCGACGGCGGTGCCTTCAGCACCGCGGACAGCGGGGGCTTTCAGCACCGCGGACAGCGGCGTTTCCGGCACCGCGGATAGCGGTTTCGGCGCCGCGCGCGGAGACTTCAGCACCGCGGACAGCGGCGGTTTCAGCACCGCGGACAGCGGCCGCCCAGCCCCTGTCGCCGTGTCCCCCGGGGCTGCTCTTCGCCGCGCGCCGTGTCCCGCGGGGCTTTGTCGCAGAGCCCGGTCACGCACTGCTCCTCTGTACGGCCAGGCACACTCGTGGGCCAACGCGGCCCTAACTGCAGAGAGCTCTCTCTGTAGACACCTATTGTCAAGGTGCATTTGTCTCCATATCCGTATTTGCTCGCCTGGGCTCTTCCGTACGACATTAGGCATCCATTAGCAACCACTTGCTTGTAAGTCATTGATATTCTCATACCTTTTGTGTGTTGTGCTTTAATGCCCTGGAAGAGCCAGTGTTTAGGGGTTTTGTGGTATTTATAGCCCTGGAATGAGCCAGAGACATTCTGTCGACAGGATTATTTCTTCCTTCCGGAATCTTGTAGTAATCTGTTGACCTTAATCACTCGGCGGTGCGTTGGAGATGCAAAACATCATATTTCTTTCTAAGTCTTTCTAAAGGCTTAATGCTAACCTTAAATTTTCAGTGAGGCAGGTTTGTTAATTGCGAAAAGGTTGGATGTGACTCGTGGCCCCAACAAAACTGTTTGAAATTATTTAGGGCCTCTCTTGCTTGCTTAATTTGTGACCAAATGTAAAGATTACATTATAAAAATAAGTTGAAAACAACCCATTCCCCAACGAAAGCATGTGCTGTTCCTGCAACATCCTGAAAGCACTGGGTCTTTGGAATTATATATATATATTTTTCTGATATTGCCCTCTGGTGGAGGGTTAATGAAGTTTTACAGCAGCAAAACACTTTTGTGCAGGAACGATCAAATATTTTAACACCAAAATTCCCATAAGGACACACTTCTCTGTGTAGAATTTAAATACTTACTCTCCAAAAATGTACAAAGCCCATAAAGTATTACAGTGGCGACTAAATGAAAACTATGCATAATTGGAGTTAATTAATACCGTAATACACTGTTGATAACTATATCCCGGTACTGAATGTGATTTTCAACACTGGGCTCCTTATAGCATCTTTGTTGCTGCTGTGCCATTGAAAGGGTTTTTCCCAGTACATACAAGCTTATGTAGTTATATAACCAAATCCTCACAGTATTTCATGGCTCTGGCATGCCAATGCGGATGCTCAAAGGAAACTTGAATTAATAGAGTTTTTTTTTCTTTCTGAAGGTCAGAAGGAATAGGAAATGATTTAGTAAGGAAGAAATGGGATTATATTTGGAAAAGAAATCCAATTGGAAGAGTACCGAGCGCTTTTTCTGAGCTGGCTGTTGTTGACCGTGGGGTGAAGGATCTTAGCGTTGTTTATTCACACATTCACCCATTACCTACAATAAAAAGCCCTTTTTTGTAGAAAAAAAAAAGTTATTGCTGCAGCTTCTACTGTTAAGTAGTAGCAATAAATATTAGCGAAATAATAACATTTAATATGTAAGTAATGACCAATTGGGGAGAGATAAATAATTTATCATATTGCATAATAATGGCTTTAAGGGCCAGATGAGACTTTTCTGGACATAGTCTCTTACTGGAGGAAAATGAGTTAGTCCTTAATTGTATAAAATATGAAAAATGGCAAATATGCCTAGAATAGTAAAATTCTTTAGTGAATAAGCTGCTGCTGTAGCCATTTAAAATAGAAATTTTATATCCATCGCATACGATAGTCAGAATTTCCAGCATCACTTCCTGGTCAAATCCAACTGCTTAGATTTCAGTTCAGAAATTAATATGTGTGGCAAAAAGCTAATGCCTTCAGTGTGTCCTCACTTTAGTGATGCCTTTAGTGTCATCAAATATATGCAGATCTGCCAGCTTTTGAAACAACATTGTGTATTCGTTCTTCGGTGTGGTCGGATTAAGTCATTTCTAGAAGAAACAACACATTAATGTGTTATCAATGTTGTGGTTCCAAAAATATTGCAAAGTGCTCAAAGGAATTCACCCAGAATTCACCCAGTAAAAAACACAGCTCTGAGAAAGTTCTAGCAATTACTGTGGGTTCATTTTATGATTTTTTTTTTAATAGCCATACATGTATTGATTTAAATTCCTATGATCACACACATTCTAAGAGATTTGACTTTCCACCTCCACTAAAAGGCTGAAAAATATGTTTTTTAGTCATATTGCTTCATCCTTGGAAATAAATTATGTGCTTAAAATCTTAGTTAAATGCTTTCATGTAATACAGACCCAACGAGGTCTGAGGACATCATGAACTTGCTTTGCAAATTAAGATCTAACTCCTGCTCCTATTTAGGTTCAATAGCCATTAAATCCATGGAAGTTGATGTTATCTTAGGAACACAGCAATTTGGTGTATATTTCGGAGCCGTGGAGCTCTAAAATCCCCAAGCAATGCCAAAAATAATGATTTCACTTCTCAGGCTGCCAGGAAGGAGGTTGTCTGGAAGAAGCAACAGCTTTCTGAAGTCTTTTTCAGTAAACTGTTTACTGAAACAAATACAATTCCTTGCCAGCTCTATGACTGGAGAGGCAAAAAGAAAAAAAAAAAGGTAGGGGCAAAGGGATTTTTTTTTTACACCGTTAACTTCTTCCTTGTGCTTGTCTGTGAGGAGTCGCTCTTTGGAGCAGCTTTTTGTTTTATCTTCCAGTGTTGCGCCAGGTGATCCACAGCAGCAACTGCTCAACTCTATTTAACAGCTTAAATCACCATTTAAGCACTAAAACATAGTGCCCATGTGCCGACACATTTAAAGGGGTCTACACCCTTCAGCCTTGGAAGGTTCCTACCTCCCAGCCAAAATGCTAGGAATTATTTGACTCTATTTCCTAGATGATTAGGCCTTGAAGACATATTCAGTCCTACACACTCACATGGATGGTCTCTCTCTCAATCAACCCATGCTTCTTGAAACACAGTTCGGGAAGCAACTATGGTGATGGATTTGGGCGAGTAGAGTTGTGTAGCTCCTCTACTACTTCGCCTAACCGTGGTTTATGGCAGCTTAGAAGCCAGTTTTGCTGCTGTCTTTCAGCTGCCCATGTTCGGCTGCTAGAAATCGTATTAGGTTGATTTGCCCCTATTTTGCCACCGATTTTTGAAGTAATCCACGGTGTGGTTGAGCCGGGAGGAGGAAGGTTTCGTTACCCAGGTAAAGCTGCTGCTTCAGCCCTCTCGTGGTAAAAGGCATTACTGCACTCGAAGCGATGCTAATCTTCATTTTCGAGTAGCAGGAGGTATTTCACTTTGAAAACAACACACTAATTGATTTTAGGTGAGCATCGATGACGGCTTCATGGCTGGAAATTTTCCCTCTATATTGCCTCAAAATGTATTAATTTCCCCCGTTCCTCATTTTCTGTCGCAGACCTAGTTTTCTTTTAATCCTAGCAATTAGATTAAAAAAAAAATCTATTCTAATAAAAACTCAGCCAATGGCAAACGCCTTTTAAATGCTAAAGCAATGATTTCTGTATTAAAAACAATCTAATTTATTTCTGTTGGGGATTTTGATGGTATAGAAATATATCTATTTTAAAAGTAAGCATAGGTGCATATCTTCTTGCTGGATATTGTAGGAACATCTGTTCTTTTGCGTTCCTGGGCTGATACATGAGGTAGATGCAAGAGGATCCCTGAGGACTTCAAGCCATCTGTCCCGTTACACAGGCAGGAATGCACCTACCTCGTGGGGGGAAGCAGGAACAATTTTCTCGGTGTGCAGGAAGGCTGCACAACACTTGGTGAGTGGGACGCAGCCACCCACGAGGAAATGTAGCCAAGCGTTGCAGGGTAATAGCCCGTCTTTCATTAATGCGATAGTTAATGGTCTTGTAAATTCATCATTTTGGTTTGCTATGATGTCCACCACTGGCTATTTAACAGTACAGACTAATCTTAGACAAGAGTCAAGTTCCTTCTTAGTTGTATTAAGGCCTCTTTTGCCTTCTTTAAAAACCTTAAGGCAAATTATGTACATTATGTACAAGTTGAGGGATGGGTTTTGGTGCCTTTTTGTTGCTAGAATTCGAAAATCAGAATCAGCTTTTCTAAAGGCTTTTCTGTTGACTTGTGTATTAACATCATTGTAAAACTTAATAGGAGAAGTTTGGGGAGGAATTTCTTTTTCTCCTCTCTACATCACAGGCTGGATTAAAACAGGATCCAAAGTAATTGCGAGGGAGCTGACACCCAGAATGGGGTAGGTCTCATCTCTGCCAAAAAATCAAGACTAACCCAATCCATTTTGGATGTTGGTGTTGATCTCCAGTCCAGTCTCAAGGGGTTCCCTTTGATACTGCTCTCTCCTTTAAAAAATAGCTCCTCTGCTATATGCAAACCATACGGGTCTCGCTTTTTCATTTTTTTAAATTTAAATTTAAATAAATTCTTAAAAAAATAATAGTTTAACTTTTTTTTTTTTTTTTTTTTTTTTTTTTTTTTTTTTTTTTTTTTGAGAACATATCCATGTGTTTGAAGGGATAAAAGCCAAAACATCATTCTTACCACAAGGTCTAAAGGAAAAACAAAGCCTATTTTGAGTGAATGTTGAGGGAATCTGAGCACGGAATGACTGTTCCTGTTGTTTTCTTAAATCCTACCATGTTTCTCCTCTCCTGGAACTGTTAGCACAGTGCGTAATTCAAGGTGTCAGGAAGGTTTGTGCTTTATTTTAGGGCACAGCTAATGAATGCGGTGGTGACTACGTTGTGCTCCAGGATGGGGGAGAAGCTCCACAGCTATCCGATAGTTCTAGGCCTAAATGTTCTAGCAATCCCTTTTCCACTGCTGTCAAAATATGCAGGATCTCTGAACATAACTAAAAATATCAAATGCCTCCTGAATTCAGATCCTCATACTTAGGCTTCCTGCATATTTCATTTCATTTCATTATTTCATGTCATTGCATTTCATTTTATCATCCGGCGTTTTAGTGTATCTATTTGATATATATACAATACATATGTATAGTTATATAGTTCTGTTATATGTTATAAGTAAATCATCACTTATCTAATGGATAAATTAACTTGATTCCACTAGAGGAAACTGTGGCTCCAAATACCCTGCGTAGTGCCATGGGGCAGTATTAGATGTGACAGGGACGTTTCTAATGCCACTGCTCTGGCATATTTAGGCTCTGCAGACACATTCACTGAAGCAGGGGATCTTAATAAGTTGAAGGATTTGCCCATGCGCACAGTTAGGACCCCTGGACATAGCTAGCCACAAATCCAAGTGCTTCAAGGAGCTCCTATGGCCCACTCGGTGCCAGGCGGGTCGAGCTGAGCCCACTCATCCGCGTCTGACTCAGGCTCTGCGTGACTTCTTCAGATCTCGTTTGCTTTGCCAAGGTTTCTCCTGCAGGGGAGCTGAGTTTCATTTATCTCTTGGTCTGCCACAGGACTTGGAAGCTTGGATGAGTCAAAAGCTCAAGGTTTCGGAGTTTGCCTCTCAGGCTGGGTTTGCCCCTCGCAGTCAGGAGCAGTGTGCTATGGTATATGACCTGTGAGTCCCACTGGGTTTGTCAAAGCCGAATATTGACATGTAGGTTGGAAGTTTTTATAAGGGAATAGAACCATTTTGGTGCTACAGGAAGTTCCAATACATTAGGGAAAAAAATAATTTGTAGGAGGAACAAGGCAAACCTTGAAGTGTCTTCTTGGGGTCAGCAGGAGGCTCGACTCTTCAGAAAGATGTCAAGAAAGGAAGCCAGGACTTACCCTCCGTACAGAACTAACTTTAATGTGCACCTTTCATCTTGACAAGGGTCTGTCTTTAGCTAATAACCCCTCCGAACTCGGCATCACATCTTCTGCAGAGTGATGTCAAATCCTCCCAAATCGTCTTACAGTTAGGTTGTTTTAAAGCCGTGTTCAGAAATGGATGTTTCTTAGCCATTAGCCGGCTTTATAGCTGAAAATATGCATTATATCTGAAAACTACAGCCAAGTAAAGATGAAGACTAAGCGTGTTTAAGTGCGTAAGAAAAAGTAGGCAAGGAGAACAGTTCTACTGCTGTTTGCCAGATGTCCTAGGATCACGCCCTGGGGGCTGCAGCAGAGTAATTAATTTCTGCAACACATAACTTGTTAAATCTCGCTGTTTGTTTTCTTGTTCTCTCTCGTGTAATAATTTTACTCCGTTTCAAATCTTACTTGAGATATAATTGCAATAAAATCACCGAGGCTGCTCTAGAAGAGCAAGGGATCCAACCCCTTTCCTGTGCGGTGATTTGAATCTTGCCGTATATTTCCTGTGCAGATCGGGGGTGTTATTGGCCTGATAGTCTGACTTTAAACTTTCTTGTTAGGGAAGGTACGAGCTGTACAGAGCTGGGGGCTCTGCCCAGCGCAGAGTCTGGCTGTGCGTGCAAGGCCGGGGACAGCAGCTCTCAAGGCTCCGAAATAACTGGTATCCCCAAATGCAGTGGCTGAAAAGCAGCTACTTCTTCACATCACTTCTGTCACTCACGTCTTGCCCACTTCCAAACCCTCCTCTGCTCCGAGGCCCCTCAGCTCATGGAAACACCTTTCCCCGGAGGAAGCTCATCTTTACTGAAAACCTCCGCTGAATCCGGGAGCTCAGTCGGTCTTGTATTACTGAGTCACCCGTGGAGAACCGGGTCTTCTGCTCTCACAGGCAAATTTCCACGGCCGGCTGCCAGTTTCTTACCGTTTAGGACAACAATATTAATCACCCAGAGCAGTGCCTGCCTCGCCATCGGCGCACGTCATAAATCCTTGAGAGGGACTTCTGCATCTGGTCAACATTATACCTAAGAAGGGCTTCATACAGCAGCTCCTTTCTAGTCTGCATGGGCATCTTTTCTCTCCTCCTATGCTGTGCCTTGACCGGTATTTTCCAAAAGGCTCATAAATCGACTGCTTGTCTTTACAAACTGCCCTATCCTCCCCAGCAGTACCAAGAGGGCTCAAAGTGACTCTCTTTGAGCCTTCTTGACTAAAAGAGTGGCTGACCGATAATATACGGGAAGATGTGACCGGGGATGGGAAGAGCGAGCAGGACGCTTCCTTATCTGGGGCACCGAGGTGGTCAGATAGTGCAAGAAAGGTCCCAGATTCTCTGCTCCAACTCGGTCTCCAGGAACGTGACCTTAAACAAATGGGACAATCTCATGAGTTTTAGCATTTCTGCAGAAAACTCTCGCCAAGATTCAAGATCTGGCATTGCTTCCTACCCTGCAGACAGGTCGTCAGCCTGCAAGTCTACTGTAACTAGGCCTTTGGGAGAGGGATTTCTGCTTCATATAAATAGCCCTTTTTTCGCCAGAATTCTTGGGTCAAATGAGTCTTCAGCGGTTTAGTGGCTTTTAGCTACTTCAGGAGAAATCAGGTTCGGGAAACCTTTGTTTTCTGGGCATCAGAAGGCAGGACTGAGTAAACTGAGCTTGTGCGAGTGCTGTTTCCATCTTGATTACGTTCAAACACCCGGAACTTCTCAGCGTTTGTTATTTATTCTTTAGGAACGAATAAGCCTGAGATTGGTTTTCCAGCAGAGAGGAATGAGCTGCTGGTCACGGCTAATCTTGCTGCTGTCGTGGCCACACACAAATGCGAGGAGCTGAAATGCAACTCGAAAGTGGCAATTGCTGACTCAGTCTTGCAGGACAAGACAGAAGCTGGAGCAGCTCCAAAAGTGGAAAACTTGCATTCACCTTTGAAGAGCAACGAAAAGTAAAACAAACTTATGGTCTTAGTGTTTGAAAATGTTCCCCAAAGCGTACTTTATCATATCATCATGTGATGCATTAATCAGTACATTATCATGTATCATTACATCTCATTTAGGAGATTGAATTTTGTACATTTAGAAACTTTTTCAGTTAAAAACCTGTCAACATAGAAGTTTTATTTTTCATGAAAAAATATATTAAAAAAAAAGGAGGTTAACAACCAGGAAAGCAAACTGAGGGAATCGTTTCCCAAAACAGGGGTTCACAACGTGCTGACTCATTTCACTAGTCTTTCTAATAGTGCACGTGCTAGATGAAAGGGGTGGAGGAAGCGAATAAATATTGATGGCGAGACTGGTTGCGAGTCTTCAAAAGACAGTTTTGGGAGCACCGTTTTCCTCAGGGCTGTAGTTTTCCTGGCAGCTCTGCTCATCGCCTACCCAACTGAATATTCAGGGTGGAAGATTGACATTTTATAGCCATCTTGCGTGACTCAAGGCTGCCGAAATTAGGAGCTTCTAGAATATCAGTTCCAGAGCCGGGACCCGTCCTACATACGTGGTGGAATGTGAGGAGCTTAGTCATTGCGGCAGGTCTGAGCACTGGCAACGCAGCAGAGCAGCCCCTGCGCAGAGGGAAGTGGGTACCGCTCACTGATGCTCCTTGGTACACGGTGCCTTGGCACATCGCGGCATCCTCTAATTGCAACATGACTCACGGGGACAGGCTGGTTGCAGCCCCAGAATAATTTGCTATTTTCGCAGAATCACGCAGCAACAGAAGTGCAAGGAAACAGCGCCGAGCCGCTTGCTGCTGTGCCATAAACCGCGCAGGATCGGGTTGTTCCCTCAGGCAGAACGCAAGAGTCTTCGATTTAGAGAAACCTAGTGACAAAAACCCCTTTATGGCCAAACATCAGGCTGTCTGATTTAGAAAAAATAAAATTAGATGACTGAATTGTTTCCCTGAGAACTCGCCAAGAAGATAACAGCAAAATCTCCACCAGGATAGACAGGAATCAGGATTTTATCCTGATACAGCTTTGGCCTTCGCCTTTGGGTAAACGGGACCAGTCTCAGCTGCAGCACTTGTCCTCATTGATCTCCCTGGGGCTGGAGGAGCAACTTCTATGAGGAGAGGTTTGAACCGTGGTTCCTAGATACACCAACGTATGTGCAGAGCATGGAGCAATTGAGATTTCTGTTCATTTCTGGCACAGACTGTTCAGCAAAGGCATCATGTTGTTAAGCAAGAGCTGTGACGGTCTAGAGCACCAAGGGACCAAACTAGGGCAGATAAAAATATTGTTTCTGATTAGTTATCAGCATTGTTTTGTCTGAGAGCGTTAGTAAGAAGCAACACCTTCAAAATGGTTTAGATGCAGTCAGAAATGAGTCAGAGAGCATCGTCATTGACTGCTGCAGGGAAAGATGCACATGCCCCTTCCAAAAATTAACAAGGCTACTGCGTTTCACAGCCTACTCATTTCCCTGCAGACTTCTCACTATACAGGGTTATGCACACATATATATTTATTAAAAAAAAAAGCCAATTTAACTGCTTTTGCAAGGCTGTATCTGCATAAACCTCTTTGCCCTATGAGATGCTGGGGAGCCCAGCCCCACTGCCCAACCTCTTTCAGGGAGAAATGCTCTAAATGTTGGGCTGATCGCAGGGCAGGAGCTGAGGAGGAACCCTTGCCAGTAGCAGAGTTGTACCGACCTCCAACAGTTAGTATCATGACAGAGGTGTAAACACCTTTATAAACATCGGTCTTCAAGAAAGGAATCATCTACCCTGGCAGGACAGTGCCCTTCATGCAGTTTATTAGTGTGAGAGGCATATGTCCAAAACTGTGTTATTTTTATTATGTTATTTGATTTTTATGTTGCTAGCCCAGCAGGGTAGGGTGTTAATATTTGTACCATACCTACAGAAAGGTGGAAGCCCAGAGTCTTTTTCTCTGAACCAGGGGAAAACTGAAGTGCAAAGAGAAACCTCCTCATGACATCTCACATGGACATGCTACGTCTTTGATGGGTCTTGCTAACACCACATGCAGAACTTGGTACAGGATTGCCTTGGTAACCCCTTTTTGCTACGAAAAACCACGAGGGAACAGGAGAGGGAAAAAAACCCCACACCTACTCTTATTATTGATGCTCCTATTGAAGGAAGTTACATACAGCACCCACAGACCCTGCTAGGAGTTGGAGACACCTGAAAGGATGTCAACTCCCCCCAAACAAGTGGACAGCACATTAAAAATAAACACTGCTTTATTTGCCAAGAGATTTAATTCTTATTGAATGTACATAAGTTAGCCAAATGCAATGTTTAAAAAAAAATTACCCCAACATTAGTGTATCACATATGAGCATCATACCTAGCAGACCAGAACACTGCTCCAATTGCGTGACAGTACAAGTCAAAACAAGGAATACACAGGACCGTTGAGAGCACATCTATTTTCCATAGTAAAAGGAATGCCTTCCTTTTACTACAAACTGATGGTATTATCCATATTTTCATAAAAAAAGTAAAAGTATAATAAGAAAAACTAGAAAACCAGGGTAGTGTTTTGTAGTAGCATTCCCATTTTGCAGTCATTTGCTCAGATCCCACCATACTAAATCATCCGTCAGTATAAATACTACATCTCAAGCAAACAAAAATAACAATAAAAATCCCTGATCTTGCTACATTTTAAAAGACCAATTTTGTTTTCTGTCTAATTCTGAGGCTGTCTACCATTCCTTAAGTGCCTGTGGTTTGAAAACAGGAGTGGCTTTGCTTCAGTTAAAGGACACTTCTAGATATGTATTTTCAACATCAAAACCATATATTCTAACAGTAAGAATAAGAACATCTGCAAACTGACTGCTTTTTTTTTCCGTTTTTTTTTTTCAAAACCACTTGAGTAAATATATATGTATATAGACTTATAATCCTAATCATGCTAATAATCTTTTCTTTGTGAAAATACTGCTTAATAACTTGTAAAGGCAAAAATATTATGGCAAGAGGTGTTAGACTGTGGTCATATATGATCTTAGCCATTAATACGGCAATACTCCTCAACACCTTCTATATACCAAGAATGCTTTGAAGTGTAATGATATATTTATATACATTTTTAATCGAGTCAATGCCACAGGTTCCTCCTTTTATTTAATTAAAAGATTCAACATGTGCAGAATCCCTTTTCTCTAGCAGAAAACAGGGAGTGAAAAAACAGGGTTTAAGGAAGCAAGAAATGGAGCCAAATATCCAATCTAAGTCTAAATATGGATGTGGGGCTCCTGCACATTAACACCACTTCCAAATATTTGGTTTCTTCCTTGTTTCTTTTCATCTTGCTTTCAAATAGCAAGTTTCACTCAAAATAGCTAATTTTGCTAATCTGTTTTCAAGTGCAATATATTAGGACACTTACAAGACAGAAATAATATTAATGTTTTGTCCTCCAAACCCATCTAACAGCTGAATTCTCCAACCTGTTTTAAGCTTCAGAATTATGCATTTTGCATAGAAATATCCCTATGGTTCTGCATCTCTCAACCTCATTACTTGAGGTGACACTTTCGTTCTTGTTAGCAATGGCAAACCATGGGATCCAAATTAAGCAGCTTAGTATAGATTTAAGAAGCAAAAAAGTGCTTACATAATTTCAATTTTGGTGTTGCATATAAATTGCCGTGACCAAGACTCCTCTTTGGCTTATGGCACCAAGCAGCAGAGCTAGCTCCTCCACTCCTGCAGCAAACCCATTGCTTGAAATCCACGCGAACAGTCAAGAAGAGTTCATCACGGATCACCAGGATGCTTGATTTTCCAAGCCAACTTGAGGAACGAGAGCCAATAATTTACAATGAAGAGAAATGTACAAGTGCTGCAGCTCTGGCCAGAGCCCGGCCACGCAAGGTTTGAGAGGTAGGCACTTCAACATCAGAACTTCTGCTCATTGCAACACTTCCACCCAACACAGGGCTTTCAAACACCGTTACGGTACTAAGGTTACTCACCAAGTGTCCCAAGACACAGGCTGCCAACACACAATTTGGGGACTACCTTGTGGACCTCGTAAACAGTACGTTATTTGGCTGATACAGAACACAAGTCTGATTGGCTTTTCGTATACTTGCAAGGAAGTATAACTATCAAAGTGCAAATATCTTACAATTCCGAACTCTCAAGCCAGGCTAACTCAGCAGGAGAGGTCTCTACCATCTGCCACTACTTCATATCCATGCAGTTCGGTTGGGAACCGCTCCCAAATAGCTTGGGAATGTGCGGGGCAGGCAGTGTGTGGCCAACAGGGCAGCTATGTGGGCAGGTTCACAGTATCCCTGCATTTCCAGCGCACTCCTTTCCACACAGCCATCGTGTTCACATCTTTTGTCAAATGCAAATCAACAAGGCACTAAGCATCGGAGTGTTGATATGTTTTAAATACCCAGCAAAATCATTAAAAAAAATGCATAACCGCTTAAAATTATAAAACGAGGGCACATTCATTAACTGGCAGCTATTTTGTACAAGTAGATATTATATACACATACACACTTGATAACTCTAAAAAAGTCCCATGAGAAAGCAGAAAAAAAATATCCTTCTTCAGAATTAAAAGGCTCCTGTAAGGACAACGGCAACAAACACATTATTTGACATTGTTAATGTTTTGAATCACAAACTTCATCTCCATACAAGTATAAAGGCAGTTCAGCTCCTGAGCCCCTGGGCCTTGTTCAAAGTCACAGCACAGAGACCCTTTTAGCCCTTTTTCAGCCTTCAGAAATGGCAAGAAACCAAAGACCCACTTCGGCCCAAACTTGTGTCAGGCATTTCTTGCCTAACAGTAGTTTGAGGCTGAGGAGGAGAGAAAAAAAAAAAAAAATAATAATAATAATCCAAAGATGTTTACATCTTTTCAAAAAGACCAATTAGATGATTCTACAACATTTGATTTTAAAGAGAAAGCTCTTTGGCAAGTACCTTTATGAAAAATTATGTTCTTTTGATTTCCCTCATGTATTTACTGAACTAAATGCCTTAAAATAATTCCAGGTGGAATTAGGCCAATGCAGATTTAAAAATCCATTCCATCTAAAAACACATGCAAGCTCCAAGCTGCCAACAAGTGTTATGTAAGATACATATGTTGATTCAAAGAAACATAATATTTCTGATGCAGAGATTGGATTATCTGATTGAAATGATCATGCTATAAAAAAATTACTTTCAGCATTTTCCATAGCAGAAGTCATTCATAGCATCCTTTTCACTCAGCTGGGACACAGCCTGAACTGTGCCCTTCGGAACAGGGAGCAGGGCTTGGTGACAACCACCACACCATAACCTGAGCCCTCATAAGGGAACAGCTTCTAATCCTAGGAATCCAATTTCTGGCATTACATGATTCCGAGTATTTTTCAAAATAGCAGGCAAATAGGTAACAGTGCTAAAGCCACGGGAGTTAATAAATTTACTTGACTTTGAACACTCACTAAGACCCTGTAAAAGAAGTCCCAAAACGGTGGGCTGAAAGCAAAGGGGTTGGAGTGTCCCATCGCTCGAGATGCCTCATACTGAGCAAACTACAGACCCCAGGCCCACAGATCCATGAGCTGCATCCCATACAGCAGTTGCTTCAACGCTACATGGCTCTGGATAATTCCACTTTCCCTTCAGTGGCAATGAACTCCTTTTCCGTGGCCTGCGTGTCACCTCGACACAGTTTCTCCTTCAGTTTTTCGAGTTCGTACTCATGGAGGATTTTCTGCGTCAGGTACTTTTCCCGTTTTATTTTGGCTTTCACGTCTGCAGGGACGTCAGGAATCATCCACGCTACAAAGAACTTAACGATGAATACAACATGCTGCAAGATAAAAAGAAAAAGGCAGGGGAAGTGTAAAAACCTCATTGTCACATGGAAGAAGGATGAATTAGTACCAAACGATCACTTCTCTTCATACACTATTTACCAGTCAGCTGTCCTTGAACAATATCACAAATTAATGTTTTAATCTTTGTGTCTATCTCAGCTAGACATTTTATGGAAACGCTTTAATTCTAAATAGTTTTTGTAATTAGCAAATCGAAAAGGAAGGTGTCAGGTTTTGAACCCCCAGCATTGATTTCTAATCCCTCTGTTTCCTTTGAAAATTCCCATTCCCATGTTGATTATGCACAGCTTTGGGGAACTGCTTATTCTGCTGTTTTCTTTGGATCAAATCTAGAAGTCTCTTAAACTTCTTCCTCTTTTTGTACTTTGAGATTAACTTCCTAGCGCTAAAAGACCAAGTCACAGTATTTGTTTTAGACTTAGAATATTTGATATTTCTTTGATAAGAAGCTGCTTATACACTCAGTAGTTCTAGTTCTCAAGATATCAGCAACTATCTACAGAATCTGTAACATTAGTTTCAGAAAGAAATTATGCGGGCAACATACCTCCATAATAATTATAAAGGCCATTTTTGCAGCAAGAATGTGCCAGAACTGCATAGTGTGCAAATATTTC
>JAWLRI010001064.1:388818-404083 GCA_034781795.1 Crypturellus tataupa
AACATACCTCCATAATAATTATAAAGGCCATTTTTGCAGCAAGAATGTGCCAGAACTGCATAGTGTGCAAATATTTCCTCTCGTGATCCGGAGGATATCGATAGTCTCTGTACCTGTTAGGCAGGAAGACATGGAAAGGTGAAATGTCATATTCAACCTGAGACAGACTACAAGCTCAGTGACACTTACATGCAAATACAGCTGTCATTTAAGCAACCTTTTCATCTTGTTTTAAATGGTCTGCTTCCTTCTGCAGATAAAGGTTGGCTCTCAATTTGTTTTCATGTCTCTTGCTTCAACACCCTCATTCACAGCACTGGAGTAGGGATGAGGATGGGCAACAAGTGCAGTTTTATACATAGCTTATCTTTGTTTTGAGGCCACGATCAAGTCAAGCAGGACAGAGTGATGCCACGCAGCACACAGTAAGGGACAAATGTTGAATAAATGAAATGGGAGTTGATAGATTAGGTAGGGGACAGACACTGGGTTTAATCAGAGGGCAGTCTTGAGAATGTGTTCAGCATTGAGCTGGTGTGCAGCCTTCTTGAAACTTTAAACCTCAAATCTTTTTCTTAAAGGTTTTTTTCCCCACATCATATACAAAGTTTTCCCTTTACCATGGATTTCCTCTAACTCTGTCCCTCAATTCTAGAAACAGCCAATTTCTTTTTAGTTAGAAGGGACTTTTCTTCCACAGAAAGGAACAGTCCAGATGTGCAGTGATATTAAGCACAGTGACACATGAGTTTAAGGACCATATCTCATTTTCAGCAGCAGCACAACTAAATATATCCCACAACACAAGCTTAGGGACAACCTTAGGGACATTAGTCTCTTCTATTACTCAAAAAAAAAAAAATCAATAGGATTACTAAGGGAGAAAAGAATCCCATATTATCAAATAAGACAGTCTTTGACAGTAAAAAGGTGACTTTTCCTCAGTTCCTTGTAGAATTTCTTATAATCTCAAACACTATCTTATTAATAGCTTAAACCTCACCTTTTAACACTCGAGAATTATCACTTTAGTGGACTAAAAAATAGAGCCTAATGCATTTTTGTTGTGTATTCTAAGCAGATGCTAACAAAACACTTATTATACCAACACAAACCTGCATATGACAAAATTATCTGGATTCATTTTTGGCTTGTTTCTGGTAGGAAAATCTGCGATTTGAAACACTGACAAACTATTATTTATGTATCCGGACATAGGCGAGTCGTCGTTTGTAGAATAAGCGTAGTAGTAAACTAAACGAGGTATCATATCCGACGTGAACGCAACAATAAAAGCCTGAAAAGAAATTGGAAAAAGAAGTTGAGAATGTGCTACACAGTTTGTGAGCAAAATAATAAAAGGCATAACCCTGATTCTGTGGTATAACTCAGGTGAGTGAAATTAGGGCAGTTACTTTGGAGCTGGTTCTAGTCTTCACTGCAACTAGCTTTTTAGTGAAAAAAAAAAAAAAAAATACGGTAGCAAAGACACTGAAAGCCCCAAATATTCTTCCCTATGAGTGTTTTGACTTCAAAGCCATTTCTCCCTTTCCCTTCTCCATAAATGAGGTACTTTATGCAGTACCAAACCAAATGCTTGTTCTTTCCCAACCTCAGACCAAACCATCTTCTGTCAGTGATCACAGCCCTGTTGAGGGGAAGAGATGTGGATTGGAATACTTGTGGAGTACGAATTCAAGACTGGTGTGTAATTGCCAAGTTATTTTAATCAAATAACAGGAGCCAGTTGCTCCAGCTGCATTTCAAAAGGAAGCAACAACTACCAGCACATGCCGTATAAAAACCTGAAATGCTCAAAGTGTCCAGGTACCTTGCTAGTTAAAAAAAGTTTTTTTTGGCACCCGAGACACTTATGATCTGATAGGGTTTAATATTTTGTACGCAAAGTACCTATTTTGCTTAGCAGACTTATGTTATGCTAAAGATGGAATTTCAGCTGTAGCATTTTTAGGAGTATTTTAAGCCATTGCTCCCATACAAGAATCCTGAAGCAGCTGAACTACAGCAACTCCCACAACATTGATCCTATAATAGTAGGATAGAAATATCACCCAACTGATGGAAATTATCCACCTCTATCCCCTATGGTTCCCTCTGCACAATCTAGGAGCTTCCAACTAAGCTTCAGACTAGCTCATGTCATTGCAAAATACTGGAAAAAGCAAGTTAATGAAAGATTATGGTTCAACAAAGCGTGGATTGAGATGCACAAATGCCCAGATAGCTTAACTGCGCCTCTTAGGTCAGCATGGCATAAAAATGAGTGTTAGGGATAAAGGAGAAAGTGTTGACTGATTTTTAAAAATGTGAATTTTGATAACATGAACACAACATTGACTTAGCACAATTAACCTACTTACATTAGTGACAACAGACAAGATGGCCATTCCATTCAGGATTTCTTGCCAAACTCCTATGCTGTGTGCCTTGGCAGCAACAGGTCTCCTGTACTGTGTGGTTAACTTCCAGGAGTCCACTCGGATCTCCAAAATGTTATTCATCAGAGCAAGGAGGGGAGCCAGAGGAAAGGAGGCCACAAAGAGAGTGATAAATCCAAACTGAATTACTGCAAGAGAAAAAAGAGTGACTAAATGAGCCCTTCAGATGGGTGACAAGACGTTTAAGATACCATGACAAACTCGGCAAACACCTGCAAACTTCTGCCAGGCTGTGCAACAGAGTCTCTGCCCCTGCCCCAAGAATATTTTTGTTTATCACAACCTTACCTCAACCTGCTGAGATCACAGAATGGTTGAGGTTGGAAGGCACCTCCACAGATCATCTAGTCCAACCCCCTGCTCCAGCAGGGACACCCAGAGCACGAGGTGGCATCCAGGTGGGTTTGGAAGATCTCCAGAGAAGGAGACTCCACAGCCTCTCTGGGCAGCCTGTGCCGGGGCTCTGGCACCCTCACAGGAAAGTAGTTCTTCCTCATATGGAGGTGGAACTGCCTGGGGTTCAACTTGTACCCGTTACCCCTTGTCCTGTCACCAAGCCACAATGGAGAAGAACCTGGCCCCATCCTCCCTACAATCACCCCTCAGGTATTTCAACATGTTGATCAAATCTCCTCTCAGTCTTTTCTCCAGGCTAAACAGGCCCAGCTCGCTTAAGTCTTTCCTCATATGACAAATACTGCAAGCGTTATTGGCCTAATTAAAATACTATTAGTTTTGCTTTTATTAGTTCTGGGGGAGAATCTTAAAATTAGTTTAAAAACTGCAAACAGAATATGTAAATGTTCATTCATTACCAAGACAAAAATCTCTTTTGATACATTCTGTATCATTCCCCAGTTCAGGGCCAATATTGCCACTGTATTTTAAGCAGAGAAAAACTTGTATGTTTTAGTCAATGGATGATGATAATCTGCCCCTCCACACCATATCATCCACTTTCATGACTTCACATTTCTAGTCTGGCTTCAATTTGTAGCTTTAGTTTCTCGTGTCAAAAAGTTTCTTACGTTGATCACGTCAGCATCACTTTTGAGCGGTCTCTTGGTAGCTCCTGCTCCCTCTGCTGGACAACATCAAAGCTTTACTCGGTGCAAAGCCTAAACCATGGGTTTTCTCTCTGATCCAGTTCACAGACCTCATCCGCAGGGCCGTCTTTCAGCATATTTGGCACTCGCTCCGCACTTGGACCTCTCACCGAGACCAGCAGCAAACATGCTTGGGTACAGGAGCCAAACGCACAGTGACAGATCTGGCCGTGCCAACAGGAACATTCACCAGCCAAACAAAGGGAACGGTCCTGGCAGGGTTTTTATGAAACTCCCTGTGTTATGAGCTGCAAAGACAGCTTAGTTCATTGGGTTGGGCGGGCTATTGCATGATTTCTAGCAGCTCCCTTGCTATGGTTTACCACATGGAAGCAGTACCATTACCTCTCAGAACGGACTGCAATCTAATTGTCTTCAAAACACAAGTATAAGTGTCTCGTCCGTATTCTAACAATGCACTTTCAACTTACCCATTTCTAGATATTCGTAGAACAGACCCAAGGCACCAAATATCTGCAGATCATGGTCCTGCTCCCAGCGACTGTACAAGTTTTCTGGATTACTTCTTGCTTTCCGGCGTCCCCACCAGTTACAAATCCACCTGTATTCACAGAAAGGGGTAGCAGGGGAGAGAGCAAATTAAGTATTCCTTTCTCTCCCAGAAAGACTCTTTTTGCAGCGTGCTTTCACAAACAAAAAGCCAAAAAACATTTTTAAAGCGAGTCTGCTTTGCAGAACTGATGCAGTTAGTTCCCATGCAGCATCCTTCTCCATCTGGCCTAACAATCCTCTCTCCTTGCCATTTCACAAGCATCTCAGCCGAGGGGTGACTTACGGGACAATGGCCTCTTGTATGTTCCCCCAGATCTGTTTGCCAGCCATGACGATAGTGAGTTGTGTCGTCAGCTCTATCAGGCAGCCCGCAGGGTCGCACTGGTGAAGGCAGACAGGGAGTTAACAGGAACATCAACACAGACGCGACCCACATCAGACATACCCTACCACAGCGGGTGGGAGGATGGAGGAGAGAAATGCTCATTGGGTTCTTAGGGCAATGCTTAAGTCACCCCCACACTGCCAGCCAAGCCACCCCTCTTAAGGGAGGTTGTTATACCAGGGCTCAACATGCCCAATAAAACACACATTAAAAATGGGGACCCTTTAAAGATGCGACTGATGCTTAAGAGCAACTCTGGTGCTTCAGGATGACCCCTATGCAGATGCCAACACCCAGATCAAACACACAACTGGCAATTTACAGCTGGACGGGTTGGAGAGGAGCAACAGTTTAACTAGCTGATTGATGAAGGCAGAACAAACGATCAAGTCTTACCTCTTCATTTCGCCAGCGATTAAACATGTACGTGTAGGCACCTGGGTAGCCAACAAACTTCCCTTTGAAGAAGGCCACATAAAAGCAGGACGAGTAGTAGTTGACAAACTGGAACAGAAACATTTTCATAGTCAGCCTGTTTTCATACTCCAGATGAGTTCTGGGAATCTCTGCAAAAACAGAATATAATTATTTTATTTTCTCTTATGCCCTTAAAAGGCCACAGATTCAGAAATGCTTCTCATCCCTGGTGTCCTTATATCCCACAGGGAAAAAGCTCAGCAAATCATGTTCCTGCTCTGACACCCGCCCCTATTTACAGGGCAGTGCTCTGAGTAGAGAAGTAGAATTCATTCTTGAAGTATTAGCAGCTTCAATTTCCCCTTCATCCCATCCACTAGCACTTGTCCCACTCCAAAAACCTCTCTCATCTTTCATCTCCTAAATATAGTCCATTTCAAAACCCTTTCCTCTCAAAGAGGAAGCTTTGGTTATGGCAGTGCAGAGAACACAAAACCACCCCACTTCGTTGCAGAGGGCTGTTTCAGTACTTTGTATGCTGGATATAGGCAACTTTTATAGAAACCTGCAGGAACTGGACAGGTCCAGGGCCTCCAATGGACAAGGCTAACAGCAGGAGAGTACCCAAGAATTCTAGCAATACTGAATGTTGCTCAAGACTTGTTGCACTCTCATAATCACATTCTCTGTTCAGATCTGGTTTAACTAGCCTGCCTTAGGCTAAATTTGTATTGGATTAAGATAATGCTTCTGCACTGGGTATAAGGCTTGCATTGCTGAAGGTGTTTTGCAGGACCTTTATATCAAAGTGTTCTACATCCTTGCACCAGCACTCAGCAGGTGAGGCAGTGCTCAAGGTGAGGATACAGCCTTTCTATCACACAAGAGATCATTAAAACACTTCTATAGGGCTGTGTCCATTAGGCCCAAAAGCAAAGTCTGGCCTAACGTTTTTCAGGAATTCAGGAGCCAAGGGAGTTTGCACAGGCATTCCTGACAGAGAGAGTCAGCATCTCCCACTCCTATATTCAACCATATCCCTCCCAGTCCAGCTGTGTGCGGCCTCCCACAGCCATACGAGGGCAGCAGTCCCATTTAATAAGGTTTTTCCTTCTGCAACAGATAAACACAGCAGCACTAACACTTAAACACAAATATAACTGATCCTTTATGCTCCTATTTTTGCCCTTCAGCAAGAAATAAGAGGCATAAAAGCTTATTTTCCTCTCTTTTTCTTTGCTAGTGCCAGGATAGCAAAGGATCAAAATAAAGCCTGTACAACATCCTATCATGACTGCATAGAAAATCTTCCCCCTCCCCTAAATGGGATATTCTGCCAACTTCATTTCTTTCGATACAAGGTATGCTGGAATTTCTACAGGTTAAAAAAATAAAGGGCAAACAGGAAAATACAGAAATGGGTCTAGTGAGGGATATTACTGGCATTCAAGCTCTCACCCCAGACCCACACATGAAATTCTTACTAAACAGACAGATTCTTCTGGTTCTGCCTACCACCTACTCTGGAAGAAGTCTGCTAAAGAGCACATTCCTGATGGCCAAAGCTACAAGATACTTCAGGCCTGACTACTGCTGCTTCTGCCTTCAAATTGTGTTAATTTTGGGTCTGTAAATCCACAGCAAAGGTAGGCAGTACTGAGACAGCCTAGAAGATGGGTGCTATCCTATTCCTGTACTCCTTCAGGGGAACAGATATGATAATTTAGCCTTTTTCCCTTGTCAAGATGATGGTTGAAAACACTGTGATCTGTTTAAGACAGTTATTTAACACACATCCAGGATTTCTAGCTGAAGCATCACTAAATTAAGTCAGCTTCATCTCACTTTTAAGAGTCCTACGAAACACTAAATGACTTTTAATTAGCGCTCAGCAATACAAGGGCCTCTCTGTAGGACTGATTTTAATAGACGCAAATGTTATACTAAGAGAACTTGGGATAACTATTTACATTTAGAGAGAGCAATTTTCATACAGCCATAGATACAAGTGAGTTGCTGCTGCAAACATTCTAAGGCTGCCAAAATGCCCAAGGTGAGGATAGCTATGTCCACCAGTCCTAGGCAGCTTCCATCCATCGCAACTCCTCCACAGTAGCGTCCCCAAGTGCACTGCTCACCCATATCAGTAATCCAGATGGCTATTCTCTCATACAGGAAGTTGAGGATCATGATGATGACAAAGTTGAGGCACGAGGCGGTGACCGAAGTGGCCAGCTGAGGTGTCAGCAGCCCGCTGATGGGTTCCAGGGTCTGTGTGTTCTCCATGAGGCTGGCGAAGGCGGCGTACACTGCGAGGCGATACACGATCACCGCTATCATGCTCGCTATGATCAGAGACACCTGGAAATGACAGGTATAAAATGTACTTACAGCTCTGTCTGGTTACATACATACAACTATGTAAACAAGATGTACAGAATCATGCTCTATACTCTTTTATTCCATTCCTTAAGGGCATGAGGTCAGCAGCACTGAAATGCAAAGTACATGAGCGATATCTTGTTTTATTAGATTCATTAGACCCACCAAAATTTTGTTAACAGAAGAAAAGCAAGACAATATAATAATATTCAAAAGAATGCAGAATAAAGCCTCACAGAAGTCAGAATAAAAAGGACTTATCAAATTTTATTGCCCACTTTTTGGCCAATTCATTGTATAACTATCTGTTAAATTGAGATATTTCACTGTAGTGCTTTTCAAGGTAATCTGGTAACAGCAGTTATCCCTAACATTTCTAGTTAATGGTGGATTTCCAAAGTCTTTTATCTTTTCAGCTGAATGAAAGTGTACTTCGCATGACAGCAGGAAACATACAGGGAAAACAGTCCAAGGAAAGGTTAAACACACTAGTATGCATTAATGGGATGATTAGTGATAATCAGCAATTCATGTTCAAGGGATGATTCAAGAGATGCTCACCCAGAACAACACGGTAGTTCCTGAGATGCAGAACCGTACAGCTTGGCTAGTTAGAGGCAAATAAGGCTCCATCTCCTGAAACAGTCAAGCAAGCACAGCATAGTTCACAAATCCGTAGTCTTATTTGTATATCAAGCAGCACAGAGAGCTCTCAGCAGCTGTGTGAAGATGATTACATCCGAGGAAAACCATTTGTAACCCTTTTCTTTTCGGGCAAGTACAACACGAATTTGAATGTGCCAATGATAAGAGTACTCAGGACAAAAGAAATGGCCATGAACAATACTAGAAGTAAGCACAGTACCTAGAAATAATTAAACCACCACAAAAAATATCAGTACTTGAAGGAAAAAAGATCCAGTTTATTCACACTATCAGGACAGAACTATTTATTGTAATACTAGATCAGCTCTGTGTTCAAAATCAGACTTGATCTTAAGAGATTCTGCATGTAAAGGTTTATAACCACCCTGTACTTGGATGTACCATGTTCCACACAGCCAGAAAGCTTTTTCTTCCACTCCTTCAATTTAATCTTTTACTGAAGAAATGGCCACACTCATTAGTTGCCAATCTCTGCAGCAGTGTGAGGCAGCTCAGTCTTACCCAAAAGACTATTCCCATATAACACAAGCACAGTTTTCCACGCACGTGTGCAGGTCTCTTTAAAGCAACCAGTTCTAATTCCTAAAATATCAGAGTATACATATTAAGAAGAGTTTACTTAAATAATGCCAAGGGAAGAAATTTTGATAGCAAATAAGCTGAAGCTGGTAAAACTTTGGGACAAGGCCTATGATTCTGTACCATGCTTGCGACTCTTGGATACAAGGACCCCAAATACAGCAGGCAGGGTGCTGCAAATGCTTCCTTTGCAGCTGCACATATCTTCCAATTTCAAAAAAAAAAAAAAAAAAAAAAAAAAACCCCAAAACAAACAAAATACCCCACAAGGTGCTGAAGCAAGCTTAGTTTCTATTGCACAATAACCCTGAGCACACTAGTGCACCCAACCATTTGGCCAGACAGAACTTCCTTTGGATGGCAATATTCCATAGCCAGGTCAGTCAGTAGCATGTTGGTAGGAATCAACTTGGTTTTAAACCTAATATGCCAATGTCTCAGGAGAGAGAGAAACATACTGTTTATATCTGCCTAAGAGATACCTAGACACTATTAGGAATAGTTTGGTCTTGACTTACTACAAGGTTTTTGATGACAGTAACAGTTAAGGCTCTATTAATAGCTCTTAAAAGGCTGAAGGTAAGTTGATATGGACCCAGATCTCAGGGGATTCTACACAGTAACACTTAATATACATTATGTGTTAATACATAATATTATATTAAGAGGCAATGTTTCAGATATTCTAGGCTATTTAGCAAGTAGTTTTCTACTTAAGAATAAAACGCAGACAAGGTTGTGCAGTAACATGGCCTAATGAATAGACTGTGTCCGTTTAGTTGTATAAGTTTATATTCCTATAAATTAAGATTCTATGGAAAACAGCAAAAGGGAAATTTAGCCATCACTGAGCTAAATATGTCAGCACACAAATATGATCCTAGTATTTAACTGGTATCTCATCTGCTGAGAATTAAGCCTCAAGATGAGCAATTTCTGTTTCAGTGTGCCTAGAACTTTGAATCACCGCAAGTAAGGAGAAAATAAGTTTTCTAACTAAAACCATGTTCCCCATGACCCAGTAAACTCTTATATCTCTAACATGTTTTCAGACTACAGAACTCATCTATTTTAAATCATGCTGCTATCCCATGTTTAACCCCTATTAAACATTATCTAGTGAAAGAAAAATTGGTCTACACTGTGGCTAACCTGAGAAGCTTGCTAACTGGAATAAGCATCACAGTGCTTCCAAAAATCCAAGGTAATAAGCATAATGTGTCATAAAATTAAGGATTATCCGATAATTGAATTGAATAATAACTAGAGGGAACAAGAGAAACCTCAGGAGAAATGAGATTAGCATATGCATTCCCTAATTAAGGGGCAGCCCTGCACACCAGGCTACTCTTTGTATAATAATGGTGTTTTCCCCACCTTGGGCCAAGTTTCTATTGCTTTTCTGAAGACTGTGCTGTTATCTTAACTGGTGGAAATAAGTTATTTATATGCAACACAATTCTAGGAAGAGGGAGGATTATTTAAATGCTTCTGATTGAGGTAAATGTATTTAAACATAACCAACTGGTCCCTAAATTTGCTAAATAACTCCACTGAATTTTAGTCTTGTTTAGAAGACAATTAATTTGTTTAAACATTTAACAGTGCAGATAGTTGTAGCTCAGATTCCAGACAGCACTGCAGCAACCTTCACCTTCTAACAGCTCTTTCTAAGTGCAGAGAGGCAGGTACAGGTAGCCCTGGACTGGAAAGCAGAGGGGAGACCTGCAAGGCTATTACCAGGGCTATCAGCTCTGGTATTGAGCAATGCTACCACAGCAACAAGCTCTTAAACTGCTGACAGCAGAGTTGCTGACATGACTGATATTAGACAACCAGGGAGCCCAGATCTCAGCTCTTGCCAACTTCAGTGCAAAACCAGCAAGCGCTACCAGTCCTCTTTGGGTGCCCCACGTGCTTTATTTGTTCAGGGAAGCTGTGACAGGGTGCGGTTGGCACCACGTTCCGGTATTTAAGCCAAGATCTTTGGGATCATAAACCTAGTTGTGTGGAGATACAATAGGGTCTGCCCTGCTCCAGGATAAATGCTGTACTGTTTACCGATGTTACACCAATCTTTACCTAGCAACTAGATGCTCATACATTATCAAGCCCTTCCCCTAAGATCTTTCAGCCCCAAACTGTATTTTCATGCATGTATAGTTACCTGAGTTACAGGATTCTTCTTCTTTTGGGTACATTTGGCTTCATACTCAGGCCTCAGCTGGAGTTGCTGCTGTTCTTCTTCAAAGTCAACCAAGTCCCACTCATATTTCAGTCTCGCTTGCCGTCGCTTCCAGAACTCCAGGAAGAGAGTAACTGCAATTTGAAAAAGTGTTATTAAAAGGTTATTTTTGGCAAGGGGTGGGGGGGAAGATGAGAACAAGGTTATTACCTACATTAATAACTTGTCTCTGTACTGGCTCCTATTCTGCAGCCTATTACTTACTCTCAGTATGACCCTTTATTTCTATCTACTACCTCTTAAAGTTCATAACTAAGAAAAATAATACAAATCAAATACTTATTATCTGAAGTCCAAGATTAGATGAAGAGGAAGATGGCAACACAGGATGTGGATTATTTTCATAGTTATGGCACCATGTTCAATTACTCTATTTTTCAAAAACAAATATCAATACAGATCAACAAAACACTGAGATAATTCAGTTAATTCTTTGTGTACAGATATGTAATGCATGAACTGTATTACTGATAAGCAGAACTGTTTCATAGTACTAAGTTCAATGACTCGTATTACTACTTTGATATTTATTTGACTGTAGTCATTTTAAAAACAGTGAACATGTGATGCTTTTCAAGTGCTTGGACTGAGGCTGGCTTAAGAACTGTTTTTTCAAGTGTTAATACCATATAACATTAAAAAGCCTTCTATAAGCTACTTTATAATGTAAAGCCTTTAGTAATCTGATTGTTCTTATTTGGGCTCAAGGGACTCTACACAAACACAGGAAATCTGATGTGCTGTGCTTTCTAAATGACTAATCTATTAAAAAGACTATTGTTTAAAACCAAGGAAGGTTCAGCAAACAGCTTCACAAATCTTATTTCAGGATTCTTTTTTTTTTCAGAATGCTCTGTGAAAAAGCTAATGACTAAGTATTCAAACACTTCTTTGTAGGTTAGTAAGTCAGTATCCAAGTTAATTAAAAGTAAGCTAGGTATTCAAGGAAGTAAGAAGTATCCTGACATATAAGATTCAGATACCAACATATATTCCAGAAAACATAATCCTGGAGCTTCAGCCAGTCTGTTGGTGGGAACCTTTATACAAGTCTCAAAATCTATCCATTTCTGTAAGGTAGAAACAGACATGTAGGGTATAAGCTTCTTTGGAAGAGAAACAAACTGATTCTTGTCCCCAAAAGAGTTGCTGGTGACCCAGTAGTACTGGGCTGCAATTAAAGGGCCTCTAATCCCCAGTGTGGGCACTGGTAACTTGTAGGACTCAGTAGGGAGAGCTCTTATAATGACTACCTGTGGTCAGATGACTATGCCAGGCTACTAATGACTAGAAAAGAGGGGTAGTAGTTGGGGTTCATGGAGCTGTCACAGCCTAGATGGTCTATGATGTCCATTTCTTTCAACCTTCTAATTATCTAATCATTCTATAACTTTTTTTTTATTCTTTTATTACGTAGATATTTTGTTATCCAAGACAAAGCCATTTTCTTCTTCTTCCCACTCTAGTGTCCCTCAGCAGTTTGTCCAAAGTCTCCTTATTGCTCAACATCAACTTATTATCCAATATACTCACCCCATATGCCCATGAAAATTGCAAAGAAGAGAGTTGCCACATTATCAAACAAGTGGGAATACTGCAACAAAACACACAGGAAACACTCAGTAAAATAGTTTCAGCATGAACAAAATGACAAGGGTTGAAGGACCAGACACAAACCTCTGAGGAGGCACACGTGGTGTTTAGCTTCCAGTAGTCACAGTCTCGATCACAAAGAGGGCACATGATGATCTCTCCTCCAATTGCAGGGTCACAGATTTCTTTACTAAAGAACAAAATGTTTTAAGATATTGTAAAAGAGATACTGTTAAAAAAAAAAAAAAAAAAACCACTATATAAACTTTCAAGAAGTCATTTCGAGGAAAAAAAAAAAATGGCAAAGCTTCATTTGCTCTAAGCTCAACACCTGCAGGTTTCTCATACTTGCCACATCCACTAATGCAACCTGTAGCAGGTCATGTCTGGAGAAAAGCAGCAGTTACAAGGAGGAAAACTAGCAATTCATTTCAGATATGTTTAGTTCTCTCTCTCTCTCTTCCCCCCTGCCTCTTCTCTTTCTTTCCAGAAAGAGGCCCCTAAGAAGCTGAAGTTTATATGCACACCTTTCAGGTGAGAAACTATGCAATATTTTAGGTTATTACACTGCTCATCACATCTTTTCCAAAAGCAAAGGTATTAATTCAACTTTCCTATCTACAGCAAAGTGTGCTACTTGGGTCTCTATCTGTTAAAGGAATCCTCTTTTAAACCACACTGAACTTAATTGCTACCATGGGTGAGGTTAACAATCCTAGATATAATTCCTTTATATCCAGAGTCACACCATGTACAGCAGCATAAGATGAATTCTGTATACAGTAGCTACAACACAAGTCTCAAAGTAATGCAAGTAAATGATAGTTTCTGAACTGTAACTTGTTATACCATCTTTTATTGTTACAAAAAATTCCTAGAAACCTTTTCGTTAAAATTAGAAGCAATGAAAGTGTCAACCCTCCTCCCTAACAAATTCCTGAATATAGTAAATCCTGGAATTCATTGAAAAAACAAAGTTATTTACAAAAGAAACTTTGGCAACTTCTGCCTTATGCCATAAGACCCTCATTTTTGAGAAGACTGCTTATATCTACCTTGTCCTCCTACTTTTGATAGTAAAAATTAGAACTTCCACCCTCTTCCTCTCTGCAAGAGGTCAAGTTACTCTGAGATCAATTCAAGATAAATGATAACACTTAAGCAGTTGAAATATTTTTGAGATGTTAGCAAATTCCTAAGAGCTTATGTATTGCAGGTAGTGCAGTAATTAAAATAAAAAAAACCCAAGACACACTGTTGCCAAAGAGCTATAAAACATGTCCTGCCTACAATTTGGTTCTTACTAATACACTGATTCTAAACTAGCTGCCACCACTGTTTTAGTCAATAGATGTAGCTGGAGGACAAATTGGTCTGCCCCAAAATTAAAAATATTCTATGAATGTTTTTCACAGAATAAAGGTTTTCTAAGTCCCGCCCTGCTCCATTCCTTGATTTGCTAGGTAAGTCTTATACATCTTGAGTGCAGGGGATTTTCAATATTCCACTCACCTGCTCATATTTTCATCCATTGTAAACAAGCCATAGAGAAAACAGATTAAGCCAACAACTGCGGCAAGGAATAGCATCTCAGTGTAAAATCCCAGCCAGGCAAAATAGATTCCAATCTTCTCACCATAGTACTTCCTGAACACAAAAAAGTCAAAGTAAAACCATGCCCAAATTCACACATAACAAAAGAGCAAACCCATTGGCATAGATTAGTAAAAATTAAGATTTGAATCAAGCCATAGCCAAGTTACACAAGTTTAACAAACAAAATACATGGCCTCTTCTGCCAGAAAGAAAAGGCCAAAAGTAGCATCTTTCAATCACTCTTTCCCCCATACAATAATGTAGCTAAAGATTTACTGCCTAGATTTTCAAAGTACTCATTCAAAAATAAAATAAGGCACAATAACTTTGAGCACATACTTGGAGGAAATGGGCTACTTATCACAAACATCATTGCTTGTGTTAAAAACATGGAAAAAAAGCAATGCATTTTTATATAAGAATGAGTTGAATCAAAGAGAGAGTGAGTAAATCTAGTTTAAATTTGGGTTCAGTACTGAAGAGTCAAGCTTCATAAAATGAGTGTTCTCAAAATATTTTCAACTTGTGTTGAAATCTCAATTTCAGCTCCATCTTTAAAAAACCTGCCACAGCAACCAGGTGCTCTCATATGTGCTCAGCTACAACTTAATTGCATGTAAAATACCTAACACCAAAAGCATTGGCTAGATTGAACAGGGCTTGATTTGAGGTAAAGCGTTTTTGCTAGTTGCCAATAACAATATTTGCCGCATTTTCCAAAGACGTAGTGTCCAATTAGATATATCTTTCTCTACAAACTTTAAAAGGTGTAAAAACTCAAGGCAGCAAATGTTTCTGCAACAGCTTTTTACCTGATGAGGTCCAAGGGCTGCTCTTTGTAGAACCGTAGGAAACGGGCCCACTCCATGTAGAGTGTGTATCTCTCGCTGTCGCAGTTGGGATCACTCGCCTTTTTCCAGTACTGGCACTGGGGGCAAAGCAGGTCAATGTCAGACTCAAATACTACATTAAAAGACATTAATGGATGAAAACATGCTCCTCAAGCTCATGGTAATTAAAAGTAACTCCAAATTTCAAGTCAGCATTGTACTCCAGCACTTTTGTATAAGCAGAACCTTCTCTATACCAGTAACTTTCAAAATTACTTACGCTTTATATTATTTTCAGAGAATGCCGATTTTAGATATTTAGCTAACCTGTACCATAACCAGCTCAATTTATGCTGTCCTAGTGCAACATTAGTGTAACATATACTTTGTGATCCTTTTCTACTGCAGTAGTTCAAGATGAATTGTTTGCTCCTATATAGCATATGTACTTGCAGATGCTCAGACCTCCCTAAAAATCCCCTATTTTACTGCCC
>JAWLRI010001064.1:404183-429279 GCA_034781795.1 Crypturellus tataupa
ATGAATTGTTTGCTCCTATATAGCATATGTACTTGCAGATGCTCAGACCTCCCTAAAAATCCCCTATTTTACTGCCCGTTTATTAAAATTAGCTCAAATTTAAGTCTTCCCTATAGTTCCGGGCAAGACTCTTGTGGCAAATTTATCAGTGAAAAGCTTTGGGCTGTGATGTGAACTAGGGAATATAAATCCAGGTTTTCATGCCTACAGACATTATACCATACTGTGCTCAGTGCTATGGTTTCCTGAAGTTGAAATACTGTGTGTACAAAATGAACAAAAGAGAAGTTAATTAGAACCAGAATTACATCACCGTGTTAGAGTCAGGGCTAGTAGATGTTTCTTGTGTATTATAAAATAGAAACAACTTTTGGGACAAGTAAAAGGGTTGGAATAACATTTTCACTTCCACTGAAAACAGGAGTCTGACTACTGGAAAAGATAAAACATTGGGAAGTGTTGAAAGGAGCAGATAACTAGAGTACTTACATCATGAAGAGGATATGCAGCTGAATAGGTGCCATTATTTAGCAGCCTTTTAATCCCAAACTTTTTCTTCCCTTCTTCTGTCCCGTATGGGCAACGCGTTAAGATATAGTAAACCTAAATTCAAACACACATTTCAGTTCTCTCAAGACATTTAAGAGATTTCTACTGGTTGGTGCAGAGCTGTATAGGAATGGCACATTTATCCCTTACCAGAAGGAGCCTGTCCAAGGCTGCTGGAGGCAAGCTAGCCTTCCTGCAAAGACTCTCACCCATTCCCACCAATTGATTTTGTGATTTTAAACAATACTGACAGGCATCGAGGAGATTTTATACTATATATATTCCTTTCTTGCACAGGTAATCCCGTGGCCAGTGTAAATCTAGACCTAAGTGTAAATGGAAGTTCATATACGCACTATTCTGTTCCTCATGGATGGCGAGAAGAAAGTGCTCTCATCGTTGATGAGATACAACTCCTGCTTGTCCTTGCTGAACGGCGCCGTGAAGTAGTCGGGCTCGGGGTGCATCACCCTCTCGGGGAGCCTGAACGGCGTGAGGGCACAGTCCAAGGGGTTCTCCACTCTCGACGGAATGTCGTTCTCCCTGATGGGAACTTTAATGTTCAGCACTTCAGCGTACGTGATCAGAACCTCCCACGGGGCATGGATCTTCACAAAGTAGATTTTGCCATCTTCAGATTCCTGCCCCACAAGGGTGAAATCTGATGTTAGACTAAACCGCGTGTTACTGCAAGACTGCTAAGGGGAGTTGTTACACAATTTATTTCCTTTTGCACATTTAAAGGGAGAGAGAAAAGAAGGGGGGAAAAAAAAAAAAAAAAAAAAAAAAAAAAAAAAAAAAAAAAAAAAAAGCTATTCTCAAGCTATCCTCACTAACGACAAGTGCATTTCCAAGCTCATGAAGGATTTTGCTGCTGCACTGATCTGGTATGGTGCAGTCTCACTACTCTTACTCCATCCTGCAGTGGCAATGAAGCAGTTTGCTGCGAGGCACTTGTCCCTTGGTCACCTACATGTCCTACCCATCACCATGCTACATTGCAAAGCTCTTAGTTTCCTAGGTGGGGACAATTTTCATAGCACAGACCAAGTCTCCTTGCAAAACCCAATTCCCAACAAGACCTAGCAAGTCTGTCACGGCCTTGCAGCTATGATAAGCGATAATCTTATCACAGCCCTCACCGCTCTGAGCATGCCATGTGGTGGTGTTCTCTTGCCTACGTCGCACACAGCAGCCTACAGCAATTGGATATTTTTATGTGTGTATCTCGGTGAATCCCTATCTGCAGATGTTAAAGTCTAAACTCCATCACGGGTTTTTCCACTCCACCCAATCCCTAGCAGAAAAAAGAGCACGATGACTCTCCCCACACAAAGCAAAACAGTATCACTAATGATATGAGTCCTTGCTCATCCCAATTACAATGATCCCAGTGATCAGGGCTTCAAAAATCCAGGAGTAGTTGCTTAAGTCCCTTCAAAGCCGAGCTGAAGTGGATTAAATCTAACTGCAAGTAACTTTGCTTGGGCTTGGATTGGTTCACAGCTATTTTTCACTTCCTTTTTGTGACAGAATCGAATGCAATGACTTCCTGGAGCAAAAAAACTTTCTTCTCACAGCTCTTATGAACATACCTGGAAAAAATCATAACTCAAGAGATGCTTTTTCTGATTTCTCTCAAGTTACTCAAACAACTGACATCTGTGATATACTATTTTGTAAATGATTAGTGTAAGATTAATTAGTAACTTGCAGGTCTATTTCTTTAGTCCTAATTTTTCTTTCTTTTTTGTTTTGTTTGTAACTTACCTTTTTGTCTTCTGTTTCTAGTTCCAAACCAGCTTTTTGCAGATTGCTCTCAAATTCTTTTCTTCTTTCCTGAAGATAAACAGACAGACTTTAATAACTGAGCAATCAGGGAAACTCTACTCCTTCATGCTGCACCGACGAAGGTTGCTTTAAACTCTGCCAAATTTGTAAAAAGAAAGCAGAACAACAGATAAAAACTGGCCAGTATGTACCAGCCTGCTCCTGAGTCACAGCAACTCAACAGGCCCAGAATGACTCAAATGAGACTGCGGTTCAAAACAGGAGAGCCCCTTCTCAGTTTAGGGAGGGTTTCATTAAGTAGAGAAACTCATAATCCAGGCAGAAAAAAAAAAAAAAAAAAAAAAAAATATTCACAAATCTTGAGCAATGCTAATTATGTCACAAGTTAGGAATAATTTGAAGCTTACTTCTAACTCCTTATTTCATCAATTCCCAGGTAGCAACTTGGGCAAGAACACCATCTTCATCTCCCACACCATAAAAGGAGACCCCTATTTATTCCTCTTAGAAGCTCCAATCACTTTTTGTGCAATTATAGAAAATTTGCTGAAGAACTGCCAGGAAAAACACAGAATTTATGCAAAATATTGAGCCTCAGCCTCATTAGAGAACACTAACAAAGCTACCTGTGGCTTTCTAGCTATCACTTTGAACTTGCATAAACTACTCAGATTAATACAGCATAAAGAGCAGGTTTAAAGGTCCTCAATTCTATGCTAAATGTGTTGATATATTTAACTGAGCATAACCTCATATTATAACCTGAAATAGCTGATTTTGCTGAGTATCAATGGATATTAGATTAGATACTGGCCTAGGAAGTTAGTAAACATGAGAATCCCTGCGATTTGCATGTGAACTGCCATCCCATGCATTACTTCTTAATTCATCTACCCTAGGAACACACATACACACAGCTGTATAAACAAACAGCTATTGTTTGCAGACTCAATCCTGAGGCAAACTACCCAACTTAAAGGTGATTTATGACTACAGTCAAAGGTGGTATATGAAAGCTGCTGAATATCCAAAGCCCTCCCTGCCTGCATGTTCTCCAAACAAAGCAGACAGCCTCACATTCTTTCCCTAGCAATCCTGGGGAAGATCCAAAGGAGTCAGCACAGAGGCCACTTGGCCCTTAAACATCTGAAGGCCAGTTCCTTCTGTGCAGCTCAGTAATAGACAGAGCCATCTAACTTATCACAAGAAGTCTATGGTGAGAAAAGGTAAGTTTTAAAACTATCACAGAATTTATGTTGCTTTTATCAGCCTGCTTCTTCTACGTTGTTGCCACCAGAACACACTGGGACCTACCATAGAGTCACATACTCCTCCTGCACTCAAAATAACCATCTCTAAATGTAGATCAACCTAACAACGAGCTCTGCCTTTCTTGCCAAAGGCTGAATTTCATCCTAATGCCTCCACCTAAGGTTTAAAATGGACAAAACGCAGCTTTAGGCCAGTGCTGTCTTGAAGATGTTACTTAATGGGTGCAGGCTCATAGTCTCAAAAACCTACAAAGCTTCATGTGGGGCACAACCAACTACCTCACTCCACTATCAGAGGATAGACAGAAGGGAGATAAACAGTTATGTCAACCAATACTGGTCTTAAATCCCTCTCCTTGCATTTTAAGTATAACTTGGAAAAAATAAACCCCATTTTGTGAACCCACAGTGAAACAGGCAGGGCACAGGTGGATATCCCACCTATTAGAGCACACGAACCTCACCAGCTAATAGAGACCTGAGCATGGCGAATTATCCTGATAAGATTAATAAAACAAGATCCAAAGTCCAATGGCACTAATGTGACCTACACAGAGGCAACACTGCATTATAAGTTATCCAAGCAAGACAGATATCTGTTATAAATCTTTTTTTTTTTGATAACAGTGTTGTTATTGCTAGTAACAGATGCCAGTAAATAAAAGAATAAAATAATTTGTGAAGTGCACAACATATTATTCTTTAATAAAAAGGCTCTTCCCCCCAGCCTTCCCCTTCCCTTAGGGGAGGGGTTCCAACTCTTATGTATCACAGTGGTTTGACATGCTCTTAACTATAGTCTAGAGTAGGACACTGGGACAGAAATATGAGTTCTAGGAATATTGCAGGACCATAAGGGGATGCACAATCTTGCTCTTATTTATACTCTGAGAAAGCACATTTCACTGAGATGTGTAGGTAGATCAGATTGAGTGCATTTGCACAAGTCCTGCAAAGTACACTTTTGGGCAATGAAGATCATGTCTTAAGCTTATATAAATCATTTGTTAGATCTTATGCATCTACTTCTCCATATTTCCTTATTTTATAGAGAAAAACAAAATCTAATTAAGTCAATCTGCTAGAGGCACTAAGAAAGAAGAAAATGGTGTCTCAAAAAAAATAGAACCTTTTTTGTTTGCAGTGGCTTTGTGTTTCTGTAGCTCAGAATACAGATTCAAAACAGAATTTAAGCTGCTTAAGCTGGAAAGCTCCTGGGTAGCATCACAGAACTCAATATATTTGTTCTGCATGAAGCTAAGGGAGGAGAGGCACTTACTGCCTCTTTCCAGAGCAGCCATATCAAGGCTGTGCTTACATGCATAAAGAAGTTACTCATCCCATTCTTAGAAATGCAGAATAAAGCTGTTTCCTGGAGACAAGGAAGCAGAAAATGCAGCAGTCATGACAAAAGGGTTTATTTCCCCTATTCTTAGCTTTTACATTTTGCCAAGTCACTGTACTGCAGGAGCAGAAATGCACACTTCTTCACAGACAGCAGAATAGCAGTATCTTGTCTCAACACAGCCCAAAGGCTGTACTGCATCAGGATTTCAGTGCTCCCCTTCCCAAAGGGGACACCACAGTATTCCTATGCTAGGAGCCCTGCATTAATTTACTGGTATGCTCTTTGCAAAAAGGCTTACACTAGACATAAAAGTGGCATAAATTTCACTTTTGCTGCAGATGTCCTCAAAACTGTTCAGAAACTGATGTGCCCTGATGTGATATTAACACCTTCATACCTATCAATTATGCAATTGCCAAAGCAGTGCACAGAAGCACTCACCAAAGGCCTCCCTCCACAGATCCCTGTGTATGTTTGCTAGCAGCAGACATAGAGAATTGGCACCCCAGTTGGGTAGATGGTCTAATATCTAGCCTAGATTCTTACCTCTCCCAATAAACCATGAAGAAGTAGGTAAAAAGCCCTGTTATGCATTATATGAGTGACTATAATGAACTTTAGTTCATGCTTTAATTACCTCTTCCTTGAATTATTTGCTAAATAATCCCTCTCTTTGCTCATGTTACCTGAATGTGACTAATGGAAAAAGTTTACCACACAAAAAGTTGAAAGTTTTCCTGTGTTTGAGGGGACCTTTTTCTTCTCTGCACTGACTCGTCTCTTCTTCCTTCTTGTTTTAAAGTGTTTTTTTTTTTTTGCTTTGTTGTAAAAGGCAGACTGGCAAGGGCTATAGCCTGAAAAAGCCCCCCAAAACACCAAGGTGGGATGGAAAAAGTTCATCTTTAAATAAACCTTTAGTTCACCTTTAAATAAACTGAATTTGGTTGGTTTTACTCTAAGCATGAAACAAAATGAACAACAGAAAATGGCATGGATTCACTGCATCCAAGAATCAGTGCATCCAAGAATCTACTTTAACTGAGTCAAAGGAAGGGAAAAATATAGTACATTTTTATAAAACAGCATGAGTTATTTCAAGATCTTATTTGGTTAAGGCTGCACTCATTTAGAAGAAGCCTGAACATTTGCCTCTGTTCACAGCCATGGTTTCAACAACAATACAGTTAATAAGGCTGTGAAAGATAGTAAAGTATTTATATTACCTGGCATTAAACTGTATTTAAGCTGGTCGATTATATTATACAGTGATTATTCAGAAAGTGTAACCCTAAACATTTAGTAAAACGATATCCAAAAGGAACAAAACTAACTTGGACAGAATGATATAAGGGTTTGCCAAGGTCAATTCCTACCAAATACTGCATTTTGAAAGACTTGGAAAAGAATATTCGGGTCACAATAGGTAAGAATTATAAGTGTACCATAAGCAGTAGCTTACCAACTTTTTTTCCCATTCTTTATTAAGATCGTCCACATAGGAGAGCACAAAATCAATTCGACGGACACCATCCCTGAAGAAAATAGAGTCTTTGCTTTCGTGTCTTTTATCAATCTGTGGAAAATACATGGTTCCAGTTAGAGAGAGACAAGCATTGCTGTTTCTCTAAAAGAAAAACAAGGAAAAAAACAAAGCAAACAAACGCAGTAGACAATAGGTTGCCCAAATTGCTTCAGATTTTCAGTTTCTTCATAGCTGAAGATGTACTCAGGCAAAATTTAACAATGCCTCCAACCAGTTAAAAGTAACTTTACATGTAAATGCCTATACACACACACACACACTATATACTTACTCTTCTTAGAGCAGTTGCATGTTAGTGTGGCAATGCCTGTGAACAATGTTACCATTTTTTCTTTCACAGATTTTGGAGCACATCAGAACCGATGACCACAAGTGTTACCGCACAGCATCATTTTTCCTGCCAGGTTAGTACGAACGCTGCTCTACACAAGTGGTGGACCAGGGCACAGTCCAGCTTAAAGCAGGTAGCAGAAACAAAATCCATGCGGTTTTGCCTCCATAACACCAGAAAAAACACATGTCCCAGTGATGATACTTAGGTGCTCACATAGAGAATTGACACAAACTCTATACAGGTGACATTTCAGAGAATGCAAAATTGAGTACTTGCTTTCCTGGGGAAGGTAGGGGGAGAAGACTATTAACTTTTCTGTTGAATTGGTACATTTCATTATTCCAATTGATCCATTAGAGTTCATTTAGCAGCATGCTAAATCATTACATCAAGTTATATTAATAACATACATAAGAGGCCACAGCAATCAATGTTATACCAATAAAGACTATTCCCTTTTGGTTCTAGCAAAATTAACATCATATTAGGGAATATTATTTAAGTATTTATCTTTAAATAAATACTGCCTTGACAAGACTTCAGCTTCCTTCAGCAAAGTGCTCTCCATAGAGGCTAACACTTTAGTCTAAATTTAATCTCTATGCTGAGGAAGCAGCAAGAGCAGCATATATTTACATGGGACTGAATTTGGTTTTTATTTTGTTAGATTACGAAGGAAAAAAAATCAAATAATTCGCACAGGGATACATCAGTCTCCTCCCTTGTAAACCATATAGGTTTACAAATAAGAGTTCTCCGAGAGGAAAAAAAGCACCAAGTATTTGCAACTGTGAACTTGGCTCCTGCGTTCATCAACAAGAGGCATCACACAGTGAAGCATGTTATTACTGCAGCCATCTCAGCCACTTGCAATATCACTCGTCACTGTTTTACCCTGAGACGTCGCTTCAGGAACAGATTATATCTCCTCCCAGTCTGCTGGAATAACCAACAAGTCGTTAGCAAGGCCAACCGCATCAAGCGCCCGCTGGACTTAGCAAGAAAACTGTGCTTAAAGTCAAGGAAAAACCTCCAGTTATTAGTAAAAAACACCACCATCCACAGTCAGAGTATGTCTTTATCTTTTATGAAGAGAAAGACAGCATTGGCATTCACTGATGTAACTCAGATATTTTAAAAATATATATTAGTTGCTTAATCCCTTCAAAAGCTGAAAGCCTCTGCCTTCCCTATCTGGAAAATTCTGTTTTCCTTGTGAAATATTTGGAGCACACCAATTAACATATGCTACTTCATAATAATCCAGACCAAGAGAGGACCTCAGAAAAAGGCTTTGCTTCCACACGCAGCACATGATCACATAAAATTAAGAGGCTCACAAGGATCATGCAACCCATGGAAACAAGTGAATTAACCTTTTCTAGGTTGTTTTTATTTTGTGCCTACAGTTCCATTTGCACAAGTAACAGAAGCAGTTTGCAATTGCTTCAGTGAGAATTTAATTAGCATCTAGAACAAGGCATAAATCTCCGCAGCACTAGCAGTGCTATAATTATGCAGCATTCTAATAGCTGAACCTCAAAGTGCATTTTAACAACGTACGAAACTGGGAAACTGCCTAGAGGGTCACACCAATACAAACATCAATTTAAGATGACAACAGCTTTTCCCTAGGGAGCTACCACTAAGAAAGATAAAATGAGTTAAGCAATATTTACTTAAAGCTCCTGCAAAAGTCAAGTTTCCCAAATTCTTGGAGTAGCACAGTTATAATTAGAACATTCCAAAGAGTTTAAGTAATATTTTTACCTTTAGGTCAAAGTCTACCAGTTTTCTAAAGTGTATCACAATTCAGTTTCCTGTGATTGAAGCTTTGATTATTAATTTATGTATTTAAAGATACAATAGGGTTTTTTTGCATCTAATTTTAGCTAGGGAATACTAACAGTCTTGCCCCTTTTAAACATATGATTCATCACAGAAAAAATGACAGGCCTAGTTATTAAACTCATCATTTTTTCCTTCCCATGTTGCTGCTTGTGGATTTCACAAGATCAGTCTTAGATATTCATGCAGTTTTGTGCATAAATGTGAACTTACAGGCCTAAAAGAGTAAATATATTGGTAGGTTTGCACTGCTTACATAGGAGAACCATAAAACGTGATGGATTACTAAGTTTTACTTCTTAAGAACTCTTTGCAGAACTGTGATGAAAATCCTCCATGTCAGGTCAGCCTGCAGGTGTTAAATTAAGCCACACGTCACCACAGTTAATTCCCAGGGAGGAATTACAGGAAAGGAGAAGTCAGGCTCTTCTCACAGGCACGCAGCCAAAGGTTGCAGAAGAGGCTGCAGGCAGAGGTCACAAGTCCCAACAAGGGATGTTCCTCCTCCACACAAGGGAGTGGATGAACAGGTAGAACGGGCTCCCCAAGCAGACAGTGGCATCTCCATCCTTAGAGACTTCCAAAACCCGACATGGAAGGTCTTCAGCCAACTGAAGCAACTGGAAAGACAACCTAGCTTTGAGATGGAGGTCAAACCTCCAGAAAAGCTCCCTTCCAACTTTGTTATACAAGTTTGTAAAATCCTGCAAGTGTTGGACATTTAACAGCATTTCCAAAAGTTCTCTAAAACCCATCAGCTAAAAATAAGTTTATAGTTTTAATATGGAAACATGGAAAGTATCTCCCTATTTTCCTGTAGGAAAATCAGTTTAAGAGTCCTAGACACCTGCCTGAAGTAAGCACATTGGACAACACTCAGCTAAACTACAGTCAAAATACCTGCAGTCCTCATATTAGATATAAACTCAAGACCTCTGGCAGGAGTATCTGACTCGGGACAGAGGGTACAAGACCAAAATGACATTTTTTAAATATAGTCCAAGCCAAAGCAAGAGTTACAACCACCAACATTCAGTTTTGCCCATCAACTTGGGTGCAAATAAGCAGTGGCCAGTGGCTGCCACCCTCTACTTACACTCTGAAATCCAAACCTTTCAATTCTGTCACACCACTAAGTGCTTGACAAACAGTTCTTCACCATCTCATCCCCACAGGGCCCTCAGCAGATCCAAAGCAAACAAGACAGTCGCTTCTAACGGGAGAGGGGGAGCAAACTGCTGGACGTGGCATCCACCACTGAACAGGCAACAAAGAGCTTCTGAGCAGGGACTTAGAACTGATGCAAAGTGAATTTATTTCTGGCGATCCACACAACCTCACACACTGCTTAGTGCAGGTATCCTTTCAGGCAACCAAGTTTCCTGCCAACTCACCTTGCCACTAAATATCCTAGCCATCTCCACACCTGGAGGAAGACAGAGCAATATTGCTCTGAGCAATAAATATTTTTTTCAGATTAGTATTCAAATTCAACCCAAATTTCCCCTAAATTATCCTCTCCCTCCAGAGCTGAGCATGATGCCCATGCCCAACCCTGCAAAACAAGGACTACAGGTTGGGCAGTCACCTTCCTTCAGTGCCAGCTAAGAATTTTGCCAGCTAGAGAGACTCTATGAGTGTAATTAGTCTAATTGGTATGCTAAAAGGTTGTACTATTCCTATGTTACCAGAAAAATCACTGAAATTCCCAAAAGAAAAAAAGAAAAAGCTAAAAAGGCAATCAAAATTCTGCAATAGTTCGCATACTTACCTGATGTGATTAACAAATATTTACTTACTTTTATTACCTTTGATAATCACACACATAATTAGTATGTTACTGACAACACAGCAAACCAAAATGATTGCATTGCAAAGCAATTAGTTCTTTATAAATTAACAATCCACTGTAGAAATGTTTCCAGAATACCAAAGCGCAGGAAAACATAAGGGTTTGAAAGCTGAAATAAAATATCTGCATAATTGAGAGGACAAAAAGATATCCTACGGCTTAAATACAGTGTTATTGCCATCCCTTAGATTTGAAACTTACATAGAGTATTTAGTGTCCTTTACACAGGATGAAGCACCCATTAAAGTTTTGCTGTGCTAAGTGCACAATTCAATAAAATTCATTTCCGAAAAAAGAATTAAGAAAAAAAAAACGAACTAAAAAGGCAATTTCTACTTCTGTTTTTCAATAAGAACCTTATTTTTATTACATGAGATGCATTTTGCACGAAGTTCCCATCAATATTCTTCCTTTGAAGAGTCCATTTCACCAAAACCCTTAGACACTTCCAAGTGGTACATAAAACAACTCGTAATACTGTATGTGCCCCAGTTTCCAGGTATGCTTTCCACAGACTATCAAGTTAGACAAAAAGTATCCCATGGAAAATGCAAACAAACCAAGAAAAAAAATCAAAAAAAACCCCAAACACACACACGAGCTTGCTGGCCCTGAATTTTACAAACTCTTTCTGCATCTGTCTTATGATTTTGAACCGCATGAAAATCTGAAATCTTGGAAACATGCATTTCAAGGCTGTTTGAAGACACCAAGACGTTTGCACTAAAGTTTAAATGCGCAGAAGAAGCTTCTCTGGATAAGAAACAACATTAAACAAAAAAGGAAAAAAAGGAAAAAACCCACTATGCTAAGAGAAAATATGTGTTAATGTAAGACACCAAAGCCCCATGTAAGCAAGCAGACAATTTTAATATACCTCAGCATGTACTTCTCCAGTTATCTTAAGGGAATTTTTAATTTCCCCCTCCCTTTAAGAAGGAGTTATGAGTATTTACATTTTCTGGTATATTTAACAATTATTACAATTGCCATGTTCGAAAATTTTCATTGGCAGCATGTTTGGAGCTTTCCTTATTTACTGAAATAAGAAATGCATCACAAATCCAATAACACCAGTATTTATTTCTCCCTCTGAGAATTAAGTATCATGCTGACTGAGACCTGTCGGTTATGATCGTAAAAAGAATTCTGCATATGTTAATAACGCCATAAGCAGAATATATTCCATATCCCATCAAACCAACAAAATAAAAATGCAAAACTTTCCAGTTTCTCCACCAATAGTTCATTTTGCAATTTGGCCTGTTTGATGTGCGAAGCCTTCCAATTTGCAGTTCAAAATGCTCCACTTAATCAAACCATTACATGAAGTGCTCATGGGGTCCATTTACTAAGAATAAACTTTAAAGCCACATGCATTTATATACACAAAACCAATTATTTTTGGAAGGATAGTTTCAAAACTGGAAAATTTTTAAGGGACCTTGGGCACATGGTAATAGAAGATGCCACACAAATTCATGCAAGGAAGCATGAATACTTTTTTTTTTTTTTTTTTACTGCTTACCACTTGATGATCAGGGATGAGTAAAGTGGTCTCAGTGCTGTTTAGGCCCTGCCAGTGGTATCGCAGGAAAAACATAATGTTGTTAGTGATAACTCAAAAACATTTTTTTTAAAAGGAGAAAAAAAAAAGAAAAAAAAAAAAAAGAGGCTATTTCAATGCAGCTTCTGGTTGAAGTTGATGAAAAGCTCTATGTTATAGTCAGATTTTCAACCCAGATATCAAAGTCTTAAACAACTTTACTTTGGAGAGCTGGTAGACCTGAGGAAGTAGTGTCACTGACTTCTACCTGTCCCATATTGATGTTTAAGCATCAAGAACAGCTTTTAAAGAGAACTGTAAAGCTTCTCTTCAGCATTTCCACTACAAAAGTTACAGCCTGCAAACAACTTGGCATGAACAAGTTGACAAGACGATAAAACACAGCTGACAAAAATAGTTTTATTGTTTTAATTTCAAAGGAGAAAACAGACAGAGCTGGCAGTACATATGTGACACCATTTATGTTGCTATCTTTTCAAAGCAAAAAAAAAAATATACCACACATTGCGAATGGGAACAAATATGATGAGTAGTAATATCACAATGACTTCATCTTACACTGGTATCATTGTTTATTGGTTGGGGGATAGAGGACTTCAAAAAGACTCTTTCCCAAAACATACTGGGCACAAAGCCTTATGTGTTAACTTCAAAATTAGTAATGACAAATTTTCATTTCTAATCCATCTAGCTCACCTCTTTCTACTGAGATTTTACCTTAAAGGGACCACAACAATTCATCTGAATAATTTTTCAAGGCAAACAAGATGCTTTTGTTCCTGCTTACGCTGTGAGGGAAGATACAAATGTGTCTGTTCTTCCCTGAAGAGACTATGGAGTGTTTGCTTATCTAAACCAGACTTTTCATAATGTCATCAAGCAAACCCAGAAGCTCCATCTGCCTTTTTCCAGGATATCCACAGGGAGAAGTGAAGCTTTGCAAATACAAACAACCACAGTATGCTCTTGTCCTAAGGCCATCTGAACTCACTAACCCTCTCGTAACTGATGCTAATGGAAAAACTTGGGCTATTTGGAGAAAAATAGAGGTTGAGATGCTCAAGTCTTCTATAATTATATTCTCAAAATATCTGCCCTCTAAAGCAATGTACAAGTCTCTAAATAACCAAAGCATAGTCTGGCTTTCCCTCGCTCCCCAGAGGATTTGTGGCCTCTTCATTTCACAGGGACCCTCCCTGGCCAAAGTGATACTCTCCCATCTCCTTTTCCCGCCTCATCCCCTCCAAGCTCCTCCTCAGATTCTTTCTACTCCCAGTTTTCCATACCCATGATGATTACATACAAATATAGGCTCTAGCCCCCTATCAGCTTTCAGATGCTGCCCACATTGCTTCAGCTGAAGAGAATGTTTTAGGAAATTTAGCAAAAATCTCAAGTGAGGGATGAGGAGACACAGCAGGCACAGTCCAGACACTGAAAACCTTTTGTCCTTTCCTCTGCTTTCTGCAGAATGCTTTCCCGGGTATTTGGAGAGTTGACACTGCTCTGCAATTATTTAACTGAAGTCACAAGGTTCAAGTATTGCAAAGCTACTGATACCCAACATAGCTTTCCTGGAACACTTAGAAAAGTGAAAATTTTTGCAATGATGACACTTTTTCATTATATGGCAGAGAGCATAGTGCACATCAGGCTTCAATCCTGATAAAACACAGGCCCAAAACAAGAACTAGGCAGTCCTTTCAGAAACACTAAGCTTAGTTTGGTTGAGATGAAGTGAAGAAGACACAGACATCTATTTGGTCTGCTGTCCCAGTATTGCATTTTATGTTCCTTTCTACATAAAAACACTGCTCTAAACAGAAACATGAGCACACAAGAAGCTAGTGAGCATTATGCTGGTGGTAACCCAATTTAAACAACAGCTGCTGGTTCTCAGATCTTCTCGCAGTTGACTGCGACGATAGAGAACCCCCATCAAAAGAAATCCTGATTTAACAGAAATTCAACGTGCATTTCTGTGGAGGGAAATTACTACAAAAGGTAAAAGTTTTATATTTACTCTGCAAAACAAATCTAGTTTCTCACAGCTAGAGCAGGGCACAATCCAGCAGTTTTACTCAGAACAGTGCAATTGCCCTTTGTGAGACTGAGAAATTTGAGGTATATGCAGCAAATACCATAAGTGACTTTAAAACTCTTAATTGTAAGAAGAGACAGAAATATGCCTAAGTATCTGCATCTTACAGATGTTCAGACATTTCAAGCTACTTAGTGACTCACTCTCCTACAAAGTCTAAGTAGTCTTAAAATTACCCCACTTGAAAGGCTTAACACTTCATTGGCAGGAAACTACATATAAATTCTACTTTTTAAACCTTTAACATTTCATAGAAGATCTTCCGTCATGAAAACTGGAGCTATTTTCTGTCCCTCTGTCTCATTTATTTGCAAGTTTCATCAACTAATTAGAATGCTGAAAAGAAAAGCAACATCCTATCAAAATATATCTGTACCATTATATATTTTCTAGCTTTATCTCCACATAAAGTTCAGCAGCAAAAAATAGATTCTCAGGCTTTATTTCATTCCTTTTTAAAATTGCTTGAGGACCATCAGAGACCTTTCTACGTCCTTTGAAAAACAAACAACATAAAATGTAACCAGAATCAATTAGTCTGTTCCTAACAGGAGTGCTTCTCCAAGCCACTGCTTCAACTGTCCCCTTTGCAGCTTCTGTTTATAAGTACCCCATCATAATTCCTTTCTTTCCTCCTCTGGAAAGCTGAAAAGCTCCCTATGCCTCCCTATACTGAGGGCATCTTGAAATGATGCATAAATTAAAGCCTCTAATAGGAAGGTCTGCTGAAGTCCAAGTAACCCAGTTTCTCTCATCCCTCTGGGGGACTGAGCAAAGAAAGGGAGACTCAACAGGAAGCAGATGAAAGAAAACAAGAACATAAAAAACAGGGAACAAGATGAGGACACAAATGCAAAACCATGATGAAGGACCAAATGGATCACTGATGGAAACTTTTTTTAAAGAATGAGTTCATTGGACTTTATTTCTGGCACACTTTAAAGTTCATTTTCATTTAATTCCTTGATCATAAATACTGAATAAATTAAAGTTACACTTAAAACGTTCAGCAGAACAAACAGTTGGCCAATGCTTAGTTCAGTAGCTACCATTTTCAGGGAGTGCTCACAGTCAGTATGAAACTGCATGTCAATAGAGCAACTCTATCTCTATAAACACAATGAAAAAAACCTAGGAAACAAATAATGATTAAAACACCAGTTTCAAGACCATGCAATTAATGTTACAATTCTCATGACTAAACCTTCATATAGCTTTTCATTCTTGCTGTACTCTTAAAAAGCTCCTGGAGCACAGGGATGCAACAGTGCCCCACTTTTACCAACAATGTAGCACAAAGTGCAAAAAGCAGCACTGGGTTTGGTGTTCAAGTTGCCAAAACATTGCATTGTAATAAAATCCTTACCCTAAATTGCTACAGTACTGTTATGCCCATGGTGCTTTAGCAATGACACTTTGTCAAGTCTTCTGTAAGATGTCATGGCTTTGCTCCTTGAAAACACTAGGGGAAGAAAGCTTGTGCATGGATAAATACTTAATTACTAGGGGGCCTCAAAGAAAAACACATTTTTCAGAACTAATATCATCTTCTACAGCATTATTCCTTTCTTTCTGCCCCTAGTATTCACAGATTTGCAGTGTTAACAGTGTGCACACTGTACCTTACCTCAGAGCTGCTTGGGATTTCTGACCCTGTTGTTGAAACGGTTTCACATAGAGGTCCATTGCATTCTTCTCCTAAAGAAGACAGGAAGAGTCACATGCACATATTCCTCCTTTTAAAATATTCTTGTGTTTAAAAAGAAAAATACATATATATAGGTCCAATGCACCATACAAACCTCCCAAAGCAACAGCTCAAAGTTCAGCCTTATCTAGGACTGTTTACTAGTAATTGAAGTCACCTTTTTTGTGGCCAAGGGTTCAGTGGTATATAACTCTGCATATTAGGCCCACATAATGGAGTTAAATGAGAATCAAGATTAGTAACATCAGCTTAAATTACTATATTTCCTGTTGTTCAAAGTCAAATTATTGAAATATTAATATTATAGAGAAAATTACATTGAAAAAACAGTTCCTGTAACTTATAAGAGTCCAACTGATAAAAAACTGGTCAATGACATAACATAGCATTCAAACAGCTTCATTATAACATGCTTGAACCTGCTACACACTATTCTGTTAAACAGAAATGTCTGCAAAAGTCCATTTAACACATGCCACAATTTGAGCATGAGCTTTATTTATGCATCTCTAGAAAGGGTGCCAAAACAGTGTAGACACTTGTGTTAAACCATCTCTAAAATGTTATTTAGAAGTAACCAATTCAGGCTCACTCTTCCTCCCCAACACCACCACAACAGCTTTAGGGACCATGGTTTTTCTAGAAGACAGCATCAAACACCGCAATGGTTTAAAGAAAAAGCTGCAGAGTGAGACCAAATTAACTCCCCCTCCACCAGCACCAAGTACGAACTGTCAACACCCAAGCTAAGCAAGTGTCCCATAACAGGAGAGCATCACTATAAGTACATGGAAGCCTGCTTGAAAGCAACTGCCCAAGTAAAACAATTACTTCAGAAACTGTTTGTACAACAAGATTCCTATGCAAGGCTGCACCTTCAGACAAGGTTTTCCTCTTTTTTGCCTTACTTTTTCCACAGTGCAAATAAAGCACACAAGACAACAAAAAACAGCACAAAATACGTTAGATGTGAAATACAACATACTCAGAACATTCACTCTTTGAAAAAAACACAGAAACACATTCCTGAACAGCAGCAGTATGAAAAGTGCATGTCTACATCATGTACGAAGGAACAAACGAGCCACAAAACATCTACATGAGGGACCTGCTACATTACCACAACAGCAGCTCACACATAAATAAGATATAACTGGAAACGGTGCTGCAAAAAGCCTTGGATGTGATATCCAGGCTTCCAACTAACACCTGATTCTCAGGGGCTCTCAGCAAACAGAAACTGGCAGAGGACACACATGAGCGGGAGGAAACCAGTTAGTACAATACCTTCTGACCGCCACGGCTTGAACTTCGTGAGAGTCACAATGTCATCTTTAAAGGAAAAGACATTTCAGTAAAAAAATACATCTTTTGAGGCAAAAATCCACTTTGAACATTAACCTGTTAAATAAAAGTCTTCTCTCCTTTACCATAAAGCCACATTGAAACAAAAGAACAAGCATAAAAGCCAAGGATTGTGGCCAACAAAAAAGAGCACGGCGCAGGTCCTCCTGAAATGACAATATTCACCTTTCTGCCAGGTACTAAAGGCACCCTACTCAGCAACTAAGCAGGACCATCATTTCCTTCCATCAGCAGCAGGAAGGGCCATAAAAGCTTCTACCAGCTAAGAAAATGCTTTTTAAAAAACATTTCCACAAACACCATATATAAAATCAAAATACTGTTGTATTTTCTTAAAACATTTGTAGTTAAGGGAGACTCCTTGTTCTTCAACACCACAAGCTCTGCTGTATCCAAGAGGATGTAAAAATGCTTGTACAAAGAATGTTATCTGTGATTCTTCAGTGCATAATTCAACAGAACAGAAGTTACTATCACTTCTATGTATTTCTTCATTCAAAGTTAAGTACAGAACACCAACTCTCAAAATCCATTTAAGTAGCTTCAAGTATAAGTCATTTTGTTTCAAGCTACTGTCCTTTCATGGGCATGCACAAGTCATATCAGAAGGAGACCTCTATCCCAGGGTAGCCACAACCTCCAACAGCCTTACACTTTGCATAGAACTATTTGCAGTTCCTCAAATATAGGAGTCTTGGGCATTGCCACTAGCGTGCAGACTCCCAAGGTCCTCAGGGGCTATAATCTGGTAGTATTAAAAACCTTCCTTGCCCCAAACTACATCCTCCTACAAGGCAACCTGCTTAGCAAATCCACAAAGTTTACAGATCTCTTTCAATTACAGAGCTGGAAGATGAACAGTTATCCAAAAGAACTCAGAGAAATCACATTCAGAAGGGAGCACTGCTGAAGATAATCAGGACAGATTTAGTCTTCTGGCATACACATGATTTACTTTGTGTAAAGAGGTACCTTTATCAGGATTTCTGAAAAAAGCACAAAAAATAAGGTTTCTGACATAACACAAGATTCAGGTGCTCTACACTAGTGGGTTAATCCTGGCTACATGAACCACTCCTTATGCAAAACACCCATTTTTCCACAGGCAAAACGAAAATAATGTAAATAGGGATTTAATTCCACATCTAGTCCAGCCAGTAAGACAAAGGTCTTTACCAGCACCCAGCTGGCAGTTTCCCATAATGATGATGTGCATCACTCTAGCAGCCTCAGGGAGAGCTGACATAGTGGCTGGTGGGGAGAAAAGAACAAGACCAAGATGCTGCACTCCAAATGTATTTAGGCTCCTACAATCTGGCACAGACTGGCACAACTCTGTCTAAATACAGGGCAAGATGAGGCACCTAAAAAGTTTCCCTTTCAGCTCCTGGGGCCCTGACATCCACACCAAGCAGAACTCCTGCACAGACAATTAACTAGCCAAAGAAATTTGTTCCTTATATTGCAAAACATTAAGAGCTTTATAGCTTCCTTAGGCACACTAAGAAACCTGGCAGAATTTTTAGAAATCTCCCTTCCTTCCATTAGCCCTCATTTTTAAATGAATCCTCACACTTCTCCCCGCCCCCCCAAGCCAAGTGGAGGCCAAAGAGACACTTTAGGGATCAAACCTTTGACTTTGCTGCCAAAATCTAGACAGACATCTTCACTCACACACCTGGGACCTCTGCTTAGCACAAGACAGAAATCCCGCTAGCACCATTAAGATTTTTAGTATCATTTCTAAAATACAGTTTCCATCCATTTCCATGATTTCACTTAGCAATTCCTTTCAAGCAACAACTAGCAAGAAAAAAGGCTTCTGGACTTGTTCTGCTTTCAGATATCTTTTGCGTAAGTTTATATACATATATACAGACACCCAAGCAGTATTTTGTTGTTTCAGGTGAAACAAACAAGACCAAGTTTATTTTCCAGATGTTACAGAGTAGCTGCTTCCTACTCCAATATTTCCTAATCTTCTTCCTTACGAAATGGTGAGAAGTTACCATTGTGGAACTGCTGTTTATACTTAAAGGCTGGAACTTAACAACTGCCATCTCCCATCCAGGGGTTCGAATCAGCACGGAGGCACTAACAAAAACACGTGCTCCATAAATACTCCTCCGGAATAAAGCTGCTCATTCCAAATCATCTTTCAAGCACAGCATTTAAAATCTTATCTAAAATATGACTTCAAAATGATTAACTACATTTATACACCCATTGACAATAACCTTCCAGCTCATCCACCTCACCCAACACAGGGAGCACCCTGGTTTCCTGGGACTCTCCTGGGACTGCAAGGGAAATATTGTCCAGTGACTAAATTTGTGCCCTAGATGACTAGGCCACCTGGGGCATTTCAGACCCACACATTTCATATTTTTTCTATAATTACACTGTTAAGTCTACTATTAGGACAGTTACTACTTCTCCTGGTGTCACTGCCAGCAGAAGGTCTGTGCTCCTCAACCAAAGATGCGATCTCAAGATGATTCTTGAAGTGGTGCTTCATGCACAAAGCTGCATAAACCTATTCCTTAAAAAAAATAAGATAAAATATTGAGTTTTCAATAAATCCAAGATAACTTAGTAGGAATCTTATATATTTAATGGCTCACTTTAGGAAATAATCCTGCTGAAGTTAACAAATGAAGCTACTGAAGGTAACAACCAAGCTAGCTGTGCACTGTTTAAAAATATCCCTGACATGTACCACAGACGAGAAGGTTTACAAAAGCATAACTTTTCAGTCATGTGAGAAAACCCTGGTCTCCAACTCAATTTTCATTTTCTCTTAGTTATATGAAGAAAATTATATTCCAGACAAGTAGCAGTACACTACTGCGTGTTAAAACTTGTTCCAGAAAGCTGAATAATCTCATGTTTCTCATCTTTAGAGAAGAAAGCTCATATAGAAATCTGTTTTAGCTAGAAACTTCTGAACACGTATGGACAAGTTGCCAGTGCTGCCAGAACACTGTTTATGCAAGAACAGCTTTCTTAATACCATATGAATTCCGTAAATCTCAACTCCAGAAGTCAGAAACAAATTAAAAGTAAATGCATTAGTTTGTTTATTATTAAATCAGTGACTCCAGAAAACAGCAGACCTAAGTGACAAAAAAAAAAAAAAAAAAAAAAAAAAAAAGGTATTTTGCAGACAAATACACAGGAAAAATTCTACACCTAGCAAAAAAGGTCTCATACAATTTATAAGAGATAGGTAGGATAGCTTCTACATGCTAAAACATCATCTAGAGCAGTAAATCAGAAAGGACAAATCAATGAATGTCATCATCTTACAGAATACTAACCAAGTCTTAAAACTTAGAATTTGGCATCTGCTTCCAGCTGCATTTTTTCTTTTAAACTTCTCACTTTGATTAGAGTATTTTGGGTTTAAAAAAAAAAAAAAAAAAAAATAGAGACAAAAAGAGCATAAATCTGTTCTCAGAGAAAAAAAATAAAATCCAAGCAGAGTTTTGTAACATCTAACTTGAAAAAAAATTCAGTGTTGCTTAGGCAATAACCATGTCCATATTGCATATGTATGATGGGAAAGCACACACTACAGCTCACTGTGAGCACTCTAGTCTGATTTTATGCCTCTCAGATAATGCTGTTCTGCAAAATGACAGAAGTGACATGTACAAATAAATAAGAAAATCCAAGCGGGCAATAGCTGGACAAGACGTAGTCTTGAACTGGATAATGTTTTGGTGTGTATTAGGGGAATAGCATGACAAATAAATCTCAAAAAAAAGGAATATAAATACTAGAGCTGAAAAATAATCCTGCCAAATTATGAAACAGCGTGGCCATGCTGGTTTTCACTTAGACATAAAGTCAGGGCCAGACTGTGATCAACACTATATGACCACAGAAGCAGTCAGAACAGCCCAAGCAATTTGCTCTCCCTGCACATTCATTAGGATGCCAAGTGTACTCAAATCTCATGCCTGAAAAGCAAAAGAAAGTGAAACTGTGGTACTTGACAGCTCAAGGGAATTATAACTACTTCAAAAAGTATAATAGAGACTTCCCTTCCCAAAGCTCATTAAAACATTACTTATTAATGTATTTCTCCATTTTTCTCCAAAAATATGGATGCAAGACCCCACTTTTCATCCTTCACCATTTGTACTGGCATTATATTAGTTGAGAGAAATACTGGGGGACCCAGCCTCCTATTCGTTCAAGACACACAGAGAACCATCTACACAGATGTTCTCTAGAGAGTACAAAGCAACACAGAAACAGCAAATTAAGAACATGAGAAAACAGAAGAGGACGGAGCAGCAGGGTTGAAGTGTCTACTAAGAACATACATGACTTGTAATCTTAAGACAGTGAAAAGTCATTTCAGATGGCCAATTTTACCCACAAACCCTTCTTTTCCAGCGATCACATTCTGGTTACTTTGAGTTCGCTTCCAGTGAGACCTGGGAACAGTGCCTACACTACAGAGTCACTGAGACTTCTGCTATGCTGTTCCATAGAATGAAGATTTTCTCATATTAAGCAGCATAAAAGGATATTAATATAACACTTGAAATGAAATCCAGCAAAACAAACAATCCTGAACTACAAGCTTGCAAGAGGAACACTTTCTGTCCAAATTACATTAAGATGGAATAACCATGGAAGTGAGACACAGGCCCTAGAGAGCAATGTTTGCCACCATTCAATATGGGCAGGGCAACAGGCTATAGCTCCCATTACTTACAGTTTCTGATGGGAGCACCAGGTCCTGAAATAACAAAAAATAACTTTCCAATGGCCTCAAACACGTCTGCTACTCATTACCCATCAACATGAAGTATTTCTAGCACACTACAATTGAGCAAATATAGACTTTCTGATTTCCTACCTGATAGTTAAGAAACCCCTTTGAATTACAAACCACAGAGCCCTTGGTAATTTGGGGCCAGTAGAGAAAATTAAAGAGGAACCGCTAGGATCCCAAGCCCTAACCGCAGGGCCTGGCATGTGCCGTTATCCTGCCAGAGGCCCAGGCCTGCACTGACCCTTGAGAGCTTACTAAGCAGGAGGAGACCACCCAGGATTTCCATTTTTAGCTGCACTCAAATGAAAAATAGTCTGGCTTCTTAAAAAGTGTGCTTGGAAACATCTAATTTAATCCGTCCACCTCATCTCTACTAGTGGTCACCAATAACCAGAGAGGGTTGTGACTGTACCAGAAAACCTATGCAGAACATACAAGATAAAGTAGCAGGACCCTTCTGTTCACCACTGGTGAACAAGTGATCTGTACAAACACTGAGTTTATTCTCCAAAAATCTTTGCCTAAAGGTTGGAGCAAAGACCTTGCTCTAAGAACTGGTGCAAGGAAGAAGTAGAAGTTTTTTCTTTCAACTGATGAGTAAAAGGCAAGACTGTAAAACCCTTTTTAAATATCTCTGCTAGGTAGCATCCACCTGAGCTGTAAAATGCCTCTTCCCATCTTTATTCTACCTGAGGGATTCAGCTCCATTTCCTTGCTCTCTGAAGAGTAGCCTAAGCATTAGCCCAGTAGCAATTACATGGGCTAAAGCTTGTGTCCAACTCTGCAAGTCTCTTTGGAGCTGCTCTACTTTGCCAGTCACTGGACTGCAGACAGGGTGAGCGACTTGAACCTCCTGTGCAGGGTCCTCAGCTAAGGGAAGCATTAGATACTCCAGTCACCTTCCTACAGCCTCTCTTGTTTTTTATTGACATAATCTTTGGCTAGAAGTCATTTAAGAACTGCGGAGGAACAAGGCTGGAGTTTCCAGTTTCTCATTAACCGCACCACAGCATATACATGGCAGAAGTATAAAGCGACATTATGTGAGTTGTAGGATGCAGATCCAGAAAACCAACTTTCATACCACAAACTGCAGTTTCCTGTTGAAACAAGGTTTTACCTTTGGAAAAACCAGAGCATACTAAAACTGCAGCCGGACAGTGACACATACAGCCAGGAAAGAAATCCTGTTTAGGAGTTGCATGTTGGAACTTAGGTGTAACTCCTAAGCAAAGACCTTCTCACTTACTATTCTGAGTATTTGAGTTCATTTCTTTATCTAGGAATAGTCTTTCCAACTGTTTTCTGGTTAACAAGTCTTCCAGTTCAGTCCTGTGGGAAGCCAATATTCCATTCCACATATCTCAATTTCTACAAATGGACCAGTAATTATTACCTACATTTCTTCAGTAATTAAAGATAGATGCGGTCTTGAGGACTCATACTTATTTGATTAGTGTCATTAATCATAATGGTTCCAATTAAGTATGGCAAGTAACACTATTAAGAGATAATTAATTTCAACCCAGAAAGCTGATGCATTATTGGAACACAATAATGCTGTCCAGAAGTCACTACATCTCCTTTTCCCCCATAGTTTGCTAACTGCTTTCTCAAATGAAGAAAAAGAAGCAAGATGCTAAGCAACTATAAATAAGCACCTGAAATAATAACAAGGAAGGGAATTCTCAAAGTGATCCACAGCTGAGTCCAGTCTGCTGCTACTGAAGACAAAAACATTGTATAAACTCCTACTACCTGTTAAAAATATTCTAACTTCAAATATTTCCAGGAGTTGTGGAAAAAAAAGAAGCCCCAATAAAAAGGTAACCCGTTTCCAAACATGACATGGAGCTTCCTGAAGATTGAACATATTCCACAGGCAGCAGCTATAGTGACAACAGTGATGCACACATACAAAGACCTAAGGAAATACTCCTATCCTCTGGTCTGCATCCTGTGATATTCACATGCATGTTTTTCAAGTGCTTTTCTCAGATTTTTACTATTTAGGTAACCATCTCAGTACAACCATACATAGGTGAGCCCCCGCTGCTGCAATCCAACAGGAAGCCAGCAAGCTTCCTTCCAAACAAGTGAACATATAAATTGTCTCTTCGACCAACTCTAGTCCAATTTTATTTCAGAAAAGATCAGAAAAGATACACGATGAATGGAAGGGGCACTAGATTTTGCCCAGGCAGGAGGTGTGTTACAGTACCGTGAACTCCTGTCAGTCACTCCCAGGCAGTGAAACCCCTCCGGTCTCCTTCTATTTAACACTTATGATTAATGAGCCACAGAATTTATACAGGGAAAACACTGAGCGCTCAGGATTCGCATTTGCAAACCGTCCCTCCCAGCACTGCTGGGTATATTTCACAAATATTTAGTTTCCTGTTCGTCACCAGGAAAGCCTTGCCGGGAGGCCAAAAAAAGAAATGAGAAAGCAGCTCCCGCTCGGAGCGATTTCCAGCCCGTCTCCGGGCTGACGCGCGCCGGGAATGACTCAGGTCTCCCCTCCGGCCCTGGGAATGCGGCGGTGGCCAAGAGAGAGGCCATGAGGGCCCCTTCTGCTTGCGCTGCCGAGCGAGGGAAGGGATTTGGGCTGCTGTCACGGGCCTTGGTTGCCCCATTTCCCTCAAGCAATCCTGTCGTGTACTTTTTATTTTAGGGGGTGGAGGAAGAGGAGAAAGGAAAAAAAAAAAAAAAGAAGAAGAAGAAGAAAAAAGAAAAACCGTGATTTTGCATAGTTACTTGGGATGTTTTAAATGGCCCCACACACTCGGCATGAGGAAAGCCCGGAAAGCCACTAAGGCGCCCGAGGTGCCACCGGCGGTGCTCTCCTGGCCCTCCTCTGCCCCTTATTTCTGCGACTGACGCCAAAGCAGCTTTTCTCCAGCTCTACATTTCCCTAGAAACACATATACACACATATATAGGCGTGTATATGCGCCCCGTTGAGTGCCGCTAACCGCACCGCACCCCCGCCTCGCCGGGCGGGCGGGCGGGCCGCCGCGAAGCGGC
>JAWLRI010001064.1:429435-443558 GCA_034781795.1 Crypturellus tataupa
GGGCCGCGCGGGGCGGTGGCGGGCATGCGCAGTGCGCCCCACCCCCCCGCCCCCGCGCGCAGCCCCGCCCTTCGCGCGTGCGGCCGTTGGTGACCGTTAACGGCCGTTAACGGCCGCAGGCGGCGTGAGGCGTGAGGGAGCAGCCGCGGCAACGACAGCAGCTCCGAGGTGGTGAGGGAGCCTCGAGGGGCTTTTTGGTGATTTTCCCAACCCAAACGCCCTCCTCCTGCCACAGCAGTGTCCTGGAGGGATTTCTCAGGCACCAATTTAACCGAGTCCCGTGGGTCAAAGTTACTCAAGGTGCACGAGTTGTGTTCAGCTCTCCATGTATTTACTAGGCCTTCGTTTTTCATGTATTGTATAACTGCTGCCAGGAATGTATTTTTAGTGAAAAGCAAGGCTTAAGTCGTGCTTGGTTGCTTTCCAAGCCTGAAATGTTTAGCTTGGATTTTAATCTGAAAATGCAGGGTAGTGGGAACAAAGAGTACGGGCCTGGCGTGCTAAAAGAAGCATTTAAGAGCTTGAAAGTGCCTACAGTTCACTGGGTCAGAATGATTGCTTTAAAAGCTGCATTTGCAAAGCCTTTAATTTTATCGTGGCTCTGTATTATAGGACAAAAGCTTTTATGCCCATAGAAGATGTAGTTAGAAGCCAGTATTGAATAAGAACTAAGAATAGCAGGGATTTCAGTGGCCGGGGCTGGCCTTGCCTTCTAATTAAATGCTCGCCCTTCCCAGTTCCACCCTGCTTGTGCAGCAATGAAGTTGACCATATCTCAAGCTATAAATGCTATATCTAGAAGGCTAAAGATGCTTTTGCAAGTCTATGTAATTGGACAGGCCTGTGGTTTGTTGAGCCACTAAATTTGTGTAAATTACCCACTGAGCAATGTTACAGACAGGCCTGTCTGTAAAAATCCTGTTGAAATCCCGCTGTCCCAGAGAGAGCTCTGAAGGCCTTGTGCCCCTTAGCAGACAGTCATAAGCTGAATAAATGCAGTACCCTGCTTTTAGGTTTCTTGCATATTCAGCGTTTAAGCGAATGTCTCACACTGGTGTTTCGCAATATGCTTAAGCGATCCCGGACCATACCTCCTTTCCTCCCACATTGTTTTAGCAATAACTGATCAACCTTTTAGATTTTCTTTTTCTGGATTTTCAGTTCCTGCAAGCAACAACTACTGCCAGAACAAAGGAGGGAACAGGGAACTCAGAGTGGAAGGAAGGGCAGGACCATTTTTTATCTTGACTGTCTATATAGCAACCTGGAACGCTGTTGTATTTTTGCTTCTAGTGAGCTGGATTTTAAACTCGTTCTCTAATTCAGTGTATACATTTATTTTTTAAAAGTTAAAGTACTTGAGAGCTTGTATTTGTACATAATGGCATTGCCAGGAGTTACTAGCCATGATTATACTTAAGACAGCAACAAAAAATAAGCAAAAAGTAATCTTCATGTGTGCTAAAGGAGAACAGATAGCTGGTAGCCCTTATAAGGTCTTATTCTCTTTTAAAGTACATTTTAAAAAGGAAGCAATTTAGTAGCCATCATATTTTCAAAAATATATAAGCACAGAGAATTGGTGTAATTTGGGAGCTAGATTTCAAAGATACTTCTGTACCCATGCCCATGGCTCTGACAGACACCTTATAATCTGTTCAAAAAATTGCAGTTTATGTGCCAAGATCCTTTTCTTTAAAAAACAATTTGAGCTTCATTTGTTTCCTCTAAAGAACAATATGCTTAATCATTCGGTCTGTATGTTCAGAGTTACAGTAAATTTTCAAACTGATTATGAGCACAGACTTGAAATGGATGTAGATACAATGAAGGGAAAGCAGTTGAACAAACTTAAAAAGCTGAAGTGGGACTCATGTGAAAGATATGTGCCAAAGTCCTACATGATACAAAAACCCCATTCAGTTATCACATAATCTGGGAACTGCCACAGGCATTTTTAAAGCTCAGACCAGAAAGGAAGAGCATTATCTGTTTCTCGGGCAATCCCATCAACTGAAGTTTAAACACTTGCCTGGAATGCCAGAGATCCAAGGCCGATGATTGCAACCGGAGGGAATTCAGCCTCTCCCAGTGTAATACTGCAACCAGTGACCTTTATGCAGTGTCCGGGTGAATGAGCGAGGGACTAAGCAGGAGATAGGGCATGACATGGGAAATCCTGCGCAAACTGTGCATCCACTTGTTAAAACTGCTACTGTAAAGAAAAGAAGGTAGTAGCCACTGATTGGACAGAAAGCCCAAGGCAGTTTATAACTACCTGGAGATTCAGTCTGGGCTCCCTAAACTAAACAGTTTCCCTCCATTTCACAAGGGGAGAGAATATCTGCCTCTCCTCTTGTGCTATACAAAACTATAATGGCTACACATACCTACTGCCCAAGGATCAGGCACCTTAGACGTACAGCAGAGCTTGTTGCTGGATGGGCAGTAGAATTTGTGTATTCAGAGAGCTGATTCTATTTCAGTGCTGTTAAACAGTCCTAAAACCTGCAGGAAATGATAATGATGACAGAATACCCTAAACAGTTCCGGTGTGACAGGGTGGTAGTATACAAACCATTCTCACAGGAAGTAAAAAGTTTTACATAGTAGGTAAAAGCTTGCAATTATTCACTGCACTGTTTTCAGTAAGCGGTCCAGGCAAAAAGAATACCTATGACGCTTAAAACATATGGGTGATGTTATAGATTATAATCTGTCTTTTTTTGTTAGCCCTGGTTATTACAGATTCACAGAAGTAGAACTAAAAGCAACATCCTGGTTTGCAGTCTTCACTAGAGCAAGGAAACTGCATGGGAGTGGTCCCAGCTAAACTGAACTATGCTTCTGTAGACTGCTGACTACTAGGGGAAGAAAGCACAAGACAGAGACAGCAGTTTTGTTTCTTCAGTGTGAATAACAGAGATTTAGAAATATCTACTAGATATCAAATTGATCTTAATAGAGACTATTTTTTTCAGTTGTAATCATACATTTTAATTCTACAGTCCTGCAGTTGCACTTCAGTAACTGGATAAACTTCCCAGTTTGCAATGGGAAGGCCATCAAAGCCCTTTTAAAAGCGTCTAAAGAAACCACAAGAAAGACCGCAAGAAAAAAATGATCTCAGTTTGTATCAGGAGCTGAGAGAATCTACCCCTTACACTCTCTCATTGTGCCTCCGTGGATATAATTCTTTTGATTTCCCTCCTAAATAACACGAGTGAAGATCAGTATTTCATTCTGAGGGGTGATGCGCTGATAGTTACGTTCGTATAAAAGACTGCTTTCTGCAGTAGGGATGGAGAAAGGCTGTGTCATGAATTTTGACACTTAAATTACAATTTCTGCCTTAAAATAAGAAGGTGCACTATTTTAGTAAATTCCTCAACTACCCATGCAATCCCCTTTTCTCCATTCTATTATGAATAATTTGTCAGGGTGTAGTGCCCTCTGGTGGTAATAATAAATTTAGATCGTACTGACACCTTCAGCTTTGTATTTTTAACCTGTATCTGTTGATTATCCCAGAGTGATAAATGGATAAAATAAGGCAGCATTATACTGTGTTTTTATGCACAGAGGATTGTGGAGTGAGCACATGAGGTGGTGTGTGAAAGTCAGAGCATTACAATGATTTGGAGCAGTAAATAGCGCTAGCAAATTTTAGTGTGCGAATCAGCTTAGAAAGTAGAGCCAACTGTGCTTAAATGGAACATTGTAAAGCTACAAGAGAACAAAACAGTGCAGCTATGTATGAAGTGTGGCCTTCCACAAAACTTTGTACACACCCTTGTGCATGAACATTTGCAACTGCCCTGCTTGAATATCTTATTGCAAAGAGTATTAGAATGAAATAAAGAGGTCAATAGCTTTGTCAAGAAAATCTAGAAAAATATAAAACCTTCAATATACTAGTAAGGCAAGATGTTCAAGCACCTTTTATTTAATTATCACAGGTCGGTGACAGTAATTGAAATAATAATGCAAGTGGTTATTTAGTCCTTTGCACACATGTGTTCCCTACTGTTTATAAAATTTTTCCTTCTGAAGAAAACACACAGTTTGCCATCAAAATAGAAAAGGCAGGTGAGAGGGAGAAAACATTAGAAAATAGCATTTATAGGAGCAAGCCAGATGAGGTATGTAGGCCTGTCCACCTTAGAAAACCCACCCCTATGATGGTTACAGACAGGAAAGAAGGTTGCTCCAGGGGGGTTGTGCAAGAATCTTCACCAAGTGCACACAGGTTTTCCCAGATTCTTAGAGCTGTAGACTGGCTCGTGCTATCTCACAGCTCAGCTGTGTGTTTGGGAGTGCTGCGTGCGCCCTGACCGATGTGCATTAACATATGCTGCAAAGGAACCTTTCTCAAAAGATGTAAATGAAATGGGGAACAACACCAACATTGATCCAGTGCTAATGGATACTTCCTTTTTAAAATTTAGAAAGTGAGCTAATAGTTCTTCGTTGACATCATCAATTATTTTATTAATATGAATAGCAAGGCTCTTTGAAAAAGAGAATCAAATCTTTGTGCAGTATCAATAAGTACCTCAGTTCTTAATCCGTTTTTGCCTAGTGTTGTGATAAAACTTGTCTGTCTGAAGTTAACAGAGGCAGTTTTAGTTAATCTCTCTGTTAAAATTTTGGAGAAAATGTTTTATAAAAATTGGTCATTTAGTAATATGCCTGTGGTTTCTGATGTGATTTATTTATTTATCTGGGTCTGACATCTTGAGAATTAAAATAGAATGGCAGTTTTTAAAATATCAACAATCACTGCTCTTATCAATTAGCCAGCAAGACACCATCTGTATCAGCTAACTTTGGCCTGGCTTGCAGCAACTCTTTTCTTTGTTTCTTTTGTATTTTAAATCACCTCTTCCAATGTATTAAGGTTCATACGTCTGCTGCTGTTGACTTAGTATTTAATCTCAAGAAATCCTAATGCTAGAACACCATTGCTTTTCTATCTGCATGCCACAGGATTTATGCTGAGCATCTCATACTATCCTTCTGTTACCATGTTGTCATCCAGACATGTAATAATCCTTGTTCTGAACTCATTTTCAAGACTGTGCTTTGTCACTAAATCAGTGATCATATTTTCTAATTCAGCACAATTACATACATTGTCAGGGACAATATTAGTCATAGCACTTGTTTTAATCAGTTGTACTTACTGTCTTTAATGCTAACCTTTCTGGTGATGTTTTGAGCAATAGAGAATTTATTTACCATGGTACTTAAGCCTTTCTTTTGGCTTATGAGTGGCCAATAAACCTGTTGCACAATTCTCTCCTAAGCATTCACTATTTTTTTCTTCTTGGTGTCATTGGTTGCTCTTGGAGCTGCAACAAACAATGCTCTGATTCTTTCTATCTCTATACTATAGGAGAAACACTGCCCATTTCACCACCCATTTTCTTTCTGATCAAAAATGGGCCTAGACCCTGATGGAATAAGCATTCTCATCAAAGGTGTGCAAAACCAGTTCTACTTATCATTAACTAATCGTTATTTTTTATTGAAGCTGTCCAGTGATAATCTGTCACTGGATTCAAATTTGAATGACAAAGTTATTAACATCAAGAGCATTGCTGCATTTCTTTACATTATACAGCTCAGAAGTTGTTTAACAGGAATGTCAGGATGTAGGGTCCTGTGTGAGTTGTATGAAAAATATGAGACACTTTCCTTAGTTCTGTCTCACCTATACCAAGCTATGCCAACTGAACTTGGCTTTGAGCTATGTATTACTAATACTTTCCAGGGATAGGTTTCCTTTTGAGATTCTGCCAATTTGCTAGTGAAATGAGTTGGTTCAGCAGAGCATATGCTAAATCCAAACAAATAACCTGGCTGGAGCCCAGTTCTGCTGTTTCAAAATGGCAAGTGATCAACAGGAATCACAGGAGGCACTGGGGTTCGCCATTGCCTCAGTGCTACAGTTCACAGTTGCACTGCAGTTACTCCTGCCAGAATAACTTGAATACAGCTTAGTTCCTCTCTCCTACTTAAATTCCTACATTTATCTCTCAGCTCATACCTTACTTAGGATAATCTATCTTACCTTTAGGATAATATATCCTAAAACCTGAGCTACCTCACGTACAATCTCATGATTGCCAAAAACTTAACCGATTCTCTTGTTAATTCTTTTGTGATTTTTCATTCGTGCTGATCCAAAGACACTCCATTTTCTGACTGAGTCCCTTTGGGAGCTTTAATTCCAACTTACCTTCCTGTGGGCCTGCTGTGTTGCACGTGTGACTATAAATAAGGGCTTTTCTCATGGTGAGTGATATTTAGATGTCTCCCAGTACACAGCCTGAGTGAGACTGAGACCAGAGTTGGCAGGGAGGTGGGTGTTATATATGAGAGGTATATTCAATAGATAGGAATAATTAGGCATAAGTATCTAAAATATAGACTTAGATATTGAAAGAGTAATTGGAAGAAAGAGGAGGAACAGATAAGACAAATTACAGAGCAATATATTTTTGCATAAAACATGTGTTGATTGCTAACTTAGGGTAGATAAATCCAAGTTCAGGTCATACTGGGGCCTTCAGTAATGCTGTGATGCTTTGAGAGAAATAGGTTTTGTTTTCTTATGTCATCTATTAAAAGGATTTTCATTAGTAAAATAATACTAACGCAAGAACCTAACATACATATGCAAATAGCACGTCACCTTTGAATGCATCTTTGTCTGTTTGTCTGCAAGTATTTTGACTGTTTACACTGCAATATATAAAGTGTCCCAGCATCAGACTGCTGTTGGTCAGTTTCTTATACTGCCGTCCTTTGTTCCCAGGACAGTTCTTTTGGAAGTGTGAAGAAATCATTTGCAGAGAATAAATATTTAATTTTATAAATCTAATGATGTTTTATTTCTATGGACCTAATCCTGAAATGATTAGTTTGTCCATTTATGAATTCCTGTTAAGTTAATGGCTCAGGATTTTTGCTGTTAGAATATCATTCATTTTTAGATAGCAATATTTCTCTTTCTTCAGTGAGAAATGAGAATCAACGAGAAAACAAAAATAAATGAGAAGGTCTTTAGGCATTACAGGCATTACACAGTGAATGAAAATGCTTTTACATAAGATTGTGATATGGCTAGTTAAAAATCATTTTCATTTCTTCTAAATGAGTATCTTACATTCCCAAGGGCTCTGTCTTGAGTTTAAAAAACCCAAGTGAGAATACTGTCCCCAGAAAAGCTATGCTGTATAATTTCTTTCTTCTTTGCTTGCAATCAATCATTCTTTCAGTGTGGGTGATCTTATGTGTTGCTGCTTGGTTTTGGAATACTCCTTGCTGTGTGATAACCCATGACTGCAGCTTTTCACCATATGAGCATCCAGTTTGCTAGGTGTAGTCATCTGTAGTGAGGTTCTTGAGCACAGTGTTTTGATTTGGCTTTATTTGAACAAGCATGTTCTTCCCTTGCTGCATTTTTAAATGCTTTAAATGCTTGTCAAGAAGTATCCCTGCTTTGTCTCTTTCTTTAATACACAGGTATTACTGTGCGTAATGAACAGAATTGCTGTGCATTACCCCAAGGCAGTCTCTTCAATTTTTCTTCCTGTAAGTGAATAGGCCAAGAATTTTGCTGGGAAGATGTGCAAAGCTCTCATTTGGAGAGCAAACTATAATACTGTTACTGCCTATTGTAGTTACCTTTTAGAGATTCACAGCCATTCACTTTTTTGGTCTCAAATCTGGCACTACAGGCATATTACTCAAATTGGACAAGGAGTTTTGAACATTGACTTTATTCAGCAACTGTTAACCATTTAAAACTGATTATTTTATCAAGAAATTTGCAATACTTTTGTTCCATGATGTAGCTCAATTGGCCAGTGATCAGGATATTAACCTGGCAATGAAGAAACATGACATTGTGCTATTGCTCATGCCTCTCTCCCATTCTATGGACTCTCTTATTCTTAAAACTGTTTAATTTTTGCAGGCTGATGGCAGAGTGAAGGATACAGGCTTTGCTCCACTGTTTTGGGCATTTGTCTGGCATTTTAGTGGAGGAAAACCAGTTTTACGTAATTAGCCCATTATGCCAGCTTTACCAGCTCTACATTGCAGCCCCACAGCATGATGCTGTTAGAAAGTGTAAATTATAGATGAATCAATCACTGTACAGAAAATTACATTGGCATATATAACAGAGAGAAGTTTAATTGTTGTAGCTGTGCACAGAGACTGGTAGGAAGGCAGTGGGACAAAAGCTCTGCCTGCTGGGTAACCTTGGTTTGCTTGGAGAAACAGATTCCAGGCTTCCTTCAGTTTGTAGAATCGGCATATTTACCTGGCATACTGTTTTGCCAAAGCCCAGTATGTAGCACAGATGTGGGTTTAATACAAATTGTGATAAATTGAAACTGAGCCTTGAATGAATCTAACATAAAGCAATTCACATCTGATACATCCCCAAACGCTTACAGACTGCATAAAGCGTTTGTGTCCTTCACAGGGTACCTTTTCCACCCCTCTCTTTGCGGTGGTCCCAGGAATAATACTGCTTTGCACTGCTCTGATTATCTAAAATGTGCAATTTATGGATTACAGCAATTAGTGAAAGATGATGGTGATGTAAACAGATAAACTCAATGCAGTCCTGCTTTTCTAAAGAGGAGTGTAAAATATTCTTCACACCAGGACACCCGAGGAATCTCATTTCTTTGCATGTGGTTCTATAACTGCTTTGGTGTCTGGATAAATTTTTTAGACCTGTGCTGTCTCCTTTCTCAGCTTTCTTAGTTTGTCTCTGTTGTTTGTTTTCCTCATAATCCCCCCAGCAAACACATTTGCAATCTTATCAGAGCTTAACTTTTGTTTTGTTACTCATCAGGTGACCTTGTGTTTTGTATTTTAGTCCCGAAAATACCACTTACGCTGCATGGCTGCCTGCCTAATTCACCCGTATTTGTGCTCTCAGTGGTGCTACTGTTGCCTGAATATCCTGCTTGTACCAGGATGCTTTGTGCTTTCTTTATATTTATCCTAGAAGAAAGATATCTCTTACATTCGTGATCTGTAAGAAGATAAAATGCTTTCTCTCCTGCCTCTCCTTCTCTCCCCACCCCGCAGGCACAATAATGCGTTAATACAGTAATTTTGCAAATATCAAATACAGAGTTTTTAGGGTGCAGCTGTGATGATTCTTCCAGCTCTGTATAATAATTTTACTGAAATGTAGTACCTCCTGGGGGGTGACAGCTATATACACTACAAGACTATAGGTTTCAGCAGCAGCTCAGAACAGTCTCCCTTGTGTGAACAATTCAATGGAAACTAAATGCATCACGCGAAAATCAAATCAGTGTCCTCCGTATCAGTCACCAGGGGTCACTTGATCTCTTCCGAGCAATGATTTTGTTATTCACACACGCCACAGAAGCTGTCAAATGGTCCGACTCAATAACAACTAATAAAGCAACCCCCTCCCACCTCCAAATTTCCCTAGGGAATCTGTTTAAATTGAATGGGGAGTAATAAATCTCAGCGTGTCAATAGTGGTGAAAATGTTAATTCTGTTGACTATCCTCAGCTGAAATTCTGAGTGCTGCTCTGGGAAGATGGCTGCTACTCGCGCTCAGTCTGCTGCTGCCTCCCTGCACCACAAAACTGTAAATCTCACCTATTGATTTTAGGGAGGCCTTTCGATGGGAGCGAGGTGACAGCGATAAATGTGCAGAGTGGGCTGAGAGGGTTGCTAGCATGGAACAGAAATGGGTCCCTGTGTCTAGGATAGTACAAGTCTTATTTACTGTGTCACACAAAGCTAGTTTTACATTAGTGTCAATAATACAATTTTCTCTGTTACACAGACTGGCTAGAATACGGCTTTTATGGTGTAAATTTAGTCTACTAAAGGCATCACTGCGAGTAAGTTGTACTAATGTCCTTTTCATCCTTTTTAACCCATTTTGGGGGGTATGACAAATGTCATTTTTGGCCTTGAGGTAATTTTTTCCTCTTATTGCTGTGGAAGTAGAACTGCAAGGACTGACATTAAACATTTAGGGAAATTTGTTCCACTTTTTTTATAATGAGTGGAAGCACTATGTCCCTGGGTTAACTGCCAGCTTCCAGGTGAGGGTGTTGCGTGTTCCCTGTCTGTAGGTGTCACCGACATAATACTGTCTTTGCACAATGTTACCCTGAGGCGCTAAACTGTGATTTCCTCCTAGTGGTACAGGTCTTTCCGGACATACAAGCTTTTTTACTGTTTCATTATTAAAGGCTTTCTTGCTAATGCCTGCAAGATACAAACCTTTAAACTTCTTTTTAGATAAAAATAAGTAAAGCAGATCTACTTCCTGTGACCATTCATAGGAATGCAAGACTGGAGAAGAGTTCCTACACTGGTGGTTCCAGCAGCTTCATTTTACTGTCTTTGTTACAAAGTAGTACTGATCGCTGCATACTAGTGGTTGTCTTCTTTTACAGGTGTGGTAAAACCAAAAAAGAGTAAAAGCAACTTCTGCAGCACTGTTCTTGGCAAGAAATTTCAATCGTGGAAATTCTGTCCATAGCAAAGGATAGTGATGAGTTTGTGCTTAGTCTGGCATCAGCACTGGTTAGCTTTCAGGTGGCATCAGCACTGGTTGGGTTAGCTTCTTCTGACAGGCTCTGTAGTATAATCCACCATCTTTTGCATGCAACATATTTATGCAAATATCACCAATAATCGAATATCAGCTAAAGCTTATGAAAAAGAATGTCCTGGTTTTCAAGTGGCTTGATGCCACCAAAGATCTCCCGTTTGTCTCCAGCTCTAAGGGGTTCATCAATTGCTGTTCCTCTAAACATTAGCCTTTGGCTGAAATAAAAAATTCTCAGTGTACTGCCACTAAGTGATTCTCTGCAATTAGAACAATCTAAATTGGCTCCTAGATCTCCTAATGTAGAAAGAGCAAAGAGTCAGTGTTAATTGCACTTCTGTCATTGTAAAAGCTGGACACGTATGAGGAAATAAAGAAAGTAGCAAAGGACAAATAATTATATTTAGTTGGGGCAATCCTGTATCTGTGCAGAAGTTCTTACCTTTCTTGGCCATATCTGACCATTTTTGTTAGGGCAATTGTTTAGCCTCCATTTTAATCATTTTCCAGTATTTTATTATTCCAGTAAAAGCGTTTTAAAATCTTACAGTTTTCCCTTGCTTTTGGCATTGCAGCAGAATCTTTTCATGTTTTTTTTTTTTTTGCTTGCTTTAGAGAGACCTTACTGTGCATTTCCAAGGGGTATTTCCAGTCCTCCTCCGATTGTTTCATCAGCAACTTGAGAAACTGCAGATAACGCAAAGAGGGTGTGTACTGTAATGGCAGAAAGGAATCAAGCATCATTAATTTCCAACACTACATCAATATTCTTCAATAAGACACAGTTGCAAGCTCAGGATTCTCTAATGTGTATTTTTATGCATGGGAACATTGCTTAATGCCTTAAGTCATCCTACTGGATTTGGAAACATTGTGTCCTAGGTTTCTGTTTTCCGAATTCATGTATGATTCATGGTACTAGTTTATCATGGTATCTTTGCTATAAAAATGCAGAGAAGAGGTTCTGCAACAGATTAGATGTGTGCAGCTTATTTAGTTGAGGGAGCTAATGCTATTTGAAAATAAAATTATGAATTCACAGAGCAAGATTGTAAGAGAATTTTGTAAGAGCACAGAGCATTTTTTGTAAGCTAATACATTTGTATCATTGTGTCAGCTGGATCTTTAGGGATACACATACGCAGGTTTTTCCACCTTCTTTCTTTTTTGGCAATCTCTTCCTGTGGAAATAGCTCACTTTTTAAAGTACTTGCCCACATCCTAATATAAACATTTTCCAAAATACAGATTGGTATTCTCTGCATTGGTTTTGATGCTCTTTGAAAAATCTGCTACAAACTGCCCACTGTAGGGGAAGTGACCTTGTTCAAATTACTATAGATAAGTGGGGAAAAACTCCTGCCTCCTAACAAACTACAAACAAATATAATTTCAGTCCTAAAGATTGACTTTATGTAGTTTATGAATACATAAAAATAAAATTGTAGAAAGATATTTAGTATCTTTATTCACTTGAATTCCTATTTTTTTCTTAAAAAAAAAGTTTAGTTTACCTTGGTTTTGTGCATGAGATTCAGACATTGACTATGTTGAGCTACATCTATTTTTAGAAGACTTTTTTTAGAAGAATTAAGATTGTAAGTGCCTACCTCATTTCTGAAGAGGGAATTTATGTTCTTGAGTCCTTAATATGCTTATGAAAATTTTACTGAAAATGGCTTTTTCAGGAGCTCAGCAGTTTTGAAATGTGAGTATCTCTAAGCTGTATCCATATTTCTGAAAATCCTTGAAAAATTAAAGATGGCATATAAGTGGAACTCCTATGTAGCTATTGCTCCAGGAAGTTAAGTTAAACTACATGTGATTTTATTACCTTTGATTTTAGCCTTTAAAAAATTGCAGCATAATCTGATAAGTATTACTCTGAAACATTCCATATAATCATAGCTTAACTGCTAGTCAAAGTGTTTTCAAAGGTAGATTTATGACTGTCCTGAAAGTTAATATAGAAATGTTTTGAAAATTGTATAGTTTGTACTTCTAAAAAGAAAAGTATTCCCTATTAAAAAGCCAATAACTTTTCGGTGTTTTTCAGTGTCAGAAAAAGGAGAGAGAGAGAGTCATGTTTTTAGTAGTGGGATCAGTTTGGTGGTACTGTTTCCAATTACCTTGAACTGTGAAAAATCCTTGACTCTGACAGTCTGCAATTAGAGATTACAATTTTATTCTTGTTTCTGGCAATAGGAATTTAAATTGAAAAAATATATACTGTTTTTATTACAGTATATTGTCCTGAAGAATAACTCTCTGCCCTTCTTCAGGCAACACATAGCTGAGACACAGGGCAGATTCTCAAGGGAGTTCCCATCGTTGCAGTCCTAACCTACATAACTCCAAACTCTTCACACCCAGAGGGCTAGAGGCATCTACTGAACCCTATATAAATGTATAAATTCTGTCAGCCAGTGCTTGGATATAATACTATAGCCTATAAAAATAGATTCCATAAAAGTTAGCATGCAGAAACAGCAGAACCGCCAACTAGTGGGGAAACGCTAATAGAGTGGAGTGCCCAGACTTAAATTCCTTCTCGGTGCCTTTCTGTTCCTCATAGCTTTCAGCTTCCCTGGTGATAACTGTCCTACTTTTTCAAGAATAGTATTTTTCTCAGGGACTTCAATTTGTTTTACCTTTATCCTATGTGAATCCCAAGAATTTATCTCAAACTAATGACAAAGTAGTTTATCTTTGACAAATTTATTGTTTTTATGCAAAAAAAGGGTCAAAAGGAAAGACCACTTGTCTTGCATGTTATATTGGCTTACAGTCCTATTAGTATGATTGGTATATTAATGTTTTTTAATGTAATGGACTTTTTTTAAGCTGGATTTTCCAATACCCAGATACATCTTCTGATGGGTTTATAGAGAGTGATTCTTCTGTCTTTCGTATAGAGTTGAACATGTTCAGAACATATTCTTGATGCTCTATCAGCGAGAAAGAAACATGAATATCCGTATTGTGAATCAGAGTGATTTTTAAGCATAGAATTGTACTCAAACAGGAAAATGGAAAGGAATTGCAACCTCAGAAAGGTCAAGAAAGTCCTCATGCACTATTTCTTTATCAAGTTTAAACAGAACCCAACTTTTAGACATGTCATATTTTTTCAATTCCCTAGAAAATGAAACAAAGCATCAAGACAATATTTCATTATTCCAGAATGTAAGAAATTAAAAATAATATGCTTCTTAAGAAATGGCTTGCTAAATGTAACTTGAAGCTTTGCGACTGCGAATTCTTGGAATTGGGTATTTTCTTTATTCAGTGAAATGAGGTAATTATGTATTCTTTCTCATTGTGATTGTTTTTATTCACTGGCAGCTCATACTATCGATGCAGTGCTATATCTGAGTTTTACTAGTTTTACCACTTAAGAATTTGGCTTGAGACTTGAAATTGACTTGAATCCATTCAGTGTAATTGAAGTTCCATATCATTAATGTATAGAGGAGATATCACACT
>JAWLRI010001064.1:443658-501765 GCA_034781795.1 Crypturellus tataupa
GAGACTTGAAATTGACTTGAATCCATTCAGTGTAATTGAAGTTCCATATCATTAATGTATAGAGGAGATATCACACTCTGTGTCTGAGCACATTTCTTCATTCCTTGTAATCTAGTACCAGATTTTAATGTCAGTGAGTTCTCTATCTTTTGGAGATAAAATTGAAAACTTGGATCGGATTGGTATACCAATATTTTGAAGATCTAAAATAAAGAATCAGATTCAGATTTTAAAATTAAAAAAAACCCTCTAATTTTGCATCAAATTTATTGAAGAGAAAGAACTCTCTGTTGGATATTGCTGTATATATATTCTATACTGGATACATTTTCTATGCTGTCTGTAGTGATTCCTGTGAGATGCTATTAGCAACAAGAGAGTACTCTGCAAAGTTGATGTTAGTCTTGCTGATACAAGCAAATACTTTCCATTACATTAATGTTCCATTTAAATAACAGATTGCCAGCCACAAACTTTATGTATCTTATTCCCCATACAGGCAATATATGGATCTGGGAGTGTGGTTTTGTAGATTCATTTAGCACCTAATATGCTTTTAATGAAATATTTTCTTCAATATGTCTTTGTATGGCTTGTGATACCATGAATTTTCACAGTGGTTCCTAAAAGAGATATTTATCATTTTCAAAATAATTACGAAAGTCAGATATAAGGTTTACTGAGGCATACTGCACTGGGCAGCAGGGGGAAGGTAAATGGAGGTGAATTAGGTCAGAAAACCTTTCAAGTACATTCAGTACATTCTCCTGACATTTCCTCCTGCTCTTTCTGCTGAAATATATCATTTAAACTGATGAGCTGTTTCTGCTGAAGAGCACAGATGCAGAACTAGTCAAATGCCCTTCCAGCTACTCATCTCATCAAAATCTAACTGAGAAACCGCTAACCAAGGCCAGTGATTCCAATCAAAGCCAGACAATTCCAAAATGGAAGTAAAGGTGGAGAGAAATCAGTTCTCCCAAAAACTAATGTTGGACAGGATGCAAAAATCCATTTGCATGACTATGTTTGGCTACTAGTAAGAATATCTACTACTTGTGTCACAGATCCATGCTTCAGTTCTGCTTTAGAAAGCAGAATGACAGGGTGGGGAATTTATCTCAGCAGAACAATGAAGAGAAAAAGCAGCAATATGAGGGATTTGCATCAGACTGGGAATCAAAATCAAACAGGACAGACAGCTTTTCAACGGAAAGCCACCACCTTGCTCTTTGAATGTAGACTGTAGCTATTAAAGTTTGGAAAATTTGACAAAATAAGTTCAACTGAAAAAAATGATAATGTTCTCCAGATCTTTATTAAAGAAACCCTTTTGATGATAGTTTGGATAATTTTTAATATAATTAATCTATTAAATTACATTTGTTGGTAGCAGATGGAAGGAGAGGCTGTTTCCCAAAAAAATATGTGCTGGGCATGCTGATGAACTGGGAGAGAGCAACATAGGAGTGAAATGTTGCTTAGAAATAAATGACTTGAAATGGTCCCAGTATTATGAAGCTAGAACACTAGAACTAAAATTAGAAAGAACTGACAAATATTAATGGAGCACCATATATAAAGATTATAAATCATATCTCATGGCAGAATAGTTCTAAGCTTAGAGAAGAATTTTCTGTCTGATCCTGCTATTCAGAATGCTTTTTTATTAGCATTTCTTGTACCTTTTCTGTTGTGTGAGAACTAACTCATATTGGCCACCAGCAGTGTTAGGACATAAAGCTACATGAATTACTGGTTTGGTTCAAAAAATAATACTTTTCTCCCCTTCAGCAGCAAATGCTTCCAGAGCATATGGGTGGAAATGGCAAGGAAGACGCGTGGAAAATCAGCCAACAGTCTGGACCAGGTAGCAATTCCTTTTCTTTGAAATAAATTTATTATGTATCTCTTTTTGTGGACCATGAGACAGCATATAGATATCAGTAAGATGAAGAGTTTTATAGCTTCTTTCTCTATTAAGATCCTTCATAAGCATCTGCAATAGGTGAGAGTGCCTAACAACCGTTGTTCACAGCAGAATTGTGAGCCAGTTTTACCTAACATATTATCTAGTGAGCCAACACTTCAAATTACACTTGCTTTGCTGGATCACACTTACTTAACAGAAAATGTAGAAGTTTGCTACTCATGCTATTTTTATTATATATTTTCCCTTTTTAAGAACAGATTTAGTCAGCCTGGCCCAGATACCAAGCCAAAGTAACTGGCTTGATAGCCTGAGTGTCATGGGCTTCACTTTCAACATCCATGATCCCATGATTAAATTTCTAATGTGAAGGTGTCTGGAGAACTGGAAAGATTGGATCAAATGCTGTGGAGGATGTCACTTTCCTTAAAACAAAAATTTCACTTTCTCTTACATGTAATAATAATAGTAAAAGAGCAATAGCTGAATAGGTTTATTTGTTCTTCACTTGTCCCTCTCTGACTCAATTCAAACCAACATCTCCTGTTTCCTGGCCCAGTTTTCTTGCTTGTGATTAATCTGGATCTATACACAGACAGTGCTGTCCAGCCATTCTGTTCAGTCTGAATCGTTGTGCAGAAATGAATTCAGGATTCACTGGGCCAGTAAGATAATAAGAATATGAATGTATTTTTGTGGGTAGAGCACTACATGATAGATGGGTAGCATGAGTTCTGCTCTAAGATTCATATTTTATTCAGTACCTATTTCAGCATCTCCCCTTTTAGCTGTATTTTAAAATAAAAAAGAATTGTTCCTGCTTAGCTGTTTCAAAGACAGGTCATGGACCCCTCCTATGCCCTTCTATGCCTTTTAGCCTTTCTAAAAAGCTAAAAGCTGTGCATCTACTGTAGATAAAAGCCTTTTCCTGAAAAATGTGAAACACGGAAGAGGTCAGGGCCACATTTCAAACACCTCCTTGTGCTTGGTACTTCCTGAAACAGCAGCTTTCAAGAAGCACTTCTTCCCTCTCCCTCCGTCACCGCACAGAATAAATTCTTGAAATATATTCTCAGGAATGTGAGAAGGCCTGGGGAAGGACCACCTGACCACTTTCACTACCTTTCCCCCTTTCTTTTTTGCTTGCAACCATGGAGAAAGTGTGTCCTAATCCCTTTGGGCTAATCTGGAGGGAACAGGGCATGAGCAGGACTCACAGCTTCAGCGTGCAGCTGGTTCATGAGTGCAGGAATCTCTCCTGCCCTTGCAGCCTGAAGGACCTAGAGAACCACCAGGATCCTGCCTACTGTCTGCACTTTGTGTTAGACTTTAAGTAGTAACGTCAAGAAAAGTAGTCCAGTAGCAGCGAAGGGCAAAACTGCATGTTTCTTCTAATTAACTTTGTGAAATCTGCTTCACACAGAATGATGCAATGGCCTTGAAATATTTTTCTTATATCACCCAAAATATTTTCTGTTAAATTTCCTGAAGGTTTTGATCCTTACATAGTAGTATAAATATATACATTCAAATGTTGATAAAACTGAAAGTGTGATGATCATGAAAATATCTTCCAGAATGGACTGTTCTGCCTTTGTCTCTTCTCTTACCTATTTACTAACTGTTTTTGGTGCTAAAATGGTAGAGGTACAGATTTCAGTGTACTTCCTGAATATTTGGCCTGAATTTTAGATCACAATAGCAAGATCCAAGTCTAGTTTTAAGATTGTCAGTATAAACTCAGCATGTCCTTGATCTCGTCCTTTGATAACCAGCAGAAACACGTCACATCATGATTTAGATAATATATTTTCTGATCCTCTACTTCATTTCCTTCCTGTGCAAAGACAAGGCCTCTCAAGCACTTCTAACTCAGTTTTCCAAAAGCACTAGAGGACTTGTAGTACCCCTGTATGTAAAGTGAATATCATCTTAGTCATGAAATTGAGAGAGGAAAGGATGCATTAGGTTGTCTTTTCTCACAGTGAATACATTATTGCTTTCTTCCTTTCAGAGTTTAATCCATAAATTCTTGCAATTTCTGGTCATTTTGTTTTTCATCTTGCACCTAAATTTTTACTCATTTCATTACATACATTTCTTCTGCTGAATTTCCCATTGTCTTCCAAGTAAAAATAAATTCACCTACATAATAACACCAATTTCGCTGTTTGTAGGTCTCAGTCTATTCCCAAACCTGATAAAATGGCAGTAATTTCTGGCATGGTGTCCTGGGCAGAACAATTTGGGCAGCTCCAGTGCAAATTGCATCCTGATCACTCCCTTGGCCCCTCTTAGGACTTTGCCTGATTCAAGCCAGATAGACACTTGACTTGCACCATCATATTTTACACTTTTGGAAGTGAATCCAGCCCAGGTCTTAATTAGCAAGGACATATTCTCTGAACTCCTAGTTGGTAAGCAAAAGATAAACCACTCTTGGTCGATAAGCAGACAATAAAGAGCAGTTGTAGCATTCTTGGCTAGGAATCATGCCCTCAGTGTCCATGTTTGATGCACAGACATGGTCCCTAAGCTGCTTACGCTCATGGCCATCTGCTGAGGTGGCAACGTGCCTTCTCACAAGTTGTTTGGACTCTTGCCTTGAGGGCAGAGACACCAGGCAGCGATCAGCAGCCTGCCTAACAGCCCAAGTGGCATTTCTCCTAAAAGAACAGCTCCTTTAAGCAATTACTGTAGTATAGCCTGGTACCATGAGCCTCTTAGAGCATGATTACACCTGTTGAAAATTATGTGCCAAGAAAAGAGACTACATGAACCATGCTGAGAGCAGTGCAACCAGCGCAGAGTCGTTTTTAGCTGCCAAGGAGGCAGGTTGCATTGCCGCAGGGGTGTGAAAGCTTATCAGGGATTCTCAGGGTGTCCAAAAAGATCTCAGTAGGCCACAGCTGCCTGGCAGTGAATTTGGAACAGACTGCAATGGCCCCAAGTAACAACTGATTAAAAAAAAGTGTGCTGACCTCTGTGAAAGCCTTCCTCGTGGAATAGGTCACCAACTGGAGAAAAAAAAATGGAAAGCTTTGTGCTCTGCTCTTCAGCAAAAATAGAAGACCCTGACCATATCCTTCCTGCTGAGTAGACACTTCAGTGACGTACAGTGGAGGCTGTGAAAGGTAAAATGCATTTTTACTAGATGTCATCAGGTAAATCTGGGTTAACCTGGAAGGGTAAGTTGCTCAGTACATAATAATGCTCTGTACTGCAGTATCAAACAGTTTGTTAGGGGAACAAATCAAAGGACAAGGAGGAATCTGTGAACTTTGTTCTATCATAATCTCAATTAGAGGAGTGTGCACTCCTTAAACTATCTAGGTTAAGGAAAGAAAGTCTATTTTGTCTTTCCAGGGATAGTGAGGAGACTGAATGGCCCCTACATAACAGATGTAGGGCAGTAGGAGTAATTCTGTCAACCAGGATTATTCAACCTGCTTCTTTTTTGTTTTGAGACCATTGCAAGCCACTTGTTTTGGGAAGTGGTCCAGGAGCAGCTTGTGACCCCTTCTGCCAGCCTTGTGTAATCTGAAAGTCAAATCTTCCAACAAATGAGCTAGGATTTTTTGACTGACACTATTTTGGGGGCTGTGAAGTTTCAACAGCTTTCAAGATTATTCCAATCTGCTATGCCAAAAATAACATAAGAGCTTCTATTAAAAAAAAATTTACTTTTTTGTTTAAGTGAATAAGCAAAATATTTTCTTTATTTTTAGGCTACAGTGGAAAATATATTAAATTGAACAAAATGTACCCTATTTGAAATTTTTATTTATAGAAAAAGTTTACAAAATATTCATCAGTGATGGTCCTGAAGCAACATTTCAGTTTTATTATTCTTACATGACAGTGAAGTAAAAAATCAACTGTATCTGCGCTGCTGAACATTAGCTTCGAGGTATTTTTTGGTCTCCTTGGGGTTGCTGGAGTGGACAAAAGGCCTCCTGAAAGCCCCTGTGTGTTCCCAAAGAAGTATAATGAGCTGAAAGGCTATTTCTAGCCTGCCCCAGTTCATTGCAGCTGTGACTTTCTGTCCTAGGTCCAATAGCATTTGGTGGGAAGTCTGCCATTAATTTCATTAGGACCCCAATTTGCCCGAGCATCAGCTGATCCTTTGAGTTATTCAGGTTTCTACCAGCTGATCATTTTGAGCCCCAGATGAAGGTATTTCTGGCAAACACCACTGAGCAGTCTCTGATTCCTTCTGATGGAAACATTTTGAGGAAGGTAGTGGGATGCTCGTGGATTTGTACTGCTTAGCTGAGTTTAGGAACTAGTCCCTTGTGCACTGACTCACACTGAATACCAGTATCTTGGATCCTTTACATCTACAATGAAGATCATAAGAAAAAAAATGAGAACATGTAGATAATGTAATTTAAACACAGACTGGACTTTGTGTGAATCTTTCATCTAAGTGGAAGGAAAGACCAAGACTGCTCTGTAACAAAAAACTATCAAACACCAATCAAATGACCCATTGTGTTTCTTCTCTGTGCTGCCCATGAGCCACTCGAATGGTATTTCAACATCATATCATAGTTTCATGAATTAAAAAGGTATCTTATGTAATCTAGATACATCTGAGCCTGAAATTGTTTCAGCTGGAAAGCCAAACTTACCCTGTTCACTGAACAGTTTTACAGAATATCAATTTAAAATTTTGAGAAAAACAGTGCGAATTGCAGCTCCTATAGAAAAACACTAGCATCTGTATTGGAGATATCCTTCTCTTGGATCTATATGTGTGTCTCTGATGGCAGTATGATTTCTGTATATAGATTTAAGGATAAGAGATGATTCAAGACAAGAGATGTAACCTCCTGGAGGTCTTTTGGATGCCCATGTATTAGGGTAGTGCGGCAGACCTAGAAGCTATGTGCTAGTCTCTGTGCCATTCTTTTAGGAGTAATAGTTACATGGGGAATTGTTGCTTATATGAGTAGCACCATATTTTTTTTTTTTGGTTCCTCTTGAGTAGCTGAAAACAAAAGGAAATTATTGTATTCTGCAAAGTCTCTTCTGTATTATCAGAAGACAACCTTGCAGGCAGAGAAAACACTTCTGATTCTCTTCTATTTGCTGAGTTCAAACTTAATGAAACTTTAATATATATTTTATATATTTTTATATATATACATATATATTTTTTTCAGTCTCTTGCCTTCTAGTTCCAGTTTGAAATAGCACAACAAATGATAGCTCCATTTTCCATTACCTCTAACAGCTAGTTCAAAGCCTGCACTAGGTAAAATTATATGTATAGCCATCCTACTACATTTTGTGGCCACATTGAAAGGCTTTAATATTTAGGAGGAAATTAGATACAGATTAAAAGGCCTTTTGAACTAAGAAACTGAAAAAAATCCTGAGTGTTTGCAATCCTTTTTGAATACTTCAGACACTGAGTTCCCCTCTTAAGTTTGTATTTGTGGATTGCTGTTTTTACTTTATGAAATTCTGATGTGTAAGCACACAGCTAGGTAAAATCCAGCTAGATTTTACCTTTAAGATAAATATTTGCCAGTAAAAAGAATGACTATAAATATGCTACTTTCTTGTGTTATTCAAGATTCCTTTGTGATTAATGAGCTCTGTTAGTAAAAGAGGTAGTTCTTTTAAGAGTCATTACCTCTGAAGTTGTTTTTTTGAAGACTGGAACTCTGTATTACTTTGAATTTAGTGCTGTCCCTGTGATTAAGTGTATTTGCATGTGCCTACTGGTGACTTAAGGTACCTTCACATGAGTCATTTGGCTCAGGAGTCTGAGATGGAAAGTAGCCTCCTGGTGGACCTTATAAGTAATAGCTTTGTGTGAACTACAAATATTGCAAAAGCTCACTAGAAAGTTAGGATTGAGCATTAATTTATTAAAAAAAAAAAAAAAGTTAGGCATTTTAGTAGTCTACTTAAATAAAATAAGCTAAATGAGCTCTGCCTGTCAGTAATGGAAGTTTTATGGCTCATTTAACTTTGCTAAGACAGGTAAACAAAAGGGATTTTTAGTTTCTTAATTGTCATTAGAGAAAAAAATACTACTAAGGATGAAGAAATTAAAAAAAAAAAAAAAAGTGGACTCTAGAGAAGGAAATTGGTAAGAGATGATGATACTTGACATACCCAAAGGACATTATATTAGTGAAATGTATACAGCTATAAGCACCTACTGGGTATCAGCATATCACCTACAAAATGACAAGTGTTATCAGGAGTGTTCCCTAAGCCTTGTTACCTCCTTAAAAATTAAACACAGGTGACATGCTAGTTACCCACAGTGTGGATATGCTTGTAAAAAATGGAAGGAATGGAAAAATAATCAGCAACAACTAAGCTGCAATAGCTGCCGTAAGCGTGGCATCTTCATAAGGCAAACTGACAATATGGTTAAATTTTAAAAAAGACACGTAGCAGAACACAAAATGTAATTCTCATTGTCTAGTCCCTGAAAAGACTGAGAGTATTATTAAACAACATCTGTCAGCAACTTACCAAGTCTGCATCCTTTTTAGTTACTCAGTAAAGCCTCATAAAATCTTTGAGAGTTCGAGGAAAAAAAAAACAGTCTAATCTTATGCAAATTAAAGGAGAAAATGCTAGTAGTATGGAACTACTATTTAATGCAGCAGTTATTGATAGAATAACAAAAAGCCATAGATGGGGGTCATATAATTCAGGTTTAGGCAAAACTCAGCCAACAGTCATAGTAGAGAATTGTTACTATGGAATTTCCTCTGGACTATAGCTCCTTACTCACCGTTGGACTTGTTTAACAGAGGTATAATTACCCCCACTATGCACCTACTAAAATTCAGTTTTTACCTTCATTTCCTTCACCTGCAGTTTTCAGCTCTAATCAGAACTGCATCTGAATTGCCTGTGTTGCTTAGATTGATTACATCTGTCTTTAAGAGGGACAGGCTCCATGCTGAGTTGCAGATGTATTTTTTAATCTAGTGAATGTTGTAGATGCTGAAATCATGGTCTTATGTGAGAGCATGTTTCTATGGTAAGAAGGTCATTTTCTTGCTTTGCCAATATTGGTCAAAAGGGGAGTGTAAAACTGTAAAAGTATAGGCTGCTACCCAGCAAATTAAAAGGCCTAGTTTAAATTGTGATGTGCTTAACGGGCAAGCAGTTATGGGGTTTGAGCGGGGGCAGCTGGTGTGCAATGGCAGTGAGGTGGATGTGTGACCCTTGTGGACAGGTGTTGCTCCAGAAGCTGGACCTGTGTGGCATGGCCAGCATTTGAGTTTAAATTGCCAGTTTACAATTTCTTTTGTCCTTTATTTTGAGCAGATCCTGGAGGGTATCATGATTCTACTGAACTGATATGAAATGTGAGCTTTTTTTTTTTATTTTCTTATTTTGCCTGGATATGGAAAGCCTGTAGTTGTAGGAGTATCAGGGGGGATCCTAGTTTGCTCCTGGTCCTACTTGCTGCATTGGTAGCCTGCTGTTCACCTCAGGCCAACTGTGTGAGGGGAAAGTTGGATGTAATTCCTTGGATAGATGGTGCTACATGATGTGCATAGAAGGGAGTCAACCCTGTGCCCTTGGCAAACCTCAGGACTCTCCTGGCAGTTCTCCAGTATATCTCAGTGTGCTTTGGGGGTTTCAAGGGGCTTTATATTTACCTTCACTCTAACACCTTGAGAGGACAGTTCTGAACTGCTGCAACACAATCCTTGCTATTTGGCTTTTGAAATGAAATTCTATTTCTCTCTCTCTCTCTTGATGAGTGGTGTGGCAAATAGGACTTTAAGAAGTTGCAATATTCCACTGCCACCTCATAAGGAGACAGTGCATAGAATAGTGTTTTTTGAGACTTTTAGTTTCCATAGACTACCTCTGCTTTTTATTCTAGAGCTAGTCTGTGACTGCACTTTCACATTTTTAACTGTTCTTTTAATCTGTGTAGAGTTATTTTTATGTATCTAAGCATAAATACATAAACACAAAAATTTTATATAGCAAGGATATCTTCCCCACCTTTTGATGCGGAATAGTTAGGAACAAATAAAGAACTCTGAGACTTCAACCCGAATGCCATGTTATAGAAGCCTATTGTATTTTTTGGCCTGAGAAAATCAGACTGGTTTAGTCAGAATAAAGACAGAAAGACCTATAGCTAGTGGGATATACCTCTCTTCATTCAGTAGATGATGATTTCCTTCTTTTTTGCCCCTTGGAGACTTTTCTGCCCAGTATTTATCTTGGAGAGGCAAATAGATCCTAACTATTGAGGTAATTGAAATTTTTCTCAGGCAGAATTCCTAATACAGCAATGCACATCAACTATACAACTTAAATCTCTGAAGCTTGATGTAATCAATCATCCAACCATTTATGAAATTGCTGCTTGTCTCAGCATGTGAGAAAAATCTATGAAGTCATGAAGGGCCTCTGACCTGATATAATTTTCCCATGGCCCAGAACAAGAAGGGAATGGGGTCTTGCCAAAAAAAAAAAAAAAAAAAATCTATTAGCAGCACAGAGTGAGCACAGATTGAGCAGGTTTCTTACTGACTGGGAATTTGGCTTTGGAGATGTTAGTATCTTAGTATGGCTGTAGGTCGTCTAAATATTTAGAGCGGTCATGTGCTTCGAACGAGATACTCAAGGTAATGAATTGAGCTCTTGGTCATGTTTGTCCACAAAGGATGTAAAGGATTAGAGGATAGTCCTATACTAAGTATATTTCAGTAGAATAATTTTGAGTATGAGAGTGATAAGGGCTTCCTATAAAGCAAATTTACGACGTCAAAGAGGTGCAGACCATCAAATGAGGAGGATTCTGCTATGTTACGTTTGTCAAAAGTAAAAACCACTTTTTTACTGTCCATTTTGGAAACTAATGTACCAAGGGCTAAATATGACCTGTGTCATCTCTTTTACCCAAAAGTCCTACGGCCCTTACTACAGCCCTAGGGATATTAGAACTGCTCCTTTGTCCAGTTCAATCCTATAAATGCCTCCTTGCCTTTAACCTTTTCCAAAGACTGATTTGGCAGCATTTCTAATTGCCTTGGGATTACTGAGTGTTTACTTGTGTTTAACTGCTAGCATGGTGATTATCCTGGCAATAGGGGGAAATCTGACCCTGCTGCCTTTTTTATGTAAAACTTGATTCTTTGAAGAAGTGCTTTGAGATCTCTGGATTAAAGGGGTTACAGAAAAACAAGGTTTGATTATAGTCCTTATCTGCCTCCCTTTCAACTTCTACACTGTGGAAGAATTTCTTGGAAACCTGAACAAAACCTTTGTATGGCAGCTTCAGTCTTGTTCTCTCTACTATTGCTCCCCTATTGTAAAAGAATATAGTTATACATATGTGGGATTTTTTTTTTCCTTTCTGTATCTTTGACTCACATCAGTCTCCGCTGAGCTCAAGAAATAATATTTATTAGAAGTTGAATCAGCAGGAGAGTATACCCAGGTTTAGAAGTGTGCAGCAATAATGAATTTGTACTACTTTGACAGAGCAGCAAATTAAAAGGTGTGGGGGGAAAAAAAAGAAATTTAGAACATTCAGCACTTCTAATATTGGTTCAATTTGACAAGTAAGCAATCTGAATGTTTTTTTGAGTGTTATAATTAATAGCTGTTACATTTACATAGCACTCTTTATCCTGAAGCGCTTGCGTGAATATACACGATATACGCAGGAGTTACTAGCCATGTCTGGAATGCAGAGGTGATGGAGGGACTTCCTGCAGTGCAGAGAGAGGAGATATTTCAGGGCCATAATTTCAGGCCTTTCCGAAAAAGGCTCTGACAGTTTTGACTTAAAGGAAGGACTCTTGGAAACCCTGTGCATAATGGGAGCTCAGATTGGTAGGATTTTGTTAGTGCTGTTTATTTTATATTTGGAAAAATCAGTGGGGAGGAGAATCTCATCTTAAAGTCATTCTGCATGATACTGACTTCATCATTCACAGAAGCATGAAGAGACTTGTAAATATTGGAGTAAATATCCAGGATGTGTTTCCATAAAGGCTCGGTTAGCATTCAGTCACAAGACCAGAGGATGCGGGTATGAATTGCTGTATATTGCTCTGTGTGTTTTGACTAATCAGAGATTTACAAACTTAGCAGGAAGAAGAGAGGAATAAAAGAACTTTTACCAGTCAGCTGAAGTGTTCGGTACACAGAACTGTTGTACTGCTGGGTAGCTTTACTTTCACATAGGCATTAAGATAGTTAGCTCCAGATTTGAGAGCTGTGTTAGCTTATATGATCAAAAAACACAGGACTACAGAGAAAACTATGTTACTGGATCTCCTTATTGCATAAGAGGCAGCAGTAGGTAAGATGGTACATCTGGGAAGGTCCAGCTTGTCCTCTAGTCTTCCTTATATACAGCAAGAAACAGTAAGAATTTTACACTTTCAGCAGGGAAATGTGAAACCTCAAAAAAATCACATGGGCAAGAGAGAAGGAGAGGACAAAGAGAGTCATGGATCTCACATGGAACTTCTTAAGTAAAATAACTGAGATTCATTTGATGTTTTGCACTTACCTTGCCCCAAGGGGGCTCTACAAATCCTCTGCATAGCAGCATTATAGCAGCAGGACAGCATAGCCAGCCTCTTTAAGAAAGAATCATGAATTGGTCTCCCTGAAAGAGATATAAAAAATAAGATATATTTTGCAGCTTCTTTAGTGAGTTTATGTGCTCTCAGATAAGAGTTTGCACTGGGAATGGTGAGTGAAAACATCCAGTATAGCAAATCTCACAACCTCAAGAATTCTCAAAGCTTTATGAGTACTGTGGTTGTTTAACATGACAATATAGTCTTGCAGATCTGTCAAGCCTCTTCTTTCCTGGGACTAACACAGCATAAAGTAACCCAGACAATTCCTAGGAGGAGGATGAAAATGAACAATAACTTTAATCTTACTGTGCCAAAAGTCCTTGCCTTGACCTTGTCATCACTGAAGTTTAACCTGTTGCTCCTTACCTTGATTTATGCCTTCTCTGTATTAAGAACATAGCTTGTGAACCTCTAGCTCTAAGCTGCAGACAGAAAAAATTTATGATACAATTTCAGTTTGTTTATTTTTCATTTGCAAGCTCTGTGTCAATGACATGTGTTTTCTGAGGTCGTGAGTTTGACAATCTTTTATCGAAGAAAAAAAATCTGAAAAACAGGTGAGTTTTTTTTTTTTCTTCAGGGTTTTTTTTTCTCCCTTCTCTGTCCTGGGTGTTGTTTAATTACATTACTCATCTCCATACAAGTCATACAGGTGAGCTCTGTTCTTTCAGGAATAAATAACAATCAAGAAGCTACAGTAAAAGTGTGCCCTGATTAATGTGCATGTTAATCTGTAGCTGGCTATTTTATCACTGTGAGCATAAACACCTGCAAGTAGAGTCACATAATCAAGATCCAAGTGAGTTTTCCTGTGCCAGGGAAATTGCAGCATATAGAAAATATACTAGGATTGATCCTTTAAATTGCCATAAATTCCATTACATTTCAGAGGAGATAATGACATCATGAAATTGGGTTAGATGCAGCATTGAGAGAGATAGCAATCTTATCACTGGAGTCCGAATGGTTTCATTTGAACCCATTTATCATTCTCATTACAATCACTGTAATGAGAAAGCAGCTCTAAGCTTTCTTCTCAGGCTGAACTGTAGAGCATCTTTGAAAAGCAAGGAGGAAAGCACAACACTGCATCTGTTTGCACTGTCGCTCCTGCATGAGGCAGGAGCGTGCAGATACTGGGAGGAAGCGGGAAAGGGCACTGCAGCCAAAGTCTGTCCTAGCTCCGTGTTCAGCATGATTCATATGTGCAAAGTAGGTAGGTTTAGTCTTAGGGAAAGGAAATGTGGTGCGGATTGGTAACAAACCAAGTAAAAGGTTCAAGGTGTCACAACTGGAGGTCGCAGGTGTTTCCCCCCCCATTACATTTTCTAAAAGTGTCATGCTGGTAAAAAAAAGCCAAGTAGAAGGCAACAGTGTGTTGCCTTTGCAAAGCTCTGGTATGGGATCTGCTGTGTCCGCAGGGTTTACAAAGAAGGAATTTTCCTTTGGGAATTGGGAAATGCCAAAATCTGTACACGTGGCACCAATGAACTTTGTGAAAATAGGAAGAAATATAAACGGAAACATAGAATTTAAAGCTATATTAGAGTAGGGTAGTAGGCACATCAGGAATAGACCTCAAGGAACTTGACTCAGTCATCCCAGGAAAGAATTTTAAGCTGCTTGGATCTTGTTCTTTCTTGACTTTCATGTTCTCAAGAAAGCTGTGTTTGTTGGAGAATAGCTCAAAAATGAACAGGTACCCTTCCAAGTGCCTTGAGTTAGCGACTTCTGAGGGCCCATGATTCCTGGTGAACACAGTATTTGTTACTTTTGCTTTGGTAGAGATCTGCCAGATGTGACTTAGCTGTAGGATTTCAACTAATATAATGCAAGCAGCTATTTAAAAATACTACGAAGAATGTAATAGAGAATATTTAACTTTGTATTCTTATACATTTTATTCTGACAGGAGAGGTTCATGTGCGTACGTGTAAGTGAAGGAGAAATTTTGCTGGTACCATGGCAACAATCCCCTTGTTTTATAGAATGAAATCATATAGCTCTACACTCTTTTTCAGTGAGCCTCTAAGTTCCATTTGTGCATATCGTGTAACCCTGAGCAGCGTTTGAAAGCCTTATCTAGAGGACAAAGACTTGAAGGAGAAGAGTTTTGAAATAGAAATATTGAATTTCAGCTGCTTCATATTCACTAACTTAAGCGACAATTTAAAAACGTAAAATTTGTGTGTATGGGAAGCTATGCAGTGTCAAAGTAGAGAAGATATAAATGTTAAAATTAGTTCTGGATTACTGAAAGTCAAGGATCAGGTGCAAACAAAACTTTAGTGAAAGATGTTCCTGTTGCATGAAAAAATATTTTGCATGGTATCATCATTCCTTTTATTTACACACAGCTGCCTAAAGATAAATGACTCCTCACCTAGAGAAACTGACCTCTTAATTAAAAATTATTCCTATTCTTTTTTCCTTTGCAGTTGAGGGGGCTGAGGTTGAGACAGGAGTACCAGAAAAGGTTATGTGTTCCTTTTGATGTAAGGCTTCAAACACTGGTTTATTCGGTTACCTTATGCATACTGTATGCATGTTTACGTGTTTTCTTGGTTTGAATTTCTGAATATGTTACTGGTTAATTTCCAATATAATTCCTTGCTTGGTGCGGAGGGCCATTAGGGTGGCCCGAAAAGGGTTTTATAGCGTTGCTAGCAGAGGCTTATACTGGGTTCATTTAGAGAGTGTAAGTGAAGTGCTAATCTTTCTCAGTCACAGAGCCTATCGTCAAGCAGGTCCAGAAATGCCACGTGTCCTCTTGGGCTTTTCCTGTTATAAGCCAAATGCCAAGTTAAAATGTTTGAAAATGTCCTCTTAGTCTTACCAATTGCTTTCAAGTGTGAGAGAATGAACATAATGTAGAAATTACTTTGAAAAGTAAATATGGTGACAAAGCCCCTAAGAAAGGATGAAGCACAGAAAAGATGCTGAGCAATCAGTAAGTCAACACATGCACAGTTTACAGTTATGCTTGCCTGATGCAAGTTAAAAAACTGCCTTAAAAGAAAATTATCTAGGCAAATGATAAGCTACATGCATTTCTTTCTTCAAGTAAGAATCTTAAAATGCATCATGCATTATATCTCAGCCCATCAATACTGCGTTGCTGAAGCCGGTCCTGGGCAGAGAGCAGGATATACCACTGACACCGAGAAACTTTTCAGTTGGCCTGTGACAAGTGTTTTCTAATTAGAACTGAAAAGCTTGTTCCAAACGGGTCGTTATTTAAGGTGCGAGTTGCTCATGTGTAAAAGGCTCACGCGCCACTGGAGTCCCAGTGCGAAGACTTAATGGGATTTAAGTTGTTGTATAGGCCTTGTGAATGCCCCAGTGAGCATATCGAGCATCCACTGCATAAGTCCAATGTTGGGGAAGGACTAAAATGATTGAGTTGGATAGAGTGTGCTCAGAGCTATTGGTTCTGATTTTCAAGTGCAGCCTTGTGCAAATAACAGCCAGATACTGTCTTGGGGCTGTTACCAATAATGTCTCTGTCAAGGAGAGTATCAACATCGCATTGTAATGAAATATGTTCATTTTAATTTTCAGATATTAGTTTCTTCCCATATGTCATGGAATTTGGCAAACAGTGCCATAAGTTAACAGCAAAACTGATAATCCAGTATTTCTCCATTTGTATAGTACTCGGTTTGGATTAAGACCTGTGCTTTCCAATTGCCTGTGACAATATACTAATTAATTGACTAAAAGCCCCCTGCTTAATAAAGTATTTGAAAATGTAATGATTACATATATTCAGCCAGTGCTTCCCATGTATCATGCTTGACCTTGATTAAAATTAATTGGAGGAAGAAACTGGGTGGTTTTTAATTATCTTGAATTGTATCTATTAGCTAGAGTATATTCTATAGCAGTAATTCACAAACAATGCCTGGAGGACTTTCTGGCTTCATTGCTTCTTTCCCTTTTACCTACCTAGGCTGCTTTACTCCATGAAACAGGACTTGTTTGGATCACTTGCTCACTAGCAGTAGTGATTTCCCCACCCCCAGCTGTGGGTGCTGCAGAGCGGATATATGTAAATATATATATATTTCTCCCCCCAAAAAATGTGCATTTTAGCAAGTGCATTAAATGTTTCTCACTGATGGAACATTACCAATCCAGAGTAATGCTGGTGCAGGAAAAGCCACTGTTTCTTTTGCTTGCGGAGTAGGTGCTTCTATTTTAGTGTTGAAGATCTGTTTCTTTCAAGGTAATTACTGTAGGCAACACAAACTGATTTAGAGTGGCAAAATGCTCAAGCAAAGATGCCAAGTAAATGGCTTTTAAAACATGCGTCTAAACACCTTTGATACCTTATGCTACCTACAGGAAAGACTTTGAGCAAAGTATTACGGTATTTGTACAACATAAGAGAAAATATGCAAGTAGCCCAAGATATGTTATTTAGTGTTATTAACAAGCTAATATATCACATTTTTATGAAATCACCAGTGAACAATGAATCTAATTTGGTCTATCCTTCACTTCAAAGGAAGATTGCAGCCTTATTAATCAGCAAAAATTGTTTGCCCTGGGATTATTTTAAAGTAACATCTAGAGTAAGTCAGTGTACCTTACTAACTAAACAGGGAGGTGTTGTATGTATATTTAAAAAAAAAAATGGAATAACTAGTATTTGCAAATAATTCCATTCAAGAATATATGAGAGAACTGCAAAGTCTGTGTTTTGCTATATAGCTTCAGTTAACAGTCATGGCAGAGATATAAAAGTGAATTGAGCCTCAGAATTAGCATAAGCTTAGGAAAAGGGCCTTGTAAGTAGGAGCAGCATAAGGTATGAGAATGGGGAAAAATAAGAGAAGTCGATATAAAAGAGCAGCTAGGGAGCCATGTCTGATAATGAGTTGAAATGTGGCTCATCTTAGTAATGAAATAGAAGGTTACTGAAAAACCATGCTCAATTTCTAGTGCATGTCAATTAGGCTACCAGGGCAGATAGTTTTCTCTTCCCTGTTTCCTAGTGAAGGGGAATGGAAAAGATGGGGCAACCTCTTTCATTAATAAAACAAGCTAGTAAAGTCAGTGAGTGAATTGGGGGGGAAAAATACCCAGCACTAACTTTTAGGGAAAAAAATATCTAGAAGGGTAAAACAAGCACCACAGGATTAAGATGAATTATGGTCAGTAAATAACTCTACATCTCCTATGCACTTTGCTGAGATGAGTATAATATTCATGTACCAAATGAATGGATGCAGAAGTACAGATTGCATAGAAATAAATGGATTGCCTAAAATGTACCAAAATGTTGCTGATTTGCCTGAAGAGATATGTGTCCTTTAAAAACTAAGTGCTTTTGGCAATGTTTGATTATTTGTGTTCAATAAGTGGAAATTCATTTTAAGTAGTGTGTTTTAATAGATTTTAAGTATTTTTGCAAAAATCAAAATTTAAAACAACCTGAATGAATCTAAAAATTATAAAATGGATGGATTTGGATGTATTTTTATTTCAGTGGTCTCTAAATCTGTTAAAATCAACAATATAATAAACTCTTCCAGTGTTCATCATTTGTAGATGAAATACAATATGACAGGTTGTACTATGAAAATTTGCTTAAAAAAGTGTTTTGTTTGTCCCATTATATAGTGCTCTTTATAGGGAGAAATGCAAAGTGGATAGACAGATATTCAAATTTTACCAGTGTCACAGTTTCTTCATTTGATTAGTATCAGAGACTTCTCCAGGAAAATATGGTGTTTACCTTTTGTCTATATTCATTATGATTTAAATGATAATACCCCATTTCCTATTATTCAGTATAGGGGCATGTGTGAAAAAGACATTACTTTGTCCTGAGAGCTTGTATATTGTGATTTATTTGTGGGTTCAGTGAATAATACAGTATTATCAACTTTGTGCCTGCCATTGCTCGTGGGAAATGCCTAATACCTTTTATTGCTGTGAGACATTCCAAGTGCTCCGAAGTATGATGCATTGTGCCAATGTGTATAATTTTCATTATCTGAACTATAGGAAGTCTTATATCAAAAGAAAATCTCAAGAGTTTCTTGGCTATTTTATTACAATATGCACAGATGATCCAATATAGTGTCTTTGTTACCTGAAATCCAATAGAAATGAAACAAGATGGCAATGTGGCTAGGAAATAATCAACCACAAGAGCTCTGATTTGTTGCTGTAGGCTTAGTTTAATGTCTTGATACTCAGACATTTACAGCATATAAAACAAACATAGGCAAATCTGGGACAAGTCCAAGAAAGTTCAGCACGTCTTTAATGACCAAATGCTCCATTAAATTAAATAGGAGCATTTTATAGGGCTAGTGTTAGATAAAAATCTGATCACTATTGGCTGTGTGCTGATAACAGTAAAAGGAAATGTAAACAAAATGCTACAATATAAAATATGGAATTTACTACCAGATCTTAGTTATCCAGTTACTTCCATTATAATGACTGTAGTGATCCCTTTGGTAAGCTTTCTTACCTTTATTTATGTCAACTCTTGGAAACTTAATAGGGGTAGTACTGCCAAAATAAAAATGTGCTTCTTATATTGCTATTTATAATTCCTAGGTGTCAAGAGAATGAGAAAGGGAAAGAAAGGATAAAGCTTGTGCTTTCCTAAAGCACCTATTCCCTCTTCAGGCCTTGTAGAATTTATACAAGGGAATATGAAAGGTCTGTATGTGGAAAAACAGACGAGACCTTCTCCTTTTTTAATAGCTTTCATTCGATATCATGAGGTGTAAGCCCATTGGAACAAATAGTCATGGAGACAATTTTGGAATTAGCAAAAATGCATTAAAAGCTCAGTCAAAGCAGTTGTTTAAGTATTTGATTCTAAAAATTACGTTCTACTTAGAGGATGGAAATGTATGCATAAGTTATGGGATGAGTGAATTAATGAGTTGTCCAGTCTAGGCTGTGAATTTCTCATGAAATCTTAATGAATAACTAAATCTTGAGTAAAATGGCAAAAAGCACACTCTTTATGTAGACATATGCAGGTAATTTGTGTAACATTCCAGCCTCTCTAATGTCCCAGAATTGGTCTTCTAGGCCTATATTTAGCCAAATTATGTTGTATTGTACTGGAGAACTGTTCCTAGTGGGAGTTTGGCCCTTTCATTTCAGGCCTGAATTTGTTCCAGTACATTCTGAAATTTGATCTTGTGTATTTCTTTTAATATTCCTTTTAGCAGCCTGAAAGGAAGGTGGAATGTAGCCACCATGCTACATTCCAATCCCACCCAAAGTTTCAGAGCATATGGTCATTAAGAAAGAAAATTCCTATCCATTTTTTCCCCAGGCTTCTTATCTTGCATTTCTCAGCAGTGAACTGCTTAGCCTGCCCATGCTCCAAGTTAACTCAAACCATTTCAAATTTTAGTGCCCTCCCTGCTTTGCTTTGACTCTTTTTTTGTTGTCTGAGAGCTCATGCCTTCCATGCCTGCTACTTCAATAATCTGTGGCTAATTTTCATTAGTATTTTGTAAGCATTCTTTCTCTCATCCACCAAACTAGCTTGAAGTGCTAACTGGCAGCAGTTGCAATTTCAGCTTAGCCTGTTTGTCTTATCCCATGCTTATCTAACATATCTGAGTTGCTGTAATTTGGAGGCGTCCACCATAAATTCTGCTAACAACTGTATGGTTCCTTCTTGCCCATGGTTAAATCTGCTTTACGTAGTTGGATGCTGACATGTTCCACAAAAGTGGTGTAGGACAATGTTGCTGAGATCAAAAAATATTTGCTTATCACATTTGACCCCACATTTTGATTACTAAATTTCACCGTATGTGTAAACTAAACATACAAAATGCTTTTCTAGTGTGGCAATTGTTTCTAGGTATCTGCCTAAAGAAGGGAAAAAAGCTAGGGAATGGTAAAATGATTATAATTGTCAAAGGGCTTTTGAAACAGTCTTCAGTGGATGGAAAGTCTCCAAAATTTATAATACAGATATGTCTTGAGCTCAGTAGAAGCGGAAAGATGTTAGGCCTTTCTTCCTAATCACTTACCTTTATGTAACTCTGAACTTGAATTGACATTGGGGAAATGAAAGCTGAATCAAATGCATTTTCTGACTTTTCATCAAAGCAGTCCTTTGGCAAATCAAGCGTGGGCCTTCTTGACCCATTTCCACTTGCAAGTAGCATCTTCAGGCAATGACTTCATGCCAGTAATACTTCAATGAATGCCCAGCCGAGAAAAAACTGTGATATGCTGGAACATGATTAAGGACTTTCTTTGATTTCCCGTGTCTTTAACTTCACTGAAGCACTGGAAGGAAACCAAAAAGCACTGATACAGAGCTGACAAAGTACAAATCACGATTTCTATCTCTATCAAGTCTTAAAAAGTAATCGTGACTGTTTGAATCCTCCTTTTGGAGAAAATGCAGCTTCAGAAGAATAGTGAGTCAGGATAGAAACTTGGAGAAGAGATTTCTGTTTTAGTAAATCTGTCCTGTAGGAGAATGATGTGAGCATGAGGGTAGCTTTTTTTATTTTATTTGTGTGTGTGTGTGTGTGTGTGTGTGTGTGTAACAGCCTTAATGTCCTGAGGCTTCATGTTAGCCAGCAGATGGGGGCTGTGCCATTCTACCTTACAAAATACGCCAAACTCTATTGGCTTAAGGAAACTGGTCACAAATGGCTAAGGTTTTGGCATTTCTTGTGAATTGTAGGGTGTAAAACTACATATGATGTTTAACTTGGACTTCATTGACTAATCACCACTCGGTAGTAAGTGGTCGCTTTTATTTGGGTTGCATCTAAAGTTTTCACCCACTAGGGTTGTATCTTGCATACTGGAGTTTCTCTAAATATCTTAAATTGTTCTTTATTGATATCCTACAGGGTCAGGGACTATTTGCAAATCTTGATGCAAAGATTTATGGTGTCGTAGGATTCCATAATCACATTATTTTTAATGGCAAGTAACTCACACAATTGCAAAATCAAACTTTCCACTAGGTGGCAAAGAGAGACAGTGATTTGCAGCGTTTTTCTGCAGGGATAAAAGAGGGTTGAAAAGCAGCCAGCTGTAGAGACAGGCATACAAAAATATATTGTGTTCTCCAGATCTAGCCTTTGGGAGGGAAACAGCCTTTTAATAGCTGCAGTCCTGAGTGACTGCAAAGAACAGCTTGACTGAGCCAGTCTGGATTCAGAGCTATCTGCATGTGGGAAAAGCAATCTAAAATCAGCTTGTCTTTTTTAGTAACCTATTTGATAAGTATTTACTCCTCCAAATCATTTCTTGTATCCTATATTATTGGGTTTAGAGTACCACATTGTTGTGATCAGCTCAATTATATTGCCAAAGCAATAAGCTCTGTAAAATGCTAGTAAATGGAGAAATGCCCCTTGCCACACTACAGGCTATTGTAAATAGGAACCATCTCTGGATGCTGCAATTATTGGAGTTACCATAGAAATCTATTGTTGCAGGCAAAGCAATATATAGTCATGTTCTTCTCTAACCCAGACCTGCAGGGTACCTCCTCGACCTTACAAGGTCGTGTTCCAGGAGTCTGAAGTGGAAACTTTCATAATGAAAATAATTAAAGGCTTTTCTGGAGCTTTTCTACCTCCTTTTATTTTATTTTTTGTTATTTTTTGGAGGGAGTGGGGGAGAGGGAAGGAAGGAGGAAGATGTGTACAGCCAGATTTGCATGGATTGCAAGTATGGTGATCATTTCACTGTTTCTTATAAAAGAAAAGCTGTATTGAACAGTTCATATTTGTCGCCAGCATCTTGTGTGCATGTGTGCTGTGCTGCAGTTATACTTTTAGATTTGGAAAAATATATATGGCTTCTCTGGAATGAAAATAATGAACCTTTGTTGTGAAATGTAAATAAAAAGCAACTATTCATATGGTTAACAATTTTTTTCTGCAATTCAGGTTGTTTCAGGGATTTTTCTTTGCAAAATAACATTGAAGCTCATGGAACTTCAGAGAGAATAATAGCAACTGTTCTATTTAGTTTCTCCAGACTTTTTATTATGAAAATTAGTTTTACTTATTTAGTGAACTCTGTCTCTGTGAATTGTAGAAAGAATTTGAAAGAGTGAAATTTGAGATTCTTTTGTTGACTAACAACATGTTTGGAACAAATTTTGAGTTGAAACCTTTTTTTCTGTGCAGTGTGTTTTTTCACCTTTCGGAGAAACAAAGATAAAGGTTTTAGGTCAATAGTGTGCCAGGAATAAGAAAGTAGATAATGAGAGTAGAAGTGGGGGTGGGAGGATGGTGTTTGGAAAGGGGCTGTGGAGATGAGAGGGAATATGAAGGATGGTACTAAGAAATGAAAGCAAAATTGTTGTCAACAGATCTGCATAGAACTTTTCAGATGAATATGAAGAGTTTGAAACTGAGCTGGGAAGTTCTGAAAGCCTTTGAAGACACTCAAGTTGAGAGGTGCAAAGATTTGCTAGGAAGGGAAGAGGCTGCAGTTTAACAAAGTAAAGGAAATAACAAGAAAAGCCTAGAGATTTCAGCAGTTAAGGCACAAGATGATAAAGCTAGAATATAGAATTTGGTAATAGAGGAAGAAAGTACTGCTAGAATTGTTGAAGAAAATAATCGAATGTTTCACTGAAAACAATGTGCGAGTGGAAGCTAAATCTGAAGGACAAAAATTCATTGTTCACAGAGGAAATTTTCTGCTGAAAAACTCTTCAAAATACTATGTAGAAGTAACACAATAGCTTTAATTCTGTTGTGACAAAGAAAGTATGGTTATAATAAAAGAGGTTTATTTTGGAAAGGCAGTCTCAATTCTTCTTGCCAGATAGAGAGAAAATGTGCTCTTGGCTTCCCACTGCTATCTGAGCATCCAAGAGAAGTGAACTAATCAGAGAGACCTTAAAATAACAATAATAAAGCCTGTGTGAAAACTGCTTTTTTTATGTCATGGGGCTTTGAGTAATATCTGTAGAATGCTACTAAAACATGTATCATCCATCTGGATTCAACAGTATTAAATTCTCTACTTCTTTTTTTTCCATGAGGACAGCTTGAAAAATATCTCTTCTTATATATGAAAGTATGAACTGTGTTTTAGAATCAACTCATTTATTTTATGGAGGCTTCTTTCATGTCTCTATTGATTGTTAGCCTCTCTTATTTATCCTCCATCAAAGTTGTTTATTCATTCTTAAAGTTTTCTTGTGTCTGGGAAAATTATTTCTGTTCTTTTATAAGCAAGTTCTTCACTTATTTTAAATACTCTTTTACTTACTTGCACAAGATTTGGTCCACTGAAGAACTAAAAACTCAAACCAACACAGTGAGCATAGCAATATGCTCTATACTTGTTCAGAGAAACTCGTGCATTGGATAATAACTGAGGTCCAAATGGAACATTAAGATTAAAAAAATTCCCCTCCAGCCCCAACACAAAAGAAAACAACAACAAAAATTTTTCTAGATAATATCTTAGTGTCATTTAGACCTCTGTATTCAGATTACAGATGAGCTGTGTTCCCAAAAATTTCATTGATCTCCATGGTATCTGTTGTAAAACATTGCTATAGATGATATGTAATGCTGATGACATCCTTTCCCTTACAAAATATTAAGTAACTTATAATCTAACCGAGTTTAACTGCATGTTTTTTTTTAAATTGCCTAGTCAAAGGGCTTTCTGAATCTTTAGTATTGATTTATTGATCTCTTAACATTGGAAAACCAGGGAAATTTCTAATGACTAAAATTAATTCAATTTGTCCATCTGTTTTAACAGTTATTTCACAATGGTGTGAAAGTGATCCCTGGCCAAGTAATGGATGTATTGATACAGATCCCTATTGATAAAGGATAATTATATAATTAAAGCATAATATTTATAAGAAAAGTCTTTTTAAGCAAATAGAAAATGTCACCAAATTTTGAAGGCTAAAAGTTAAGGGAGATAATGTTGATATGTATTTTAAATGATGAGGCTAATGAATAATGGGAGCAGTTTACTAAGCTTTGTGATGCATTTTTCATCATGGGCAAGGATTAAGATCAAGACTGATTATATTTCTCAAAGAAAATATCTAGTTCAAGCCTAGCTCTTTGACTGCACAGCTGTAATTAGTCTATGAAAATCAGCTACTGCTAAACAGACTGTCAGGTTGTAGTTAAAATGTGGGTTTGTTTATTTTGTTTTTTTCCCCTAGATTTCATATATCACAGTGATTTTAAATAGAAGCGCTGCGGCACCTAGCAGGGAACTCAGTCAGTCAGTCAACCCCCTTGTACTCATGTAAGTATATACACGGTAAGCTATAATTCTACCTTCGGCCTCAATTTGTTTTTGTGACAATTCTTTTTCATTAGAGAAACTTTAAATGGTGAGGGTCTGTGTTTGAAGAGGAACGTGGGGTTCTTTGCCTTAGAAGAGTGTAGGCTGGTGGTCTTCGAGTGCTTGATTTGCGTGTTTTTACAGCCAGTAATGAAATGCTGTTTTTGAAGGGAGCTGCGTTAGATTAGTCTGCCAAAAAATTTTGTCGCAAATTTGGACTGCGAAATAATTATTATTAATGATGCAGGAAGCAAAATGAACATAGGCTGGCTTTCAGATTTGGAGGCCCTGTACGACAGGGCTGCTGTTTAGAAAAATAATCTTTTGCATGACAAGCCTACCTTATTTGATACAGAGTCACTGGGGGAAAATAAAAACAGCGAACCCTACTGAATAATTTCTGACACAATGCTTTTCTTCCTCCAAGCATATTTTAGAGCTAAAACTTTTCTTTGTTATGCTGCTGAAGCACTACTGCATTTGAAACGACACTAAGCTGTTTACTGTCAAGGCAATAGTCAAAAGGCAGAAGATGTTAGTGTCACCTAGCACTTCTTTGGATATCCTTGCACAAGTGCTGTGATGTCCTGTGCTCTGAGGGTGCATTAGGGCACTTATGTTGAGCCTCTAAATTTGAAATCCTCACTATTTCCATGCAAGGTGTAAGGAGGCCTATTTACTTATAATATAACTCTATACTTCAAGTTCCAGTTAAAGTAATGCCATTCCAGCACCCAAGCCCAGAGTAAATCTACTTCTTTAGCCTCTGTAAGCTGGTCATCTGCTGATCTCTTAAAAGTTAGTCTTGTCATAGAAGTGTATAGAGGTTGCTTTTGGAATAAACATCATAAAATACACATTATAAACCAGCAGATTGTAAGAGTTGCATATAAAATATCAGAGTGTATCATGAAAACATCTACAATTAATTAGTATAAGGCAGTAGACCAGTGATCATCTAGTAAATAATTAGTAATGGTCATCTAACATGTAATTAGTATTAATTACTTAGTTTGCGTCTGAAGCACTTAGAAGCTGCAAGGAAAAGAATAAATGCTAAATATCATGGACTATGCCCCCTTACAACTGAGTATTAAATATTGTCTCAAAGGGGTCTCTGTGTTTGTGTGTATATATATATATTAAACAGTATTATGCTAGGGCAGCATGTGGCAGTGTTATTGAAGGGATCTAAAAGAAATTCATCACTATGAAACCCATTCAGAAAGACACTCCTTTTTTACAGTCTTAGTAAGTGATCTCTGCTCTCCTATGGGGAGATTTAAGACTCAAAGAATTCGGAAGACAATTAAGACTCATTGTGCTTAGGGAATGAAATTCATCCCCGTGCATTAATCTATAATATATTTTTATACGGATGCTGGCATTAAAAAGGTAGTTACCACACACTGAGAGCAAGATTCGCCCTTGAATTAAGTATAGCCAGTTCAAAGGTGCTGTTCCAGAATTCCTTTAGCATTCGTGCCTCAAAAGCCATGTGTAAGAATTCCTGACTTGAGAAAATGTCAAATGAGAGTGTCAATTTCTTAATGATGTTGTTGGGAGCAGTGGTCACTTTTCAATACCTCTAAAATCAAGACCGTTTTCTGCTGGAGGGATACAGCTTTGCATGGGCTCAGAATTTATTAGTGAGAAACAGAAATTTGGTCATCCAGAAATATGGGACTTATCCAGTGGCTGGACAGTGCTTTAATGCAATTGCATGAGACCACAAGGAAGTAAAATCACTACTGAGTTCTGATTTTCTTTTGTTTTCCCTGTGTGTGATGCTGAATGTTAAAGATAAATCTGCAGAGGTCTGTGTTTTGACCTCTAATCTAAAAGCAGTATTTTTCTGAAAATAGAAAATAATCTGATTTATCCCATCCACAAATGGAAAAAATATCCTAGTAATTAAATCCCATTTTACACGATGGTAAATTTACTGCATTAATATTAAAGGATGAGTTAAATGGACTTATAAATCTCCCAAAGCAAAGGATGATAAGGGAAATCCTATGATGAAGCCTTAACTGCAGCAGCACTGACAGGCAACATTATTTCTGGGTATTGCAGGAGCCTTGATCAGTTTACTGTCAAGGAGGAGAGGCCCAACTGCAGTATATCCTTAAAGATGAGGGGTCAGCAAGTGACTTTCTGCTCTTCTAAACATTTTTAGAACAATTATGTTAATATGTGCTCCTAAGCAGCAAAAGTGTCTGACAGTTTCATTTATCCTTTCTAACATTATGTTAAAGAGCACCCTTTGTATATTAATGCTAGGGAAGTGTTGATCTATTCAGAAAGATCATAAACCTCAGTGGTTTATAATAAACCTCAAGAAGAGGTTTAATCATGTGAAAGATTTCTGTATCATACTGTGTACAATCCAAAATCTTCCCTGTTATCTTCTTTTGCTGAAAGAGATTAAAAAGATGAGAGAAGGCAGACTGAATGTGGCAGGACATACGGCCGTGTGTTATATCATATTTCTGACTGCATTGGGTTGCAGGTAAGTTGCAAACACTTTTTCCTCGAGTAAAAGTACACTGTTCTTGCACTGGGAGCTCTAATTACATTTAACAACTTTTTATAACTCCCAGGAAATCATTAAAAGTGTTTTTAACTCCTTGACATTCTGGATATTTTACAATATGTAGTTAATAATCCATAAATTTAATCACTCTTCTCTAGTTTCGAGAGAGGCCAGCTGTTCAATGTAAGACCAAGTAACACAACGAAACCATGAAAAAAAAGTGCTGAATATCTGTTATGAAGAGTATGTGAGTCACAGTACAAATTCGGTTTAGTTAAACTGCATACCACATAGATTTAAAATAATATATTAACTCACATGCTTTTGTTTGAGCCAGCTATTTAGAGCCTAGTTGCCTGTTAAAACTTATCATATTTTCCCACAGCTCCTACTTCTGCTGTCCCATCTTCCAGGATCAGACTAGCTTGGCAAGTGTTTTCCCCTCCTCCTACTTGAGCAGGACTCAAATTGAAAGCTCTTGTACCCAACTGAGGGAAGTCAGGAAACTGTTTTCCTGTTACCCTGATATCCCTGGCAATATCTGGCTGTGAGGTCTGCCCTGCTTTCCAAGGTCTGTCTGAGACAAGCCCACTGCTCAGCTTGGATAAATCCCCAGTGTCCAGCTGGATGGAGAGCTTCTCTTGACCCTTCAGCTCTGACCTCGAGTGTTGTGTAGGAACCTCCTCTTCATCTGGCTTCCCACCAATCCCCTGCCTACTCTGATGCAAATCTGGGAGCTGCCAGTTGATTTTTTTTTTTTTTAAGTATAGCATCTCTTCTTTCAGTAAGAAAGAGAGAAAGGCGCAATCTAAAAGGAGAAATAGCAGCTGAAGGCATTGTTCACTCGAACAATGAATTCCAGAAGCCTGTACATGTTCATTATAGGTTTTCACAGAACTGTTCTTGGAGCATTTGAACCATTTTGTTTCCAATGGCAGACACTTGTCAAGTTTAGACAATCTAATCCCTATTCCAATGGGAGCAGCATCTACAGAATTAGACTGTCTTTAATTAACACATTTGTTGGCAGTTTCTATAGGGAGATCGAATACCAAATAGGCCTGAAGAGGGGTATTTTCTGTCCTTTTCAGAATACCTGTTTCTGATCAGGGCTATCTTCCTGTAGTGGGGAAGAAAACAGGTCTGGAATCTGCCTATGGGGTGGCAATCCTGGGTAAAATAAAAAATGTGCCTTCAAGACCATCAGTCTGATGTCATCAACAAATATTTTATTTTCTATTTTTTAAACAATTAATAGAGAATAAAACTATTTCTACTCTTAATAAATTTCTTGCTATCTTCAGCCTTACAGGTTTCTCAGTGAGAGCGATAAACAGGGAACCTGCCAGACAATGGTTTGCAGAAATTGCCTGCTGCTTTTGCTGCAGAGGCAAAGATACTGTACATCATATCTTTGAGGCACATAACTGCTAAATGTAAGTTGGAATTACTACCTCATTCATCAGCAGGGTGTCTTTAATTGTGGAGCTGGAAGATTAATTTACGATGCCTAGTGAATGGCCCAGTTTTCAGCAGAAGCATTGTGTTAAATGATCAATGCAGCAATGAAGAAATGATTGTAAGTAACCCCTGAATCTTATTTTGATCCAAGAAAAAATGCAAAAATTATAATATGAAGAGCAACTATTTCTGTCCCTATAGATTGCTGGATTTAGTAAGATTTAATGGTATTAAGTGTTACTTCATTGTTTAGCTGTTGTACTCGATGCCTAGTTCATTAATATACTAGGCTTTTTGTTTATGGAACAAAGAGTCTAGGATATTAAGATATGTTAAGAACTGTATATGATGATTTTCTTCCTTGTCTAAAGCCCTGCAGACCTAGGGGATTTTTCTCTAAGTATTTAACTTAGGATTTATCTTTCTTCTTCATGAATGCCCAATGAAATCAGAAACAAAACTTCATCAGCAGTAGGACACACTCATTTGAGAAACAACCACCATTATTTGGTCCTTTCGTTTGGTCCCATTCAAGTCTGGATTTCTGGAAAGTATATAAAAATAAGAACTCTGATGAAAACATGTAAAAATAAGAGCTGTGTCCCCAGATGAGAGGTGCTTGGCATAGGAAAAGATTTTCCTTACTCTTTTTTTTTGCTCCTTAAAAAGATTAAAGCAAAAGCAAAAAAGACTGTCAGGGTTCAGTTAAATGCCTCTCATGTCACTTGTATTTCTCTAGCCATCCAAACACATTCTGTTGTTCTTGAATCTTACTACCACCTGAGATACCTAGGCTGAGTTTTTATTTCTGTTATGTTTACTGTCTTTCAAGACAGTGGCTTTGTCCACTTTGTCAAGACTGGTCCTGTCCATGTCTAGACCTCAGAATCTTTTATTGGACTTGGCTCTCATATAGTAATCCCTTCAAGCTGAGAATGACTTCATAAGTGTCAAAAAATTGCTGAATTCTCAGTGTATTTCCAGAGGTGGATGCAGGATAGGAGACCTGAGTATTTGTATACAGTGGCTCACCCTAACATACAACACGAGGTGTGACTCTGTATCAGTTTATGATAATGAAAAGCACAGATGAAATTCATTTAGCTGTCCTGAGAAATCTATGCCTTTTTGTTTAAGCCTTTTTCTCTATTTTCTTTGGAAACTTGCAGCAGACCTGTCTGCATTACATTACACATTGCATAAATGTTAATGTAAACAGCACAACAGCTTTTATTTATTTAATTCGGTGCTTTTTTTTTTGAGAAAGTTAGCACAGGATATGTCCCTGACCCTTGCTCATTAAGCATAGTAAGTATTAAGTATTAAGCATATTTCTAAAGAATAAAAAAAAAGAAAGAAAATGTGAGAAGAAGTGTGGTCTAGACATTAAAGATATTTTGATACAATGCCTTATAAATTAATATAGTTGGCAACATTGCTTTGTTTTGTATAAAAGAGATGAAAGAATAGGAACATAGTCTTCATTTACTGATGCTTGGTTCATTTGGACAAAAATATTACACTGGATATGTATATGGCTGGGTAAAACTTCTACTTGTGAAATAACTGTAGATTTTATTCTCTTTTGCAACAATTTCTAATCTTTCTGTCTTTTTTCGTTGTTGAAATGTTGTTTTGAAGGAAGACTTCAAGATGTATCAAAACAATCTAGGAGCACAAATCATTAGCACTGCTGGAAAAAAAAATTCTCATCACATGACTATTGGGTCTGCAAAATTGCCTGCGAGATAGCAGCAAGTTATTCTGAACATAGGTAATTTTAAAAACCAACTTCTCTTTCAAACTCCTTATATTCTCCCAAGAGTATAAGAAAATAATACAACACAGTGAAGAAGTAATGCTGAAAAATAAAGGAAAAATAGGAGTTTAGCCTATTGAGGACAATTTCTCTTCCTGTATCTCTGCCACTGACTTGCAGTGTTTTCCTGACAAGTGTTTTCTTTGGCGTCTGTTTTCCTCTGCATGTTCTACCTGTCTTGACTTTTTAGTTTGTGAATTTTTGTTGGGCATTGACTTCTTCAGAAAAAGGAGATTCTACGTGGGAACTGAGAGCTGGTCATTCAACCTTCAGCTGGTCTGAGAGCTGAGACTTTCTCAAGTTACCATGTCCTTGAAACCATCTGGAAAGATACGGACTGCAGCAGGTAAACAACTTCAAGGAAGTGAAGATGTGGAAGTTGCCAACGAAGAGGAACTGAGTGGAACAGCAAATCAGGAATCACCATGCAGCCGTGATGAGGATGAAGAGGATATAAGAAGGAATCAGCAGGGAGGGAGAGCGTGCACATGGGAGCATGGGGTCTGTACCTACTTGATCAACTAAGGCTTATGTATAGCATGCATCCTGGGCCGCCACGACTTCATCGCAGAGCAAGCACCAATTCTGATTTTGTTTGGAATGTGTTTGGAACAAATAATTATTACAACGTAAAACCACTCTACTTATCCCAGAAGTTAATAGAGGATATGGTTTTATCGTGAGTAGTTGTCTGTTAACCGTTACAATTATGTGCCTATATTAAACACTAAAATGATGTTCCAGGTAATCCAAACATATGGAATCAGAGCATAAACAGTTACTTTTTCAAAGCAAGTTCCATGGCAGGATTTAACAGAGTGACTCCTTCACTCTTCCTAATCCTGAAATGGTTTTAAAACAGTATAAATAGATATAAGTCATCGCCAAACGCTTTTTATAGAAAGCTTTAATAACTTCTTGAATGTTCAGGGATTTTCTTCTGTCTAATAATGCAAGTGACTTCTCTGTGAGTCATCGTCTGCGCAGTGCTGGCTTGAGAGAGATTCTAGACGATGACAGCCTTCTCCAGTCAGATAGCAAATGAAGTAATGAGGTGCCATCCTTATGCATAGCTTTCTAAAAGCGAGTCAGACATTTGGTCTTTTTGCCACTTGCTTTTCCTGTGCTTTGATATAGTAATATAAAGTATGTGATGCGAAACAACCAATTATCACCTGATAATCCCATTGCCATAAGGCTCCCCATTTTCATTTGAAACTTTTATTAGAAACATATCAGACTTTTTTGTTACTATTACTAGCAGCTGCAGACATAGTTTTTCTGTGGAAAAGATATTACTATTAAAAAATGCAGAAATGTAGCTTTTATCACATGAGCATTATTAGATTCTGTAGCTTCAAAAGAAATGCAGTTAGAGAAAATACAGCAATAATTTATAGGAGGTGGGACTAGCCTTTTAAAAATCTTTGGCTATTCACTTTAATAAAATAAATTATAAGGACCTGTGACAATTAGAGAGGATTTCATAAATTCCTGAGACTTCTGCAGTCAGTTGCCACTAACAAAACCCTTGCCCCCACAGCAGGATATCTTCGTGCTGCACGGTATCTTCCATACTGCTGCAGGTAAATGGGATTAGGAAATGAGCCCAAAATGACCTACACAATGCAACTGATAGTGTGCTTCCTTACGGAACTCGCCTGAGCCGAGCAGAGCTCAGCCGTGGTCTGCATGTTAGATGTGGTCCCCTCTTCTTGGGAAGAAAGCGGTGGAGTTGCATGGACAGGAGCCATGCTGTGCCAGGTGGCCCCGGCCATGGCCTAGGAGTCTGCGATTGACCTCACATGGTGAGCAAGTGTTTCAGGAAAGTTAAAAAAAAGGATGAGAAATGTCCCCAGTAAGCCTAATTGCTTTGTACTGTATAAATGACTGTAGCTTAAATGCCTTTTCCTGAGGGTTTACGTCCTCCCTCGATTTCTATTTTTGCTTTCATGGAATTGCTTAGACCTGCCAAGCACTTGTTCTCCTTTGCATCCCCTGCAGGCTGCACTGCCTTATTGGATGTATTTGCCATTGCAGTCTATACAATTTTGAGTGTTATCAATCAGAGCAGAATTTGTATTTATGACTGTTTACAGCCTGAATATTTCCTACCGAACCAGCAGTGCAATTATTTTTATCTTCACCTTTCAGCTTCTCTAGGGTTGCTTCTGTTAGTCTCACATACATGGCTACTGCCCAGTGAAAAGTATATCAGCTGCATAATGTTCCTTAATCTTTTTACCAAACTGCCTATGCAAATTTCTAAATGTCTAAATTTTCTAAATTTATAATTCTTTCTAAATTTTTCCGTGTGATATCATAGGATGTTGTTTAGGTAATGTATTTAAATTCATCTTAAACCATTCCAGTTGTGTTGCTGAACTTGAAATAATGAAATGAACATGATTTTGATTTAATTTTTGAAACAAATAGCTTTATATTTCATGATGATTACTTCAGTAATAAATCCCAAATTCCCAAATCAGTAATTATCCACTCTCTGAATTTAAACTGGGAGACTTGGAAAAGAATGCAAGGCATAGTAATTGAAATTAAAAAAAAAAAGGGGGGGGGGGATTTATTACTGATTAGATTTCCTCCTCCAAGTATAACCTGGAAACTATGCGAAATCTTCTATTTTTTTGTGTACAGTAATTTCTCTGTGCAGATTGGCAGCTTTGAGGCACATGACCACTATTTGAAACCTTTCCATCAAAAAATATCATTTTTTTTGTTTGTTTTCACTGTTATGTCTGCTATATTATAGCACAGGTCTATATTATAAGTCACTTGATAGTAATATTAAATGGAAGTACATATTTAACTTTATTTGGATGGGCAGATACAGATTTCTATATGCTCTGTCCGCAGAGATCTGCATGGAACTGGTATGTTCCAAATCACTCTGAAAACAAGGTGGAAATGGACTTCTTGTTTGCTCTTGGATGTTGCAAGGAGGTTACAGAAACACAATGTTCTGCAGTTAAGTTTTCTAGCGTGGTAGTTGTCACCACTAGCAAAAATAAAATTGCTAACATCCACTGCCATGGAGTAGTAATGCATAATGTTCCATGAAGTTTCCGAGAGAAACTGCTTGGAATACACAAACAATTCTTTTTAGCTTGACGGTTATGGATTTGTAACAATAATACCACCTTTCTACAGTTTATGCAAGCATGTTTTCTAAATTCATACTGAAAAGAGGGAGAGAATGTATTCTATGAGCAAACTACACTTCATCTTAGGTTACTCTGATGAAATATTTTCAGTAAATCACAGGTTTTATGCTGTCCTTGAATCTTCTGCAATCTTATTTGCTACTGCTGTATAATGTACATTGATTTCTGTTTGGTATTCAGAGGGAGAGAATGCTGCTTAATCGTCTGGTTTCTGACTTGCTAATAAAAAAATCTGTCGTCTTTAATAAGTTTATTTTAGATAAAACTACAGTCTCTGCCACTATTTGACATACTTGCTTATGGTTTCTAAAGTAACAAATGATGCCAAGGCTGAGACAATGTAATTTCCTCTTAGGAAACAAATGCTTTTGTGATTTGCATTGCTGCTCAACATCCAGCTATTAAATCCCTCTCCATATGAACTGTGAATAAAGTTTTACACTTGTCCCACACTGAGGGAAGTGAAAAGAAGGTGAGAGACACCTCTGCTCATTAAAAGGAAACCTCCTCTAATGGTGCAGAACGGCATGTCCGTTCTGAAACGTGAACATCTTTTATATTGCTAGCAGTTTTCCACTCCATCGAATCTCATTGATATTCTGCTTCATTAAAGTCTCGTGATAGAGAAGTCATTAATATGCCTAAGTAATTTTATAGCGTATTGGGAAAAAAGTCTAATAATGTAATTATAGATATTATGTGATGGGAACTCACTAATCTGATTAGAAGTGCCTGATAGATTATAGTAAGAGATTTGATGGAGTCCACCTGGGTGGGAAAAAGCCAGCTGATCTCAGCCTACAGCTGCATTGAACAGGGAAGGGGAGAAGTGGTGATGTTGGACCCCAATCAGATGGACATAAATCAGGACTGAACCCATTTCTTTTAATGGGTTTTCATGCTGTAGCTGGGCTCTTTGCAATGCTAAAGATATTACTTGTAATAATGATTGTAATGACGTGATGTAATGATCTACAAGTATGAATAATACATTGTCAGTAGCATAGCTATACTTGGAAATATTTCAGGTTAAAGTTTTCAGCAACACTTGTTTTACATTTGGTTCCCTACAGATTGAAATATACCCTGTGCAGTCAGATAAAACCTTTTTTTTTTTCTTTCTTTCTTCTGACAATGTAAACCTGGAGGATCTCCAGTGAAACTGTGAGAGCGCAACTGATCCAAGGAGAGTTTCAGACACAAGGTATTTAAAAGATTTGTTCAGTGCTAGGCCTAAGTTTCATTGTTTTGAATGATCAGAGTTCCTCAACTTACTCAATAGATCAGAATTTTTCAGGCATGGGTAAGAACAGTTTTCAGACAAAACAACTAAACATTTGTGAGCTAATAGTTTCCAAGAGGTACCTTATGCCTTGCTTCTGTGTTGCATGTTGTGTAATGACTTCACTGAAAATACAGACTTTTCTAGATTTTGTAGTGTCTCATAGGAGTACATTTCTGCTGCAATTTTCATGTGGGAGACAAAATGTTTGTGTAGAAGTGTGCTAGTGTTTTATATTTATGGGTTAAGGAAGATGCTCCATAACCCTCCATAAATTTATAACACTGGAATTGGAAATTTATAACACGCTTTTATTATAAAACACACACATTAAAAAAATAACACAGTAGGCTTGTCATTGCAAAAAGTTTGTAGAATATATGTAAAGAAATTGCGATAGAAATCAACTAACGAACAACCACATTTGAAAGTATCCTTGGATAGCATATCAGGAGGAATTATATTAACAGGAGAAAAGACAAAACAAGGCTGAGAAACTGGGATATTACTATATCTTTGTGAAGTTAAGTTCATTGGCCACTTGGTGCTAAACTAAGCGGTGCCAAGGTATTGTCTTGGACTGTTTCCCACAGTTGTTAAATTGTTAGCACAGTTCTTAGCATGCTTTCCTCTTGTGACAATTAGGAATCTCCCAAACAATTCCCAGTTCCAGTTTGAGGATTAGCATGAGTTAGAGCCTGCAATAGGCATTTTGGCTGCAACATCTCTGTTTCAAAAGACGAGAGAATTTAGCTATGTGGACACGGGACTCGGTGTTTCTTATAGGTGCTTGTCTATTGTATTTACTAGTACCCATGGAGCAGTGCTAGCTACAAGAATCAAACTATGAATAGAAAGCAACTTTTCATAAGCTTCTCGGAATCATGATTTAAAAAGCATAATCTTTTAAAATTAGAAAAAAAAAAGTAGTGAGAATAACCCTAATTAACAAGCAAACTGAAAATAAGCCTGCACTTTTTTTCCTGCTAAATATATCATGTACCATACAGGGACTAGGTACAGAGACCCTTTGAGCTTTAAAATAAATCTATTTTCTTCTCAAAGGTTGCTGTTTGCATCTTAACAGTGCCACCTTCATGGCTAGCAAAGGAAATGACCCTTCACAATCGGAAAATGCAGCATTTTGTGAGCAAGGAAGCACCTGAAATTGAAAATAATACTTGGCATGCTAATGCTGGAGACCTCAGAGTTTATCTCCTCCCACAACATTAATAGCTTTGTAAAAGGGCAGAAAACAGGATGTTTGCTAACTACTGAGAACCTGTGCTGAATGAATGGTTCCTACAATGTGTGTTTGCAAATATTATACAGAGGAAATAGCAATTATTTTCCTAAAAATTGATGGTTTATCCCACTCTGAGGTGGTTGTAATACTAGGATCAGATCCTTACCTAGAGACCAGCTTTGATGTACTTCAGGAGATTGATGGGAAGAAGACATCCTGTAGCATGTAGGCTGCTGGTATGTTCTGCTCCAGAACATATGTTGTGTATGCATATTTAAGTTATACAGCTCCTGCCTCTCCCAATGGCTTAAATTCCTGCCTGCCATATGTTCCTTAGAAATGTAAATTGGTGTTGTATTGGAACATGCCAGTTGTGCATCTGGGTTAGTATTTGAGGTGCTCCCTATTTGAAGGAGCACCTAATGTCTGAAGGGCAGATTAAACTTCTCATTCTGCTGTTTAATACTATCATAGTTTTGTGTGGGAAATAATATATTTTTTTAAAAGAGCCAAATAGTATTCTTCATCGCTTTTTTTCATATGCAAGGAGGGGAAGTACAACACAGATTGTTACGCAGCAGTTCTCTTAAGTACCATCTAAAAATAACTAATCTAAATCAGATTTTCACATCAGTCATGCATTAGTTTATCATCTATCCTTATTTTGTGATTTTTATTATTATAAATACCTAGCCAAGTAGTGTCAGTGAAGTACTGTACTCAGTGGTTCATGGTAAATGCAGTGAAATCAGTGTATGATTTCCTCTAAGTAGGAACCTGGAATAGCATTCGTACGTGCTGGGGTTTTACATACTGCAAAGTGTGTGGCCTGTTCACTTCTGTGCGGCAGAATTAATAGGTGGTCTGGGTGGCCTCTGAATCCTGTGTGATGCAACTGTTTTATTGTTGTTATTTTGTTTGTTTGGGGTTTTTTTGAGGCACTCCAGTGCACTGGACTGTGCAAGCTTTGCCACAGTTGTAGTCCTATGGCATGACTTTGGGCGTACCTAACTATGAATCTCTACAGTCAAAAAAGAGACATTTCTGAACTAAACCACTTCCAGAACTCGGAATGTGGTGGAAAAGGTTACATTTACAATAAAAGAAGTGAAGAGGCCCTTAGCAGCTGAGCATGACCTCAGGTCTGAAGCTACCAGCCATCAGTGTTCCCAGCTGGTCCTCATCTGTTTTTGCCTCATTAAGGCTACTGTTAACCCTCCTCCCTTGCATTTCAGCACAAACAGGTGAGCTGAAAACATTGAGTCACAACTACTACACCCAGCACTCTGGGAGGAGCTCTTTCTTGTCAGCCTGCTATTAAATAGAAGGAGCAGAGGATTGATTGGGACTGATTTGGACTTTGCTGGTTTTATGTCCTTCTGCACTCAGAATGCAGAGATACATGTGCAAGTCCTAATGTTTTTGGCAACTGGATAGCAGAAAGGACTAGAAATTGGAGTATTCTTCCAGAGAAGTCATGAATAAAAGGTTTGTTAACTATTATATTGGGTTATATGCATATTTCAATTAACACAGGAGCTGGTATTTTCTCTGAAGAGGAACTGGGCTGTAGAGATCTGAAAACTAGGAACAGGAATTGCTACAACCACTGTGAATAAGGCTGTAACATACTTCTCCCCTTGCTGGCATAGAGAGGGACCTGATAATGCATTATCCGTGGGTGGCTGGAAAGGATTTGTATTCAGAAAATCTTTGGGACAAGAAGAATGTTGCAGGTATGACTTGATAAAGGACAAGGATCCTGCACTTAATGCCTGTTGATGTAGTCTCTCTTGGTTGTATTTCAGTATTGCCTGTCTCAGTTTTAAAATAAAGACCCAGTTAGGCTGTATAATGCTTAAAGGGAAAAAAAACCAACAGACAATCCCTGCCCCAAAGAGCTTGCAATCTAAATAATTGATTTTAGGGTGTGTTGGACTTGTATCTTTGGAGCATGCTAATTATTTTTCTCATCTTGTGTTCTTATCTAAAGCGAGCAAGCCATTTGTGTTTTACAACACTATACCTTGTAGTGTCCCTTTCTGTATTTAATGATTCATGTAAATGGTAACGTGAAGTAAAAGAAACCTTTCCCTCGGTACAGCATGCCTTCTATTTTCTTCTTTCTGTTTATAGACTCTATTTTGAAGCCCTCGCCAAGGTGCAGAGATCTGCAGTGGGTAGCAATCTTTCATCAGGGCAGAACACCAAGATTCTTTTTGTTTAAAGGCTTCTGTCCAAGCTGTGTTTGGAATAAATACAACTATTCAAAGGTTGATATGAAAGTAATTTTCTGGCTTGCCTCTTTCTCATGTAAAGAGTGATTACAAAGGTGCCCGTTCTGAAGAGCAGTGAAATTTTGTATTGTTCCTCTGGATACAACAAACGCATGCAAAATTGTTTGAAAAACATAAGTTGATTAGCAGAAGGAACTTGACAGTAATTGTAGTGAATTGGAAAAAGAAATGAAACAAGGGAAGAGCATTGGGAAGAATAGTTAATTGCATATAATTACTTGATGTATATTTCGATCAGGGGGAGAAAAGGAAAGGAGCATTCTAAATAGTGTTGTGTGGCAATTACTCCAAGATGATTTGCTCAAATGACTGAACTTTGTGTCGATCTTAAAATTACAAAAAAATACGCTCATGCGAGTTCCTTCAAGCTGCTTCTGGAAATAGCCAGGCAGAACTTCTTCACTGTGATCAGTCAAAATATTCAGCCCTCTATATCTCCGTAAACTGCTGAGTTTAGTTCTTCATGGCATGTGTTTTTTTTTATGCTTAGGAAAAATGAGCTCCTATAGTAATACTCTGCAACCATTTTATACTCAATACAAGTTTTAAGAAAATCAGAACTATTGGTCTATGAGTAAAGATGTGCATTGCAACTTAATGTTGCAGCTATTTCCGTATGCGAGCACTCTCAATACCCAACTTCTCAGCTGAACAAGTGTTTTACATAAGTGTGTTCATTCACATTAACGAATGTCAATATGGTTTTAAGAAACAATGTGTGTGTTGCAGAGGAAAAGTAGAGGCTTGTTGGAGCTGGGATTCTTAGCCTCGGTTCAAATGTCTCTAAATAATCAAAATATGCTGCTTCATTAATAACTCAAAGATCACATCCCGTTTCTGATATTACCCTGTTCTGTATAGATAAGGTCTGGGCACGCGATAACTTTGTTTAACTGCGTTTTATACTGGAAAAGTTCACTTCCATCTTGGGTTTAGGGTTAATGCAAGGACACGCTCTCAGCAGTGACGGACAAATGATGCAATGCTGCATGATGAGTAGCCGTGGGGATGCACCCTCTGAGCTAGGAGGGGTTTTGTTCTTTCTGCTGCCATCTAATAAGCACATTATGTGTTTTAAACGCGGTAAAGCAAATGTACGATGCTAATTCCTGGAGATGGTAGAATCTCAAAGTAGTTGGATGAGTGGCTGCCCGAGTACTGATCTCAGCTTGTGGGCAATCAAGAGACTTCACTGGAGACTATAGTTACCTGGATTGATTGGAACAATTTAAAATTTACAGTGCTTTCCTTGTGCCTTGAAACTGCATTTAATCTGAAGGGAAAAACCCTCTTGAGACTGATAGAGAAATTAGACCCAGAAGGGAACATTTCCATTCATTGCTAAGCCTGACTTGAGGCACCTTGTAGTAACACAGGTGGAGCCAGGCAGGGTTCAAAGCCCTAGGAAAGGCTCTCGTTGCCTCAGTTGAGCTCCATAGTTCCCCTGTTAGTTGAATCTAAGTGAGTTTGTTTTCTTTCAGTGCTCCCAGAAAGCATCTTGAGATGCCTGTAGCCAAGTAGTTGGTTGCCCCCTGCCTCTCCTCCCACCTGCCTCCTGTTGGGCCTGTGCAGCAAACAGGGAACTGCATAAATAAGAGTGTTTGGCTGAGTACTTTAAATGAAGGGGCAGCTCCTTATTACTTGTTCTAATGATGTAAAAACTATTATTACATTTGAGAGAGCACGTGGGTATTATTTACTAGAATATTTCCCGAGTCAGCCAAAGCAGAGAAAAAGGAGGAGACAAAACAGCACATAACTTTGCTTCTGTGTTGATATAAGATTGATTCTCTTAAAATGGCTTTTTTTTTTTTTTTTTTTCCAGGAAAGCCTTATCTCATGTGGATATGTAGCTCAAAAAAGAGCAGAGTCTTCTGGGAGACCCAATAGCAAGATCTGCTCTTGTGAAGCACCTACTCTACAGGTAAGTTTTCAAAATAAATATCCTTCCTATGATGTAGATAGGTTGGGTTATTTTCAGTTTTCCTCTCTATCACAATGTCTTGAGGTATTTTTCTCATCTGCTCAAAGAGTGAAATTTATCAAAATGATACAGCTTATAAAGAGTTAATTGATGTGCCAAACTTATATAGAAAGAATGTGGAAGAATAGGTAAGTTGTTCTTTATGCAGTCATTCAGATACCTTAGCATCTTTTCCTTATGAATTATTATTCAGGACAAAGAGTTAAATCCCCCATATTAATAAATACAGGAGGAGTTAGATGAGTTTTCTTTGTGCTTAGTAGAACATTCTTTTTCTTTATATCTCACTTTTTTTAAAAAGTTTACATTTTCCTGCTTGTCTTTTTTTATATACAAATTGGTGCTGAGATTACAAAGATATAATAAATCCATAATCCCCATTTGATAGCAGTTTCTGATAATGCTTCGTTTGACCCCAGGAGCTTCCTCAAATAACTGCGGTTACCAAATTGTAGAGATCTGATGAAATTTGGTGTTAAACATTCTATGCTTCTATGTCCTTTCTCATGGTTCTTTCTTTGCTGTGCTGGAGTAGAAAATTAGGAAGAAATTCCAAGTAGCAAACACTGGGGAACAAACCCCAGATTTTGAACACAAATGTAGAGATACTGTTACCTCTCTACCATAAGAAGCTTTGTTTACTAAAATACTATTAAAGTTTGGGCAGACCTGCTATAAAACTGTTGTATTTTTCTCATAGTATGCAAGATCAGCCATTTTTTGGTGCTATTCTGTTTAGAGGGTTGTGCTCCCTGCTATACCAGTGTCAGAAACAAACAAGTTAATTGGCAAAGTTTTTTTTCCATAGGTGTTTGTTTTTTGTAAGGTTCTCCTCTTTTTAGTAGGAATATTGCAGGTGATAGCATTTGCCTAGTCTAATAAGAGCAATATAGGTATGTTACTAAGGAAAAAAAGAGAACGATTAAGCAAAAACAAACAGTCAAAGCAAATTTGGATTCTGAAAGGTGAGGTAAGTTATGTTCCATGTTGTGTGTCTATAGCCTTTGTAACACCGGGGAGCAGTAATTTTTGGTTCAGATTGGTTAAGTGGGTAGAAGCTGCCCTGTTCTGAGCTTCTGCAGAAGAGAGTATAAATCAAGGAATTATTAAGGCAAAAAGAAAACTTTTTCAGATCCCCACGTGCCAGTGCTGGACAGCCTATTGCAGTGGAAATTCCAGTCGTTTTTCACAGGCTCGATAGGTTTAGGCATTTTGGATGCACTTCATATCAGCAGAGCCTGCTTGGAACACTGTCTGCTCCTTTCATGGCAGTATTTTACAGATGAAATGAGTTATCCTCAACGACTTTGTTTTAGCAGCAGGATTTCTGAGAGGAATGTCCCATTGCTATTTCCTACGTCCATGGGTCAGTGCTTATACCGAAAATGGTTTAGAGGGTTGTACAAATCTCTTTTCCTGTAGGCTGTCAGTGGCAGCTCAGCTGCTGGCCACTTGAGATAGGTGTTACAAACAGTTGAAGTTTGTGATGGTGAGCTAGCAACTTGATTGCTTATGTTGTTGACTCCTCTTTTGCCTTTTTTTTTTTTTTTTTTTTCTTTTTAATGCTTGGAGGAATGCTATCAGTGGAAGCTTAGCAATTGCACTTTATCGGGAGACCCCGCGTGGTTCCTCTGTGGCAGTTATCTCAAGAAGGTGCCCACTAGGGGATCCACATGTCCTTGCTTAAACACTTCTGAGGATGGTATTTGCTAATGGTGCCAAAAAATCGGCAGGTGGTCTGGGTGTGAGCAGAATTTTAGAACAGGCAATGTAACCTGCTATAATTGCTTTTTCCTTTTTTTTTTCTTTTTTTTCCCTCTTTTTTTCTCCCCCTTCTATTATCAGTTGTGTCTGCAAGTGTGTTCCTTTCCCAGTATTTTGGGTCTGTAGGTGCACTCTGAGCTTTCAGTTGTTTTCTCATCTTCACTAGGATGCGAGTGGCATTTTTAGTGATGCATCACCATGAAAATGACTGGTTCTCAAAGGGATTATGAACCTGTGATTGCTTGCTGCTTTATCCCTCCTTTTCTCCCTGCCCAGGTCCATAACAGTGTTTAGCCAGGGCAGCCTTTCTACTCGCTTCACGTGCTAACAAGTCTTGTAACACTTAGCTCCAAGGTGCTAGTGCTGGAGCTGGCAATCATGCTGTTATTAAGTGACCCTTGGCACCACGCAGGGCTCTCTGAGAAGCTGGAGACTGAATTTCCCATGGGCTGAGATGAAATGGGAAATGTTTTTTAGAAGCTGCTACAAAGCCCCCTGCAAATTCCTTCCTGTAAAGGGAGAGGGCAAAAAAAGGTCCAGGTAATAGTGGCTGATTTCCAGCTGAGGTGATTTTTGCAAGGGGCTCCTAGGGAAGAAGCAAGAGGTCGGAGCCCCTACCAGATTGAAAGCAGCCTGTCCATGAGCAGCTCTCCAGCCTGGAGAGCAGATCGAGGCCCTTGTTAGATTTGACAGCCGTTTCTTATCAGTAGATAAGAACCTACAGCCTCTTGAAAAGGAAAGTCAAATATTCATAGGCTCTTTCTAGTGACTTTTTAGTGCCCAAGTGTTTGATACGGGATGAAGCTAGGGGTATTAATAAGAGGAGAGCCTTAATTGCTCATTGTGAGTGCAGAAGGGCTGTTATTCAGCAGTGGTTTCTGCTCAGGTCTTGAGATGTGGAGATACTAATTTCTCTGCCTCCAGTTTATTTCCCAGGGTGATGACACAGAGAGAGGTTTTCTCAGGTCTGAAAACAGAATCTTTTAGGTCTTGTTTTTTTATTCTTAGGGCAAAATTATCAAATCAAAATTAATTTCATAATATGATATTCCCATCCTAAAAATGTCTTCTGAAATGAGGAAGATGCTTTTGGATTTAGATCCTCAGTGGTATAAATGAGTGTGTTTTTTTTTTTTTTTTTTTTTTTTTTTTTTTAAATAGATTTTGGGTTTTTAAATAGATGTCTAATGTCTTTCATGCTGGACTCAGTGAATTTCATACATTTTCATCCTTTCACGGAGCAGCAGCACTGTTGTAAGGCATGTCTCTTATCCTGAGTTTCTCATCAGTGAGGAATTGTAGTAATGAGGCAAAAACTAGCTGGAATTCAAGAATTATGAAAGGGGAAATTGCCAAAAAAAAAAAAAAAAGGAAGCTTTCTCTGAGTACAAGTAAATAAATACAGTGTTCACATAACAGCAATAAAACATAACCTAGTGAGAGGTCTGCAGCAGGAAATGGTATTTGGATATATTTCCTTTTTTACTGTGATAGAGGAAATTGCAAGAAATTCATGTCTGTCATCACAAAATGATTCTTTCTGCTCGTGATTGCTCTGTTTAGTATTGCTAAAGATTAAAATTGGCTTCCTGAGAAAACCTGCTAGGAACCAGTCACAGCTGAACTCTAAAACAGTGTTTTAATGTATGTCTGTCTACATGGGCCTCAACATTTATAGGGAACAGCATATCCCTCAGATGAGTAGTTCTTATAGTCCTGTAGGGAGTTTACTTTTTTGAACTTTGTTATGCTACTATGAGCAGAGTTCACTTTCTCCATATAATTAAAACAAAGAGTACGTTTTCATAAGCAGAGGTGAATAGAAAATTCCCTAGCTGTGCAGTGGGATACTGGGAAAACCACTGAAAACTAATGCAGACGAGAAATAGCTTATAGTACTAGGGATACCTGTCCTATTAAAAATAGCCGCGGTAGGGAAAGGCATAAGCAGATACTCTGTAGATGGAAATAATGCAGCTCAGTAAGATTTTGTTCTAGAGAATAAGGATGAAGTTACCTGTATGTAGATGGATTAATTTTAAAAGCAGGTAAAACAATTTCTGAAGGCAAGAAGTGTAAAGTGACACTTCCATTATGGTGATTGGCGTCTCATTATTGAAATACCTAATATGCATTTTGTGTTGGGATAATTAGTTGTCAGCTTCCAGAAGCAATTACACTTTAAATGCTACCACAGTCATTGAAAGGGAAACCTGGAATTTTTATCTTGTGGCTGAATTGGAATTCACATTTAAGTAATGATTTGCACAAAATAGATTTACCTTAGAGGGAAATGTGTCTTCCCCAGGGGGAAATGTGTTAGCAAGCAATGGGCAGTGCATGGGCAGGGATCGTGTCTCTTGGAAAAAAGATAAACATTTCTAATCAAGTTAACACATGCTAAGTACCTTGCCGTGCTACAGCACCTTGTCAGTTCCTTATAGCCAGGCTCTCTTGTATGGATGCAAATGGTTTTCCATCCGTTTTTGCAAAATGATTCCTTCTACATGGTTTGAATATTTTTCTCAACCATCTACCCCCATCATGTATTTGCTTAACGTATTCTCCTGTTCTTTGTCATTCATTCCTTAGGAAGGCCCTTCAGGGCAGGCTTACATGTAACAAATCAGCCAAAAGATGTGAGAATAAATGAGGAAAGTCGAAACAATGGTAGTAACACTTAGATGGCAGCAGGTGCTTTTCCCAAGTGTGCTGCATGCCTTGTGGACACAACTACCATATGAAGGTGTGTGTGCTACATTGCTTTTTTATTTAATTTTTTTTATTTCTGAGTTTTCAGACAGTTTATAGTATATAATAAGATGCAACCAAGGCTTTGGAAAGCTTACTGTGAGAAGCTATGTAGGAAGAATACCCTGTGGACAAGACATGTAGCAACAATGTCATAAGTCCACATCAAAGCCACGATCAAGTTGCACTTGCATTGGACTAGTTTGATACAATTATACTTTAATCGCCTTTTATCTGTCCCCTTGAAGCTTTTTCATTTTCTGCAATCTGCTCTTCCTAGGGCCAGGGAGTTCAAGTGAGATTGGTAAGAGCAATTACAGGAGAAGTCTGATGTCAACACTCAAGTGCTGCATTCTTGAGATATAGATTTCAAGACTGTCCTAATAGTCATATGAATTCTAGAGTATTTGGAAAAGAAATCTGTTAAATGTGAAGAGCCTCTAGCTATGGTATGTTTTTCACTTATCACAGAAGTGAGGCTGTCTTTGCAGTTGGCAGCAAAGTAGAACAGAAAATAGAAGATTGACAGTAAAAACTGTGTTGTTTTTCACATCTACAGGCTACCGAGCAGTGTGGAGAGGCTGTTCCTAAGCAAAATGCAGTGATGCTTTTGAAGTGCAGATCTATTAGGACTTTAGGTGTGTGTCTCATTGGGAAGTTGTTTGCCTTGGTTGTATACACACTATTGGTCTAACTCGTAAGGATGGACAGCTCTTTTGTTGCTGCTGCATTTTCCTCGGAAAGATGTTCTGTAGGAACTTAGTGGTACAATTGCATCTTTCTGGGCTTTGAGTTTCCTTCTGAACTATGTGCCTGAAATATATAATGAAATGAATGAATGCATAGATTTCTCTTGGAGGACTGTGATCTTGCCTGTTTTTCTCATAACATCTTGAAGGGAGAATATTAGGAAAGCAGGTTAATATCTAAACTGTTCTTAGTTACCATTTATAGTGTCTTTGCAAATGATTCTTGCTATATTCTCTCTTTATAAATTACATGTGATTGGGTTAAATGGAGTCAAGCACAACATTTGTTGGTCAATTAATTCTTAAATTATGTATGTTTTCTTAATTAAAAAGCAATTTTTCTTCCACATGATGTTCTCTTCTAAATAGGTGCTTAATATATCTAAAATGATTGTTTGTATTTGTACACAGAAGCTAAATTGAGTAATGTTCCACTAAGAGTGTGTGCACTTTTATAAGACACCTTTTTTTTCCTGTGTGTATGGGATGTTCTCAGAATGGCATCATATAAGCAAAATTTGAAATATGAAATCAAATGTTACTTGTTATTACAGGCTGACTCTTTGCCAAGAGCAAGAGAGCTAAATAGAGCCATAAAATATAATAGGTATTATAATAATATTTATATAAAATACTGCAAAAGCTACTGCATAGAGTAGGTAACTGATTATGTTAGCAGTGTGTCAGATTTTTTTTTTTTTTTTTTTGGATGAACTGTGAGTTTCCCCCATGCTCAGTACATGTGTGTGTTCAGTAACTCAAAATTGTATCCCCTTGGTCTCATGCGCATGTCATGCTGTTCCGGATGAGCTCAGGATTCCGCAATAATCACCCCAAAACGAGATGACTACATCGAGCAGTTATTCAGGTGAAAGCAGCTAAAAGCAGCAAAGTGTGGATAACTACTCATGAGGTGATACCTGCTGGCGGGATACTGGACCCGAACATCCTCTCGAGCTGGCAGAGCGGAGAGAGAGAGTTGCTGACCGGCTCCCGTACGGACAGCGCACCTCCTTACATGCCGCCTCGTGATTTGTAGAGGTCAATCTATTGCAGTCAAGCACCCGAACAGATAACATTTTCATAGCAGGTTCAACCGTGCCTTGTGTCATCATCATTACGCAAGGGATACAGCATATAATACAGAGGAATATCACAAATAGAAATAATAGCGCTGATAACAGTTTCTGTAGCAACGGCCAACCCCACATCCATTGTCTGAAAGGATTCCAGTCATTAGCCATTTGTTTTTTCAGCCAATTCATACGGATGAGCTTCCAGCCTATAGAAGTCACTACAGCTATTAGACCAAAATTTTTGACCTTGAATATTGTAGATTTGAATTCCTTACCACTTCTACTTCAGAGTTTTGTAGCGAGATGCTGATCCTCTTGAGTCATCACCCTTACGTGCTTGATGGCTTCCAATGCTGTTAGAACATTCCTACTTCTTGTTTCAGGACCATGAACGAAAGTTTCAAGACTCCTCCAAGTCCGATCATTAAGGTCTCCATGAATAGCCTGGTATTTTTCAGCATACCCACTGTGTTCTTTCTTGATTATTTTTAGTTCTACTGCTAATCCCTATCATAGCTGGCATAATGTGGCACTGTAAAATAGTGATTCAGACAACTGCAGTGTCATTAATGTGACCTCAATAAAATTCAAGAATTTAAAGCAGATCTTGAAGGAAGAGATAATGAAAGCAGCTGCAGTGCTGTTATAATTGCTGTGGTCTAAGGACGTGTGCCAGAAAAGCTGTAATTAAAGAAACAGAGATAAAGAAAAAAGGCTAGAAAATGAAACAAGGATTTTCCCAAAGATAGACGGTCTGAATAATCAAATGGCTTTCAGTATGATAATTGATTTTGTAAGAAATGTGATAGATTTAATCTGTGTGCGCTTCAAACATTTCTCGACTCCTCTGCTTAGAAAATCAATTGTCGTTTCAAGTCAGCCCCTGGTAAACCCCCAAAGCAGGGACGTTCCAATTGCTTCCCGCTTCTCTCCTTGGCTGGGAACGACGGAGGCAGAAATCAGCTCTAGCTCTCCCGCTCCTGGGGAGGCCGCTTGGCACTTGCTACTGCCGTTCCTGACACCCGTAGGACCCAGCATCTGTGTGGCTCATTCCTGCTTACAAGTGCCCCTTTTGCTGTTCTGGCAGAGCTATTGCTGACACTTCTTGCTAATAAACCTCAGCTATAGGTAAATTCCTTGTGGCAGTGTTTCTCAAGCCTGTTATTTGTTTTTTCAAGTAATCCAAGCACTTACCTAAATCTATGCCTGTCACTTTTTGGCGTATTTTGGCCTGAATACACAGCACAGTTTATACTTTCCTTCTTATTCCAACTTAATTGCTGAAGCTGTCCGTCATTCTTTAGTTTTCTGGACTATTAAGACTGTTTTTCTCATCATGCCCTCTGCATTTTCCATCTCTTTTAGACTTCTCATTCCTTTTTGAGGTACTTGCACTCATTTCCTAAAGTACACTAACATCTCAGGGCAGGATGTTCAGGTCTTGATACAGTGCTTCACCTGAGTCCTTATTCATGTTGTACAGAATAGAAGGGAAACTGGGATTATTTTATAAATAATAGTTCTTATACCATGCCTGAAGAACTATGTTCTTTTTATTAACATTATGTTACCAAAAATAACTAAAGAAAAGACTATTTCTGAAGCTTTTTGCGAAGATTTACAAATGACACACTCGCAGAAATGACTACCATGAAATTGCAGAGATTTACTGAGGACCCCGGACTCTGTTGCTGGATGCTATTTACAGAGTCCCAATAATTTATTGCTAATAATGAAAATATTAAGAGATGCAGTATAGTACTAACCTTGCCAGGTAAGTAAGATTAGTTGGCTCAACACTTCCCTACCTGGCGAATCCTTGATCAACACTGCTATCCATCATTCTAGTTCTTGGCATTAAAATGCAAAAATAGCTCTTAGGACAATATAGTAGCACAAATTTGCACTAGCAAATACAGTTACATAATTTTATTGCAAGAAAATAAATTTGGAAGATGTGATGGGAAAAGGAAACGCATTGTTTTGCAGCAGCATTTAAATAAACATTTCTGCTTCTTACTTGCCCTGTTTCCCAAAGCATCTCGCAGTTGCAACAGCTACAGATGCAAAAATAAGTAAAAACTGTCTTGGAGAATGGTTTAGTGGGAGGAAAAAAAAGGTAGAGGGAAGGGGAAATCCATTTAACAAAGGTTAGTGCTTATTTTGATGAAGGGTATCAGCATTTATGAAAACTCTGTGCATTTTTTCAGAAAACAAATGAAAAGCAATGCTCTGTATAGGGCCTGATATAAATTTTCCTTGTACCAGCAGCTACTGTACAGGTCTAAGAGGAGTATTTCCCTTGCTTTTAAGCTTTACTTGTAAACAAATGCGGTATTTGTGCCAGCTGCAGCATTATCACAGCTTAGAATTACTTTCTGTTTTATCCCTGCACAAATTCCCTGCTTTGGAGAGTTAAGATTTGCCAAACAGCCAGCTGCATTACAGCTCGTGCAGCTCTGCGGTTCTGTCCTTGATACCAGCTCCCATCGTTGCTAAGAGAAGCAGCATTAGAGAGTCCGGTGAGGGGGACTGAGTCAAGGGCTGTGCAATGCAGTAGCAGAGGGATGATTTTCAGTCCAGGTGTTGGCCCTTGGGAGCTGAAACAGAACCTGAGCAAAAATGGAGAAGAGTAGAGGACGTGACCCTATAGGCTGTTAGCCTATCCATCCAGAATTCATTTATTAATCTTATTAAATCTTATTCTCTTTACCAGCTTCAGGTGGCCTTAGTGACAGAAGGGCTGTAAAGGGGAAAAGACAACCAAAGTTTTAACCTCTTCTTTTCTTGGAATACCTGAAGAATGGATAAACGATCAAACCTGTTAAAAGAACAATGTTTCAGTATGAAAACACTTGGGGTGGCTTGGAGTGAGTCTAGTAAGTCTATTATAAAATAAAGTTGTGCCAAAATATGATAGTGCACTTGTTAAAGGTGCTGCATTCATTCCAAGCATAGTTTATGGCTTTCAATTTCCACTGTGATCTAAGTTGAGCATAGAGATCTATTCATCAACATTATACTGAAGAGCTGGGCTCCGCAGAAATGTGCTTTCAACCTCAACTTTCGTTGCGTTTTTTTTTTTGGTTTTGATAATTCCAATTTTTATTCCAAATACTTAATAAACACTGACAGCATTTTCATTCATGGCCTCTTAATCTTTCATAAGATACGGTTCTTCAGCCTTGTTCCTTATTATGTTTTATTGCATCTACTTCATTTGTATGTGGATTGGAAATAAAATCAGTTCCATGAGTCTCAGATAATTCTTTGCTGTCTAATCTAATATTTTGGATAGCAGCTTAAAATGGAAGATTTTATTTTACCCTTACTTCATTTCTCATAGCTAGGAGGTAAAACCCAAAAGTGTAAATAAAATGCAAAAATTACTATCAGGTAGAACAATATAAACTCAGAAATTACTTTTTTCCAGAGTTCAGTTTCACAGTTGCAAGAATTCCTCATATGTGAAAATATTCATTCTGGGTTCTTTTAATAACTTCCAAACCCTTCTACAGGGAGTTTATATAACTACTTCATATTAGAATTCACGAAACCTTGCTGGATAGTGACGTGCTCATAATCTTCCAAAAATAGGTTAAGTAACTTTTAAGGCTTTTTATATATTTCTTCAGCAAAATAGTGATATTTATTAGCAAAGTCTTCCTTACGTTGTCTGTATTAATGCCAACTGTCCTCTCAATGTAATGCTGATGAATAACCACTAAATATATAACAGCATTTATTTACTTGGGATGGCAACATTTTAGCTTGGATGACAAAGAACTGTTCTTGTTTTCTTTCTCCTACTGTCTAAAAAGAAATTAATTGTATTGTGTGTTGCCATAATAGAAACATGTAAAATTACACCCAGCACTAAAGTAGCTGTGTGTTTTCTAGGCTCAGAGTGTAGAAAGTATTTAGCTTCTAGTTTGCAAATAAATTGCTTTTTTCACATCTGTTGCTGGGTGCCAGAATTGTAGCAGTTCAGTCAAAACAAGGCCTTTTAATTACTGCACTTTTGCAATGATCGGTTATGTGTTAATAAAATTCTTGTCAGATTACATGAAAAATTGTCACTGAAACATAGATGAAATGGATTGAAAATCTGATGAACCTTTCATTTGGGTGGGGGGGAGGAAAGGGTGTTTTTATAACTCCCTTAACCTTATGTTCTTACTATATTAGGGACAAATGTTTCTCCTGTGCCAGCTACTCTTGCTGCTCACATAATGTGAATAATTTTAGATCTTTTTGAAAATGGTCTTTTATGAATATTCAAGATGTTTGTGGTTTTGGGTATATAATATGGCATATCCTTATATGTTGGGTGAGTGTTGAATTCTGATAAGATCTGTTTTTACATAATGGATGACTTGCTGAAATAGCTTTGTCGTATTATATGTTCTACTTCAGTTAAGAAATCATCATAGGAATATTCAATCCATATATTTACAAGACTCTTTGGCTTATTTTTTGACTACTTGGCAGCACATAAACCTGTTAAAATTGCGCTTAGCAATGGGCAGTCAATATAGAGCAGGCAAATGATAAAAAAAAAAAGGATAAATGAATGTTAGGATACTATAAAGCAATCTATAATGTGAAGGGAATATAGGGGAAAATGGCAGTATGCAAAAGCTTGTGGGATGTGTGGGAATACCATGGGAAGACAAATTTCTCTCAGTGAAGCCAAATTTCACACACGGGTCTTTCAAGAGCGTCAGTATGCTTTTGAAAAACGTTATTCACCTGGTTGAAATGAGTGCTGATGATCTGAGCAGGAATATTTGCATAAGTAAGATTTATCTACTGATTTTTCTTTTGAATAGTAATATTGTGCAATATTAAGTCTGAGTAAATGTCATCTGCTGATGCTTCAGTGGCTCCTTTAGCAAAATATTTATAGATTCTGTTCCTTTCCTTGAAGCCTACAGATGGGTTCATTTTGTTTTGCTGCTCTGTGATGCTGCTGCTCGCCTTTCTTGGAGTTTTCTCTTTCATATTATATCCCAAGAAAATAGTAGTTCATTTAGGAATGATAGTATCCTGCCTCTACATCATGTTTTTCGGGGGACTATGCCTCTCTGTTATTAACAGAGCTTGGGAATTGCTATTAAAGTAAATGTGTATTTTCTGTAATTAGTCGACAATAAATGCAGAATTTCAGTCATGGCAACCAGGTAACTCAGAATGGTATTTGTTTGATTCCTGACTTTAACTGTGATTAGGAAGCCTACAATTAACTTTGAGTATTTTGTCTGCATCTCGGACACATACGTATTTCTAAGTAATACTGGTCACGAATAGAAGCACAAGTCTATATGATTCAGAAATGAGTCATCTCCACCTATTATTTCACCTTGTCTAGATTAAGAAGTTGACCAAGAAGTGCTCAAAGAAATCTGGAATTTTAGTCTTCTTGCTTAAAAAAAAAAAAGGCTAAACTCAGCCTGTGGTGACCAATCCCTTGGATTTTCCACTTTTCTCTCATGTTAGAGATTAACATGAAAGTGCAAACTTCTATTTCTTCTTCCCTTTTATTTTCTTTATTTAATTTTAGAGATACCTTTGAGGAATAAATAGACTCAGCTGAATTGAACCTAGTGGCATTAGTGGTGTAGCTCTTCCTAATGGGTTGTGTCCGTGCCATGTACCTCGTTCCACAGACTCACCTGCTCTGAGCAATTCTATGCTATCCAGCAGATCACTGCTGTTTTGCGCTGTCAGTTTCCTATTAACATCCATTTTAAGAAAGATCCACACTTGGAGGACTTATCCTTTCCTTTCTGCCAGAATTATACATAAACTACTTAGTGTGGAAAAGAACCTATTTTTCTCATCTGGAGCTGAGATGCTGAGAGTGCTGGATTGCTGGTTATAGGGTTTTATGCTTAGGAAGCAAATCCAAAGTGAGCTGAGGCAATTTTCAAAAATTATTCTCTTGAAATTAAAAATAAGTAACCTGATGCTTAACTTAGCATTATGTTTTTGATTAATTATAGTCTTTGACTGTGTCTTATAGATTTATGTCCCTAGCAAGCATGACTGAACCGAATTCTCTGGTAGCTGAACACCAGTGGCTTTAATTAATTTTATGCATTTGTAGCTTTCCATAGTTGTATTTTAAATCTAGTCTATTTAAAGAAATATTAGGAAATTTTAAATCTGAGGTCATTGGTTTTGCTCCCCCTTCCAAAAGTCTATCTTGCTTTAAATAATTGACTTCAGGCTTCATACACATGTGTTCTTGTTATAAATATTTAGCCATAAGCAAATAAAAATTAAATTTATAATACAATCTACTTTGCTGAGTAGAATATTCTACAGTAAAGGCACTAGTTAGAATCTTCCAGAATCTTTTTGTAAGAGAGAAAAAAAAAAAAAAAAAAGATGTATTGCCCAGCATAGTTCAGCTGAAATATAATAGAGTAGAACTCTAAAATGAGGGCTGATGTGAACATTTGACACCTGGCCAAAAGATTCTGAACTCTATTCCTTGTTATCACAGGCAACTGTGTCATAAAATCCATTCAATTAACTCTACATTTCTTCCTGAAGACAGTGGTATTTTTCTGCTACTAATGAAGCCCATTCTTACTGTGTTTATAACTTCTGACTTCCCTCTTATGCTTGTGATGAGTTTGCTACTTCTTGTGATCATATCAGGTTTTTTTTTCCTTTTTGCTGAGTTTACGCATTGCCCATCATTTTCCAAGGCTAAATAAGGTAGCTGTAGTGATTTACCCCATTGAGTAAGAATGCATGAGAGTGCAATTAAACCAGTTATACTCTTCAGCTTTGTTTCTGTCTGTGCTCTAGATGTAGCTGAACTGTCACTTAAGCACACCATGGATTTTTGAGTTCAGGACGTGAGGAAATGAGACTGTTCCTCATAGCCTGAGAAAGAGTGGGCTGGGTAAGTTTGCAGAGGATGGACCTCAAACTGGCTGGACTCAGAGGATTGTGATCTGCACAAGTTCAGAGGGAGGCCAGGCACTTCCAAGGGCTAATTAATTAATTACTAATTAATGGCCTGCAGGATAGGACCCCTCTCAGGTTCACAGACAGTCCAATCTGGAAGGATTGGGTGATACCCCAGAGGGTTATCTGACATTCAAGGAGACCTCAACAGGTCCTTATCAATGCTTATAAATAGAGGACAGTAAAGAAGATGGGTCCAGGCTTCCCTCAGTGGTGCCCGATGACAGGACAAGGGACAATGAGCACAAACTCATTCCGCCTGAACACAAGAAAACACTTCTGTACAGAAAGGGTGGTTTGTTGCCTTCTCTTCCCTACCACTGGAGATGAAAATAATATGATGTGGGGTCATGAGATGCGGTGTACTGCTGCGGTGCAAACACGCTTCAGGAAAGATGGGCTAGGGAGCAAGCTATGTCCAAGCAGAGCTCAAGTCTGGAAATTAAATAGAGCTTTCCAGCCTTGACAGGGCACCTGCCTCACGGTAAACGTTAGCAATTTCCATGTATTAAAGGAAGGCAGATAAGAGTCAAATGTGGTTTCATAATGAAGCATAAGGTGATCATAGTCCAACGCTGTTCCTTCCTTGCAGTGTCCAGTCCCATGTAAACGCCCACCTTGCTGTACAAAGGTATGAAAGAGAGCTCACTATGGCTCCCTGGGGAGTAAGCAACATTATGATACAAGGGAAGATAAAAGGAATCTTCTCTTTTGTTTTTGTGATCATCTAAACCACTAGTGAGAACTAATGGTTTTAGACTAATGAGAAAATGTCTGTGAAAACAGTGAGATTTTTGGAAATTTTTGTCCGTATGGTTTGAGTAATAACATGCATAAAGGTAATAACTGTGTGTTCGTGGCAGTATTGTTTCAGTGGATTTTAATCGCTGTAATTGCACTTCCATTACTCGGTAATGTTAGATAACAGACTTCCCTTCTGTAAAAAATTCTCCTTTTACTAATTTTGGCCTGGACAAATGCTGTAAGTTATTTAGCTTTGTTAATTAAAGATATCAGCAAAGCACAATGCATGACGGTGACGCCGTCAGTGACATTCTCTCTTCTAAAGAACTAGACTAATTTAAAGTTTTTAACCAGCTGCTCCATAAATTCTGATGCCAATTACTAGGTATTGAGTTACAGCAGCCTAGAAGACATAGGCCTTGTTTGCATATCTGGACAGTAGCCACGTGGGAGAGTGAGACTGAGAGTGAGCTTGCTTGTTAGAAGCAAAAATATGGTCTAAATCAAGGTTTTATTTTGCACTGATTATTTGTTATTGGTCCTTTTTTCAATACATATCACTGAACTGCTAAAATAGTGGTAGCTAGTTTGATAATTCTGCTTCTGAATTATCTTGCTGGTAAACCTGCCAGATAGAAAACTTACTGACACCTTTATATTCCTTAACTGGGAAGGTCCAGAACAGTCTGAGTTTTCTTGTGGACCTTTTTTCATCTCATGTTCCTTTGTCACTTAATCCACACAGCTCACAGTAGAGGGTAGGCTGATTGCAGCGGACTCCAACCTTCACCTCTTTAAATGTTCTGCCAAGCTCCTCCAAAACAGGCCCAGAAGTAATCTTCCATTTAGATTCCTGTCAGCACAATTTCATCTTGTGTTTTTACAGCTCCAAGTCCAATTAGTTTTCAGGCTTGACTGGCACCTTTGGGCACCAGTGAACCCACTGAATGGACAAGAAATGAAAGCATGGATATTTCCCTTTTTTTCCTTCTTAACTCATGCATTTCTATCACAGCAGGGTCATAAATTAATGAGAAACACTAGATAACAAAATTCAAAGCTGACTTTTTTTTTCCAACAGAAAAGGGATACTGCTTAAATAAAAACTCAACAAATGACCTTGAAGACTTCAGTATTTTTAATATATTGGATAGCTGTGAACATTCCAGTACCCTGCCCAAACACACAGCAGTATACAACACAAAATATATATGACAATGTTAGTCATTGTTAGTTTAGAGTTAATTTTTGCAGCACACGTGACTTAATGTGACTGCAAGATCCAATAGAACTTCATGCAAAGGTCATCTTTTACCAGCTCTAATTTTCCAACTAAAATCTTCAGAACTCGGGAAAAAATTATTTCCTTCTTTCTCCAAAAGTTTACACTCATTCTACTTTCCTCCTCTTTTTCCTTTCATAAGTTCTCGTAATTTCCTCTCTTTATTTTCATTTCATTTTTCTAAGTTCCGTAACTGTACCCTAACAAACACTACTTGCAGATTTTAATGTTTTCTCCTTTTTCCCCACAAATGATGATTCCCTTCCGTTTTTTCATCTAAAATTGCATTTCAGTGAAATCATGTGCAAAAGTCTCCAATATAAGGTAATCTGAGTTTTTTTTCCATGAATCTTCGTTGAGAGAATGGTGTGACTGAAGTCTGTATAGAGTTGGCTTCCCCAGAGGAAGAAATTCCTGAAAACAGGTATACATATGTGTCAATGTACATATGTTTGTATATGTTATAAGCATGTTCTATCACTGTTGCTGGGCTGTGAAAGGGAGATATCAAGAGTCTTCGAAAGACTTGGAATTCTTGTGCCCCAGAGCAAGGAACGAGAGCCTCATTTTGGAAGGGATATAAGGTAGGGACATCATGTTCACAGCTGTTAATGGAGCTGAGATTTTTTTTGCTTACAGATAGACTCTAATTTGTCCCTGTTTCCAGGTATCTGCCACATTTGTAGGGCTTTATTTAAACTATGCCTGAGAAGAGCATGACAAGGTATGCGGATATTTAAATAGACTATGAGCATATGCCTGATGTCAAGGGGCAATTCAAACAACAGCAATATCATTACATACCCCAGTGAAACCAGATGGAGACAATAAGTAAAATGACTTACGATGATGGTTCACCTGCTGTAGGTTTTTATTTATATATTTTTTAAATTCTGCTCTTCAGAAGCTTCCATTTATTTACCAAAATCTAATCTGGAGAGTTAGAGCCAGTGCCAGATAACAGAGGTTTTGTTCGATTAAGAGAAGAGCATGATAACGCATTTCTCTACCCTTTTGTGGTTTGTGTATGTCAGGCATGCACTCTATTACAAACTGTTTCTGGCCTTAACCACAATAAGACTTGAGCTATATTTGTTTTGTCACACAGACACATTCCTGCTAGTAAGTTTTGGCTAGCACCAGGGCCTCATCTAATGAAAAATAATGACTTAAAGAACTCAGCAAACTGTATTCCAAGAAGAGTCCATCACACTTGTACTCACCAGTATATTCTGGCTTTTATTCAATCTCTTTTTTTTTTTTTTGCAAGGATATATGTGATATAAAAATTTGTATGAAAGCCCTTTTTTTTTTACACCTGCAGTCTCTAAGGATCTGAGCACTACATTTAGTATGGTTGATTATAATATTCTATTGGATAAATTAACCCCCTGGGGTTTGATGGTTCAACTAGGAAATGCATCATTGCATATGCAAATCTAATATGCTAAAGTGACAATAATTTGGGGAGGAATTTTCCCTTTTTTTTTTTTTAATTGCGGAACTGGTGAAATGAGTGACACGTTACTTTGTCTAATAGTTTTGTATTAATGTATTTCATAATCTTAATTCTGTGCTTTGCTTGCTAATTGCATAAACATCCCTGAGCTGGAGGTTTTGTGAAGAGAAAGAGATGGAGGGAGATAAGAGATCCATGAATTACTTGCTGAGGAAATTCCTGTTTATTTCTTTGGTTTTATGACTGCAGTTATTTTAGAAGTGAAATGCCTACTGCTGATGGAAAATGCTGGAGCTGAAAAGCAGAGATTGAAATTTTCTATCCCCGAAATCAGTAAAGCCATCGGGAGCAGTGCTGGTTTCCCCTATGTTGTTCTGCTAATACACCTTAATCTCTCCCGGGGGACTTGAGCTAATCACGGCTTTGCTATTGAGGCTGTCAGCAGGGATTTGGGGTTCTGCTAGTGCTTTCCTGGCCGCCTGGTTTGGCCACTTCTCTCACTGCAGTAAAATCATTCAAAAGACAACGCTCACCAAGTCCTTTCAGAAATGGTTCCGTGCACGTTTAGCCTTGTGCTGACCATAACTGATTGTATGTCCATGCAAAAAGGATGGTAACCTTTGGAATGATTCTCTAGGGCATCTTATA
>JAWLRI010001064.1:501865-541277 GCA_034781795.1 Crypturellus tataupa
TGTGCTGACCATAACTGATTGTATGTCCATGCAAAAAGGATGGTAACCTTTGGAATGATTCTCTAGGGCATCTTATAGTAATCATTTTGCCAATTATTAAAGTTTCATTTCTTCAGAAAATTTTGAAGGGGTTGTGGGATGATGATTTCCCATGTAGGAGCAATTCAGAAACAATACCATTCCAGCCAAAGCAAATATGGGTTGAGGAAGTTCACTGTTGACAACAACATCCTTCAGACTAACTAGTGCTAAGCAAGGCAGTCAGCACACACAAAAGCTGGATTAAAGATAGCTTTGAATTCATCTGCAAATACAAGTATGCACCATAGAATTAGTGTGTCCTTTACCTTGGGAAGATCTTTAAGTTTTCAGAATCACAGAAGGCTTTGAACTAATACGGAAAAAAAATAGGAAGTGGTTTCTGAAGAATAGTTCTTGTATTTGTAGCTGAATTTTATAGCTTTTCTCTTCAGGAAGAGTGGATTAAGAATGGTGGCCTTTGAGATGGTTACTTGAACTTAACTTAGCTGGTTTATCTGATAGGTTTTTTTAACCCAAGTATATCTTTTGGTTTCCATAGAGCTTATGGCAGTGCTCCAAATGCCTTAGGTGTTCTGTAGAAGAAAAGATGATTTTATTTCTTTTAAGCCTGCTTCCTGACAATCAAGTGCTACTGAATTGTACTGTGAGAAATGGCAAATGAGGATACACAGTCACATTATTTCCTCTGTAGTTTGTCAAAAGTCAATTTAGAGTTCCTCAGAGAAGCCATGCCATTCCTTTGATCATTTGTGTTGGCCTTTTCTGAAACATGCTTCCAAAAGATATATGAGCACTAGAAAAAAATGACTAGGATTCATTCCATGTAAAGGAAATATGTGTATCTGTTTATACAGGAACATTAACAGTATGTTCTCCTTTCCTAAGCACTTTTGTTGTTCTCTCTCCTTTTTTTTTTTTTTTTTTTTTTTGTTTTATTGAATATTCAGATTATGTTTGTAGAGATTTATGCATGATATATTCAAGATTTCTTTCCATAAAAAATAGTAATTTAGAGACAGTCCTTTTGTATATGTAATTAGCTTATGAGAGTTCTTCCCATATTTGCTAGTCTGAACTTTCTGATAAGCAATTTCATCTGTGAGTTTATTATTAGCCATTCAGGGTTATGAGATCCTTCTGTGACTCTTCACACGCAGCTTTTAGATTTGATTCTCTGCAATAACTTTCTATCATTAGCAAATTTTATCACTTCATTATTCACTCCCGTAACAGTTTTTTCCAAGAGATGTCTCCCAAAAGGTAGCTTTGTTGCTGGTCATCTCTTGTGCTGTGAGAACTAGTAATTTTTTTTTCTTACCTAATTTTGACCCTAGTTTCCAGTATGTATATGTGTATGAAAGACCTATCTCTCTTGTTCAGTGTCTGCTTAAAATGCCTTTCAGTGCAAAAAATCTTTTGCATTCAAAGTACTCATCTCATTAGTATACTCTTAACTCCTATAAATTTTGAAATTTGTAGGAACTTTAATAGTCTCTTCTAGGAGTCTCTACCAAGGAGACTTTCCTTTTCCAACATGTTTGAGAAGAGGTAGGCAAGAACTCATTTCGTTTTTGGTCACTTTTTGGTTATTTCTAAAGTATGATACATGGTTACTGGAAGCTAATGAGACCCCATAACCAACACCATGCTGTTTATTTTAGGGTTTTTTGTTTGTATTTTTTTATAACTATCATTTTTGCATAGTTCTCCTTTCTAAAACTAACCCTTAGCTTCCAAGGTTCCTGACCTTTTCTTCCTTCCTCTATTTCTATATGTATTCAGGTAGATTATAACCATTAGTACAGAATTGGCCCTCAAAAGTTTTGCACTCAAAGAGCTTTTCTGTAGTGTTCAGCAGCCAGAACTGGTGCAGAGTTTTTGAACAAGGTATGTGCATTGCTCAGCAGGGACTGCTGGCTCCTCCTCCTTGACCTAGTAAAATCATTTAGAATGATGATGTCAAAAGCATCTGTCTTGTAATAATATCTCATGCAATATTTATATGTTTTACTTGGAGATGCATTTACTGTCTTCATAGCCTCTCTAATCTTCCTTTGCATTTGATTGTCACTATCCCATTATGGTTAGGTGTTTTACTGCTACAAAATTTCCTACAAAATTTGAGTTCTTACTTGTTATGCATTATGTTTTAATACATTTTGTTATTCATGTTACTTGATTAGAACTGTTCTTTAATTTATCTTTCTCCCTTGTCTATTTGATCTGAACTTTCAATTTACTTTTTGTTTCCTGACATTACATCTCTCTTTATTACACTCCTTCAACTAAATCCCTGGTATACTTGTTCTACTATTATTCTTATTTAAGAGTAAACATGTGTTTGATAGTAGACCTTTTAGGCTCCTAGCACATGAGTTAGATATGCCTGGTCTTGATTTAGCTCTCTATTTTTGTATGTCTTGTTTAATTTATGATTTTTTTTAAAGTTGTCTTTATTATTTTCTTCCTTAGTTGACATCTTCCATAAGGCTTTTTTTTTTTTTTTCTTCAGAGATGGATTTTAATGGCTTTGTCCCTGTCAGCTCTTCCAAACTTTTTCTATCAGTCTAGTTGATAAAACTTAATCCTCGCTATTGAAGGATTCATTGAGGTTTGTGAGTGTTTCCTTGTACAGCATCAGTAGCAAATTTAGTCCTTCCTTGAAAAGAAAAGGATTTAAAAGGGGTCAACCCCGTTCCATTAGTCTCAGTAGGAACAGGATAAGCCCTTGAATGGTAAGATACAGTCTTTTAACTTCCTGTGAAATAGGAAGGAGAATACTTGAATATGAGGTAAGGCAGTGCCTGGGACTAAACATGTAACTCTTTACGTAAATTGCTAATAGCAGCATTCTTGGGAACCGCTGTGTTGGGACAGCAAGTAACCTCAGCTGGGTGAAATATAGCTTAACGTCACACCACAGGGTGACACTGATAAACAGCAGGCAGGAAAGTAGCTCCGTAGTTCAAATAGATTTTGAATATTGAAGCTTTCATCACTAGATGCTTACATTTTTTTCAGGCCTCTTTAAATGTGCCATGGCTGTAAAAATTCAGTATCATACAGGTTGCAGCGCTAGAAAAATATTGTCCCAGCTTGCTTGCTCATTCATTTGTTTGACTGGAATCATCCAAAACTCATGAGAATGATCGTATAAGTGCAGTAAAGATGCCTGTTTTCAAGGCCGTATCCTGCGTGCTGTTTCTCAATATGTTTCCCAGGAGTTGTTTGTAGTGTCCATGAATTTACAAACCGGCAACTCGGGATTCCTGCTGGGCAAGTGTGTGTTACCGGATGCCCCTGGCCCATGCTCTTCTCCCCGTGCATCTCCATGTCTATGCCTGAGTCACTAAAAGGGATAATCTCCTTCAAGAATTGTGTTTGCACATGAGATACAAGTACAAGAACAAATGAAGGGGTGATTATCCTCCTGGTGAACAGCGTAACTGGGATTTACATTGTACTATGAGGAGTGAATTAGCTTAGAAAATGATGAATTAATACAATAGGGAAGACGAGGGAAGGAGAAAATGAAGACAAAACAAAAATGGTGGCAGAAGTAAAGCTACCAACAAAGGAGGAAATACAGGTCAGGAAGAAGGAGATGAGACTTGTGCATCTGTCACTTTAGTAGCTGAATTTCTCCTAAACTTCCACCGAGATCCGATTAACTCTGCAGGGAGCAATCCAAGTGGGAAGGCATTAGAAGTAACCGAACTTGTGATAAATCCTCTCGCAGCCGAGTATTAGTCAGAAATAGACTCATCTAATAACAAGTCATGATTACAGTGTAATCCTGACTGGTGCTTTCAGAATTACTGATAAAATGGATCGTTTAGTGTTGACTTTTACAATTCCCCAAGGTAACAGTGCAGGCTTCTTGTTAACTACAAGAATTATTCAATTTGAGGCTGAAGCCATATAAATGCATGCTCTTTATGGGACTGAGATCATTAGTATTGTCGCATAAATGCCTGTGAATTGCTACTAAATCAGGTACCAGTCACATCCTACCTAGTAAATTACAAAGCGACTTATTTAGCATTTTTACAGCTGATAGTAAGTCCTAAAACTTCAAGTAAGTGAGCCTTGGATCTCTGAGACTTTCAGTTTGGGGATAATTCTTCCTGTTTCACCTTTCCAATGTGATAGACCTTGCTCAAAAGTGCCATTTCCCCAGAAAATACAGGTGCAGTATAATGAACCTGGGATGTACTTCATGGTGTTGCTTTCAATGAGGCAGAGAAAGTAGCAGTTTATCTTTATACATTTGGAAAAAAAATTATTGGGTCTTATCTAAAAGATTACTACTTTTTTGGCTTTATGGGTGGGTTCTAGATTCACCTTGATTAGGATCTGTCTTAGGATCATTCCCTCAGCAAAGAGAATGTTGTGGAGGCTGCTTGCGTGCAAGTCGATATGGAATTGCTCAGTTGCATCTCTGCAATCTTTCTTGAATCAAAAGTTTTGGTTTTCTTATGAAACTCCTGGTTTTCAATTTTTGTCCCCTGTCAGCACCTTGTCTAAGATGAGCTAAACTAGGTGTTCTTGGGTGACTTCACATATCTTCAAGCAGGATTTATGATTTCACAGAATTTATTTAGTGCTATAAACACTCATTGCTGTGGAAACTTTTCTGTGTGTCTTATTTCTACAAGGGCCATGTTATATACAAGCAGAATCTACCTTTTCATTTCTAGGAGAATTAATTTTCCTGATTTTTCACTCTCAAACATGTAAACAAGTTTACTTGTTTAAACAAGAATATGAAAGGATTTGAAAGTTACCACATTCTTACTCCATAGAAAGTGTCAGAATTAATAATTAAAATATTTGACTTAATGATACTTCATTCTATCACAATATTTGATTTTTTTCTCCTAAATGGAATCTCAACAAAATAGATACATTTTAAAGCTTTTAATTAAAAAAGAAACACTTTTCAGTAACAAAAGGATGTTAGAAGACTTTTTTCCCTTAAAATAAATCACAGTTCTTTGCCTTTTACATAAGAAATTTCTAAGATTATAAAAGTATTTAGCATAACAATTATTACTAAAAAAAATGAATGTGACATTAATCTTTACATGATACACTTCACTAGATACACATTTCTCTTTTTATGAAGTCTATTGTGTTCTATTTATCATCATGATAATGTTCAAGTCATTTTCATTATCGCATGACCAGGAAATGTAACCCTAATAGGTATCTGTGGAAAGATTTCTCATGTGCCTGAGTTAGCTGGATATAAGCAAAAGTTTTTAGTTGCGGTCTACAGGAGAATATGAAAATAAAATGGACATTGACAAATTTGAAGCCAAATACTGTTGAGCAGGCATTTTGGTTCTCAGATTTCTGACGTCCTTTACATATAAATAATTCTCAGGTTGCGTGCATATTTATTTTTTTAAAAACAGCAACTAGGTAATATCACTTAAAATATAACCTTTTTTTCTAATTTCCTAGTGGTGAGGGCTTTCCTATTGTCTCTTAAGGCAGTTGGCTTTTAGCATAAACATTGTTTAATAATAGAATATGTAAGGTAAAAATACCTACAGAGTATTATTCCGTCTTCTGTGCTTTGTCGTGTAAAGCAAAAAAAAAAAAAAAAAAGTATAATATATACATTTCAATGATTCTTTTGCTATGAATATGAGTGAATAGAAAACATAAAAGCTAGTTTTTGATATGTAGGTTCATCTGAAAAATCTCTCCTGAATTTCACCCAAGAAATTCTCAACAAAGCAAAGGCCCTTGAGTCTCGCACTCCGGGAGGTGACTCATATATAGTGCGATTTGACACATTTATCACTGTCTGATGGTATGACCTTATATATTGAAGGAAAGGTTTCTTATCAGATATTTCTTTCATACCCATAGTTCTGAAAGATGAGGAAAAACAATCAAAATGCCAAGGATTTTAGCATATTATGCTACTGCTGAGCAAAAGCGGAAATGTTATTCCAGTGTAAAGCAACAAAGGTTTAGTTTTTGTGGGATGATTTACATTCAGTAGTGATGTGCTGTGTTGCAAAATGACTGCAACAAGAGCTGAAAATGCTTGAAAAGGCTTGAATTAAAAAAATAAAAACTCTATTTGGGAAAATTCAGGTGGGGTATAAATAGTAGATCTTGGAGTCCAGATAAACCCCAGCTGAATGGTCCCTCCTGTATGTTCCAAGAAGTTCAGGTATTCAAACAGCAAACGATTATATCATATCTCTAGAAAGGCAGTAGCATTCCTCCAGGAAAACCAAGCGGCAAGGAATCATAAACGTTACCCAAGGACTGGCCTTCTCGTGATACATCTCTTCCTTAGGGCTAATCTTTCTTTTAAGGAAAACCCCTGTTGCCAGACATTCCTTGTAGCAGCAAACTAAATGCTAATTATATGTTTCCGCCAGAACTTCGCCGTTCTGCATTAGCAGTGGAATAGCCTTTAGCTTTTCCTTGAGACTGCTGCAACAATATCTTTAAGGGATAATTTTAGTAAGAAGCAATTTTATCCTAAGTAGGATTATTTTAAACAAGTACCATTCAAATTTGAAAAACGAATGTGAAAGGTAGTAAAAGAGCTGATCTCTGAGCAGACATGCTCCTGGTTATGTCATGGGCACTTCTAGAGCCCGAGTCGTCCCAGCTCTCATAGGATGGATTTGAGGGACTTTCTGCAAAAAAAAAAATCTGTTTAAATTAGCTTTTTTCATAGTGGTTTCAGCAGCTGAAGAGCTGTTGTTTTATCATTCCCTTTCCCAAATGGGGTTTCTGTATATTCTGTATAGAGGAAGCTAGACAGGAAGCTTGTTGCTTGTTTACCTTCTTCTATCACCAGTGCTAATATTTAATGCAATGGGCTCCTATTGCCATTTACCCTTTTTGCTGCAGTATCTGTAAACCAAGTATTTTCTGTTAATGTACCATCAATGAGAGGGAGGTACATGTAGAATTGGTGAATGTTTAAAAGGTTCTTGTAATGCAAATGGGTCTGTCTAGGCATCTGCAATTTGGAAACCTCAGTATGTCCTTCAGTTAATTGCATATTTGGGGCATTTCCTGAAAATCCTGATGGATTTTCTCAACCTGTTTAGTTGCTTGGACTAAGGATAAAAGTTGTTTTTCCTATTCAGAATATGATGGTTTCTTTAAATGTGGTTGAACTAAACACTAAAGGTCTTTTTAGTCCTTCAGGGCCAATTTGGAACAGGTTAAAGTAAGTAGCATGTTTGGTGAAACTCCATTCAGTTCTAACAGGGTCACAAGGATGTACTGGTCCCAGTGACCGATACGGTTTTGATTCTTCAGTTAGAGCTCAGATCACCTCTTTATGTTCTGATTTCTACTCCCAGCATTTGTCTTTCCACCAGAGTGAATGTAATGGATGGGTAATAATAGAAAATCTAGGTACTACTTCCTCCAATGCCATCCCAGTTGAAACACGCTCAAGCTGTTGCCTGTCCCCTCAGTTCATAAGAAGTCCCCCATCAGGATGTGGCCATCAGGACTGTTATGGTCCGAGCTGGGGAAAAGAAACCCAAACTATAAACACTGGTAGTTAAAATATCATCGCTGTCACCTAGGTCACTGCTCAACTGAGTGTTGACAGGCTATGAGGGATATACGCCTTCCCCAGCTCAACTTGACTTCTCACACGTAGCCCTGTTCAGGTGTTAACTACCATATTATCTGATCCTGGCAGTTGCCTCCCTGATTTCTTCCCCAACCCAGACATTAACCATCAATGATGGTCCTATCCTGATGGGGAGATAGGGCTAATTGTGCATATACCAGCCAACAGTCATTTCTGAATTGCAAGAATGACTGTACGTCAATCATCTTATCCCATAAATATGGGGACAGCCCGAGAGCCCATTGAGCTCTCCTTGCATGGCAGTGGGCTGCACGCCGGGATCTCCCCTGGAGCAGGGACACCTCAAGGATACTCCTCGAGGTTAAGAGATCCTTCCCACTGCAGATTCATGGTAAGTGACCCTAGCGCGCCTTTCTCTTTCTGAATTTGTAAACTTTACTTCGTACCTGGGCACAAATCCCTTGCACATAAACTGTTGGCCAGGTCTGGGACTAGGATTGGATCCAGCTGCACCCAGACTCTTCTCAAAGGGAGTTTGGAAAGCAAGGGGGTCCAATCTGAACCTCGTGACCCAACGGGACGGTGTCCTTGGTAATTCTGTGTATCTTGAACCTCCACGCAGTAAATAAGAAGTGGCCTTGCCATAGAATCTCGTGACACCATTGTCATTAGCAATAAAACCTATTTCTTTGCCACAAGTGAAGTGCATCATGACACTCACCCCTACCACCACTCGTTCCGTGTCACATGCATGCAGCATAGTTATGCAAAGATATAATTTCCAGCTGTCCAAATTCAAGGATTTTCACATATTTCTGTATCTGCTGGACTCACTGGATTGTTCAAAGTTTCCTTCACTACCGTAACAGAGATTTGCTTTGCTTTAAATAGCACCAAATAAATAGAGAGGAGCCCAAGCCTGATGTGCAAGTGAAATATTGCTGTTTTTGCAAGCCCCAAGCCATCACTAGACAGTCTGATTGTAGCTTAAAACCTGGAGAATACCTGGCATAGTAGCAGGTATTTTTTTTTTGTACACAAACTGCTGTTCTTTGTATGTACCAGGGGGAAACAGAATTTGCTTATTTTCTTTACAATTTACTGCACGTTCCTTAAAATCTCATTGTCTCGAGAATGAGTAGAGTGCAAATTGAATCATCCGACATGCTGGCAAAACCTGCAGAATTCTAGCTGCATTACACTTGCTCTACGGGGAGGTCGTTCTCCCTCGTAAAAAGCTAATGAGGAATTATCTCTGGAGTAGGTCACTTGAGTTACTGCTCTACCATGGATGCTTCCGAAGTAGATCAGATCCATAGAAAGAGAGAGAGAGAGATTTAATTTGTTTAGTAATTCATTTTGCAGGGCTCTGAAGTAGAGGAGCACATTAAAATAAGTTTTCTAAAAGCGAAAATTATCAGACACAGTATTAGCACGGAATTGATTTTACTGTAATAAATCAAAGCGCAAGAAAAGTTAGATAGGATTAAGCATGAAAAAGCGCTCTGCCATTCTAAAGTACTTTGGTACGACACAGAAGAAAATAACACAGAGATTATTTGCCTTGTACTCTTTAAAAAGTATATCCACTTCTGTGAGAATCAGACTTTAAACAATCCAAGAGCATCTGATGTTATCGAATGGATATGAATGATTTATGGGAGTATGCGAGTAGATATGCACTCTTCTCGTTTACAAAATCTTCTCAGATGTTGCACTCCCGCCCCTCTCTGTAGCTTTGATGCTGGGAAATGCTGCTGAGCGCTCAGATTGCTTCTCTGCATCCCATTGCGGAGCTTGTTTGTGCCTCTAGAAATGGCATGGTGCCATTCAAGCCCTGGTCTATGGGGCTACTAACTTTCAGTAATAATTAGGTCTAGAAATTTTTAAAAGATTCAAAGGACTCACATTATACAATTTTACTTCGTATTTCACCCTTTTTTATTTGCAAAGAATAAGGTGAAAAAAAGCTGTAAAATTCTTATTATTCTTAACTGCTTTTTTTTTTGGTTGGTTACATGAATAATAATCAAATTAATAGAAAAATTTGGAGAGAGGTAATCGCCCCCTCTCCCTAACATCTTCTAGCTAGTAATGATTTCACATTACTAATTTTCCTTTTTTTTTTTCAAATAAAATTTAGAATGAACTCATGATGAGGTCTTCTAGACCCCTTCTTTCACATCCTTTGGAAAAAAACTCCCTGAAGTTATCATTAACTTAAACCAAAATATTATTTTGCTTAAGAAAAAAAGATCTGATGAGAGGTGGACATTTATGTTGTTAGTTTAGCCATTGTGGGCTTTGGCGCACATGGTTTTATGGTGCTTTTAGACTCAAATCGTCAATATTCCCATGCTACCAAAATGGTTCTAGCAGCTAACACAAAACTGCAGAGATCTGTGAGAATTCCTTCCTTCACCTTTTCTTCCCCATTTCCTATGAAATATTTCTCCAGTTTTGCAGTGAGCCAAAATGTTTGCTAACCAGCTAATCATTTGCAAGTTAATTTTATGTTATGCAAAATATAACTAAAAATGTAAATCAGTAAAAAGTAATTGTGGATGGCTATTTTATAGCTTGAAAAAACATCTCATCGCTCCTGAATAGAGGCAGCATTTTTTTCTACATTTAATATTATTGAAGAGGTTTTCAGGCAGGGTACATTAATTTTCACATTAGAGCTTATCTGTTAGAGAAATGTAGCATTGTAACTTCAATGACTTTAACTTAATGTCATTACCGAAAATTTATGGAAGGCCTCAAAACTTAGGTCTTAAGGAGACCTAGGGCTCCAAGTTTTCAAAGCATGAAACGTCAATCTGTTTGTAGAGCTCCCCTGTTTATAGCAACATATAGTCAGCTTTCTGTATACTTTTCCTAAAGCTGTTTTCCTCTAATAAATAGGAATTTCTTTAGGTATTTCTTTCAACTGTTCTTTGAGGAATATCTTTCTAGGACGCATTCTGTAACTTTACTGCAAGCTCTGTGTTCCTTTACCTCATTATTCCCTAGCCCTGGGTTGCTATCCTGGTGGGGTGTTTTTCCAGTGATATTTGAGCAAGGGGATGGGTAATTCAATGGGAAATTCAGTAAAATAATCTCCTCACAGCCTTATTTAGATCCACGCTTAATATGCAGGACAAAGCAGAATGGAGAAACTGATAGTAATGTTGATACAGGGCCAGATACCAGACTTGATTCCAGGTACTTGAGAGATGCGGAAGGCTTGGATCTTCATTTTCTTGGGTTTTCATTTCCAGTTCTGAAGACACCTAAATATAATATCTCAGTAACCTTACAGTAACCTCCAAAAATCTACTATTATCCTTTAATTAACAAGAGAGAAAACTATAGTCTTTTCTCTTTGGTATAATTGCTCTTCCCAATGAAGCCCGAATCCTGAATAATGTTGATGTATTGCCACACTTAGAAAAGCACTGTAAGGAGCTGATTGCTTATATAATCTCCTTAGTAATTTTTTACATTTACATTCTTTTTTTTTTCTTACAAAAAAAAGGACTATAGAGGTTTTTACTTCAACATGGTCCATTAATTTTCATAAGTCATTTGGACTGCCTCCTATGCGATTTGAATGAGCTACTGTTTCTAAAGCACCTGAATTGAATGCTCTTGGTCTATGGTTTAAGGCTTGCATTAGAAACTATCCACGCTTTCTGTGAAAGATTAATGTCCACATGAACAAGAAGGGGTAATATATTCAGGAGTGGTAGTCTTACATCATTGCAAAACATGAGGCTTGCCAAAAAGCATGATCAAGAGTTTTAAGCAAAGCCCCATTGATGATTCTTTTATCATTAACAACAAATTAAAACTAATTACCTTCTAATCACAGAAGAACGCAGTCTGCTGTTCCAGTCATTCTGTGCCTTGATTACAGAGGCAGGTGTGGAGCAAAGGGAATACTCACCTAACAGGCATGAAAACCATGAAAAACTGGAAATGGTTTGGTATGTTCTGCTAATTTTCCAACGGATTTTCCAATGGAAAGTCGTCATGGGGAAGAGGAGGAGTTAGATTTCTCTTTTTTTCTCAAAGATGTTCCGCTTGGAGAAGTGCATTTTGATGATCCATAGACACTCTGCATTTCAGCCAAGCGATTTAAAGATGTATATTCAAGCAGGGCACAATTCCCATTGAGCTCATTGAGCTTTCTTATGTTTCATTTTCTAATATTATGGTGGAGAGTGAAGAAGCCCTTGAAGCAGCCAAAGAAGTAAAAACCCAAATCAAAACTTTGATTACTGTTTGTTGCAAGCTCTCTTTCCAATCAGTGTGCTTTTGATTTTGCTGTCCTTGGCATATATTCATATATTCAGTTTGCTGAATATATACTTTGCTTTTCAGTGATATTCCTACTTTCATTCACGCAGATTCATACTTGTAAATATGAAGGCCTTTCTCTCATTGCCACATATGGATATGACAGGGCCCAATTCTCAAGCTTTTGGCAACTCGTGTCCATTTTGCTTAGATTTCTTTCCCAAAGAGACTGCTCATAGATGTTAAACAGCACCAACCCTGACTCCTGATGAAAAGAACAGGGAATAGCAAAGATCCTGTGCCCCTCCTAAAAGCTACAATAGAGATATTATTCTTTTATTTCAATTTAAATCTCATGTGCTTTGACTAGATTAGCTCGGCACTGCTTTAAGTAGCGTGTTTAGTTAATGCCATAGACATGATAAGTTATGATACCCTCAGTGTGCCAAATCCTTTTTAACTCTGTGTCTTTAAAGCCCTTTTGTAATGTCGAAATTCTCAGTAAACAGGGCACGATGCAATTACCAGTGGAGCATGGTTGTTTTTTAAAAAATAAACAATTACACTGGAATGTTCATTTTGTGTCTGGTACAGATTATGAAAAAGGGGAACAATCATGGTTGAGATTAGCTGTCAAGCAATTATGTATTTAATTGATTAAAACTATTATCCACTATACTGAATACTCTAAAAATTCTAGCGTAATTAACGTCACTCTTGTCCAGAGAATGGGTTTTGTCTCCAATGGAAAAGATTATTCCCGGATTTGAAAACGATGTGTCTGGTTTTTACTGCACCCTCTTCCTTCCTCAGCCCTCAAAACCAAGCAACAACAACAAAGCAAACCCTAAATGGCTTCAAAGGAAATCTATTCACCCAGATAGAATTTCCCCATAGAAACTATATTCTAGTGACAAAATGAATGCTAAAGATGCACATGGAATTAGGAAGGCTTCCTATGGCTTTAGATTTCAAACAGGATAAAGAAAGCTTCAGTGCATGGAAATTTTGCCTATTTTTGCATACCAGAACTCAGTAGAAAATTTGTTTTCCACATGGCTTCGTTTAGTATTTTTTTGAGATCAGTATATTTGAAAACTAGGACAGTGTATTGACAGGCAAGCGAAGCGTGTTCCTACTGTACCACCAGCAAGGGACCATCGTTGTTTTTTCATCAGTTTTCAATATGTTGTCTGGAAGCCAGAGAACTTGGCTATTCATAACTTTGCTGAAATGAACATTAAGGGAATGGCCTCCCCTTCAAATAGTGGAATTTCAGTTCCTTCTCTTTAAAAAACCATTAGTGGGAAAATAATCTTGCCATGGTGTCATAAGCACATATCCCATTAGCAGCTATATATTTATATACTTAAAGCTGCTAATAGCTTACGATGTGATCATTATGGCTAATGCTCTTGAACGTTATCCATCTGAGCTTTCATTACCTTTTTTCAAAAGCCCTAGCAGCCACCCAACCAAACAGCAGCTTGCATGTACAGAAAAGTGCATGGATTAAATTAAAATTTACATTTACTAGTATTTTTTTTTTACAATGTGTTTTCCAAAATTCTCTCTCCTCCATTCATTAGAACTGCAGCTCAAACCGTCTATTAGCAGTATTTATACTCTGATGGGTTCGAATGAGTGAGTAATCTAGCTGGCTAGTTACAGATTTTCTATCTAAACTGCTTGAGATTAATTTTAGTGATCCTGGATTTGCATTCTTTATTGTTTCATAGAGTCCTGAGTACAGTCCACTTACTTGTTTTTCCTGCGCTGCCATTCAGAGAGACCTGGACAGGCTGGAGAGTTGGGCAGAGAGGAACCTCAGGAGGTTCAGCAAGGACAAGTGCAGGGTCCTGCACCCAGGGAGGACTCACCCCAGGCACCAGGACAGAATAGGGGTTGACAAGATGATCTCGAGAGGCCCCTTCCAACCTCAACCATTCTGTGATTCGGTGGATAACTCCACAGACCTGCTGACCTTTAAGGTAAAGATACCTACCTTACAAAAAAGGATGTGTCGGTGGTAGTGTAATGTATGGAGAGGATTTCACAAAAGTCCTTCTTGCACCTACCGGTGTCTCTTCAGTACTGTATGATTTGGTTCCTAGTTCATCAAAAGGGTTCTGCAGTTTCCCTAAATTTAAAAGTGCAGACAATCTATGTGCTCTGGTTTGGTATGCGAGATAAATCTGAAACTCCCAGACTCACGTCGCTGCAGGGGAAGATGTGATCCAGAACCAACTCATTCTGCAGGACGTGAACTGTGTTCCTTTGTAGTCAAGCAGAAATTTATATCCATCCACAGAAAGAAAAGCAATTTTCTTTATTTCAGCCCAAATAACATACAAAAGTACTTCTGACAACTGTAATTACTTATAAGATTGATATTCCTTAGGATCTTTTTAGCCTGAAATTCAGTTCATTAGATTTCAGAAATTGTGTCAGACCATTTCAGTGCTCCTAGACTGTAGAAAAGTTTGGGTCAAAATCCTCCTTTATTTCCTTACGTGTTCCAGAATGTGTCTCCCGTAGGACAGTAGAGTCCATCAGGCTGTGATTCTGTCTTCAGAAAGGATCCAGCGGGATCATCCAGGACTCAGTGGGTAAACTTTAAAATGATTAAATTCAATTTGAAAGACATGAATCATAAAAATAAAGTACAAATTCTCACACGTTCTCTCAAATTATCTACGTGCACATAAATATGGACAGTTTTTGTAGTGAAATATATTATCATTTGCATCATAAGGATCTAAGAATTTGTGCTGTGTATATATGTGTGTCTATACACACTTATAATGTTCTTTTTAACATTTTTTTTCATTTATCTTTTCTTCCAATCCTAAAATTATGCTTTTTAAAGAGATGTCCTTAGCAATTACACAGTAGTCACCGACAAGTGGTGTGCATGATCTAATTTTAGAACTGAGGGCTTCAATAGCTCTTAAGGACGTCTTAACTATCAGGAGCAAAAAATTTCCTCTGCTGAATCTTAACCTTGGCACCGAGTGAGTAGATATAAGGGTAATGCATCACATGATCTGCTTCAGCCTTGGACCGTTTTCAGTCCTAGCACCAAAATAAGACATTTTCATACCAATTTGTTCTGCTACAAATGGAACTAATTTGATTATATATTTTTTATTTATTTTATAGAAGGAGATTGCAGTTCTTAATCATATGTGGTAAAAACTCATTAGTTGGGAAACCAAACGCTTTTACTGTGTCATTGAGAAAGGAACATGTTCTCGGTACCTCTAAGTGTATTTTCTAACTCCTCATTTCTTTTCTAATTACTCCTTGATTGTGGGGTAAGTTCTCTAAGCTGCATAGGAAGGGAAATCATTGTCTTTTTATCTTCTCTGTGGGGAATTCATTCCGCTTGTTTACTGACGTGTGTGGCAGACTGAATAAAATGATTCCTAATTAGCATATATGAAATAATCATTGGTCTATCTGGAGTCATAATTAATGCATTAGGAAGAATTTACCGAGTGTCAAGGAGAACGGCGTTAGCATAAACGAGCTTATTTTAGATGGGCTGCAATTGAGAGACTGCTTTTCAGTAAGAATGTTTACCAAAAGCAATAATAACATATCAATTTACTCAAAGCCATTAGCATGCATGATCTGAACTATTATCTCCTGCAAAGAGACTTAAGCCCAGCTTTGAGCACCTTGCTAGCCAGAGCATATTGCTGGCGTCTTAATAAAGCCAACGTCCCGCGGAACAGGGAATTTTCCTTGCACAGGCAGATGTGCTTAAACAATTTTAAGTTCTGTGTTGCTCCTCCATGAGTCAAGGAAGTGACAAACTGATAGAAACTTTAATGATTTTCATTCCTTTTTCCTCTGTCAGTCTATAGACCAAGTATCCGGGAGGCTGAAACAAGATTTTGGTTTTGGAGGACTCTATATATTAAAGAATATATTCAAGGAAGGGACTGGATTCAAAAAATGTATGAGCACTTCCATTTGGTAAGCTTAACCCTATAGGACATTATTTTTAGCATAGCTATCATCATACTTAATGTTGAAAAAACGGACTCATTGCAGGATTCTAAATTTACAGTAATCCGTAGGGAATCTCTTGAGAGCAATTCTAATCATGGTCATTAATCCACACGAGGAAATCATCAGTCCACTTGGTATCTCCTTCACTGTCCGCAGCTTCTGTATCTCTTCCCACACATTACTTTGTCATCTGGAATGAAAAGGGTGATCCTAAAGTATTTGAAATCTTTGCAGATTTTTTTTTTTCTTGGTGTTCTTTGCTAGTGACTTTTAGATGAAGCTCTGCACATGAGCAAGATCCTAGCAAGGCTTTTGCTGGTAATGCACCTAGCTGTATCTACAGAAGATGGTCTTTGTGAGGCTAAATTGGAAATGCTAATTGTTTTGTCTGTCATAGTAATATTTGTGTTTCAACAAGTGCTATACAAGACAAATGATAACATGGGGAAGAGGCTTCTACTGGTTGATTAGATCTTTATTATTATAGTTAGAACAGCCAGTATATGGATCCTTTCTGAAATGAGCTGAAAGGTGGCATTATGGAGGGGAGCTCGAGAAAGGAAGAAATGATGGAAATGATGGATGAGTTGGATATAGCCATTCGGCTTGTTGTATGCGTTGGTACAACGTGTGAAGGGAAAAAAGGGCAGCTCTGTTTCCAGCATCGCAGCAGTGAGACAGAAACCTGTTTAGGCTTGCTTGCTGCTGCTTTTATTGCCTTCATTGACATAATATATTTAGCAATAATACTCTTTTCTGACCTTTTTCTAATCAAGTTGTGAGTAGTTATACAAGGGGAAAGCGCTTGTGATATCCTGGAGGAGGCACCGTATCTAGCAGCTCATCAGGAGCTGCATTTCCAAAGCAGCACACAAGCAGTTGTGTTATATTTAAGAATACCGGCTACGAGGCTGACATTTTGGCCAAATGATAAATGTTCTCACCGAATGAGACTATTTCCTCCAGAAAGGTCAAAGCCCAGGGAATGGATTAACATGGCACCTGCTTATGGAAGCAAGCGAGTGCACTGGAATAAAGAATCGTCTTCCTTTTCCTTTGGTCCCTCCATGCATTAGAGTTATTGTTTTATGTTTCCATGAAGTGAACTACGAAGCAGGAGTGGAAGTAAGTCCTCAGGCCTGATCCTGCCCCCCTCTGAAACTGCTAAATACCAGAAATGCCACGGGATGCATTTATTCCTATCTGGTGGACTTCGTCACGGCTCACAGGGCTGTTAATTTCCAGCCTCTATATAAGCTTCTTCCTTAAAATATCTTTACGAGATTAAAATGTATAGAGGAATTAGAGGAGAGTCTGAATTGCTGAAGAAGAGAAATGACCCTCAGTGAAGCTTTCTTTGCTCTTCCTCTCCCCTCTTGCTTCTCCATCTTCTGTTTTGCAGATGTTTCTCTTTTCTGTGCCAGTAGTGCAGTGTGTGTAATTCTGTGAATATCCTCCCCTTCTCACAGTGTCAAGTTTTAACTTTCAGGCCCTTTCAGGTCAGTACAGACTGTCACCAGGTACTTGATGTGAGAATCAGAATGTGCTATTGTACATTTCGTGCTGAATTCCTTTTATTCACAGTTTTCAGACGTTGTTATTGCAGGGCATTTGCTTAGCACTATTTCCTTGCTTTTAATATGTTCTGACGTCCGATACTGAGAGTTTTGGACTTGGCTGCCAAGCCTTGCATGACAGGTGTGGAGAATTAGCCTCAGACAAGGTAAGACTTTTACAATAAAAGGGAAAAAAAACTGTTTTATTCAGCCTGGTGAAGATGTCACGCTTCACTTGCTGGAGACTGATAGGGATTCTCTGGGTAAGACTTTCTGGTCCCAGTAAGAGCTTTAGGAGATTTTGTCAGTGTTGCTGTCCTGCGCTTGGGGTATCTTTCTGTCTGCAGTTCTTCTCTGAGGACGGGCAAGGCAGCAGGGTCTTTTTGCTCCCTTTTTGCTCACTACTGGGGTAAAAGTAGAAGCCAGCAAACCTCTTGGGAGACTAGGACATCATGTTCTCTGCGATGCTGAAGTAGGGAGGCAGCCCTAGAGGCTTTTGTCCATCTCCTGCAAAGTGAGGAAATGCCTGTTGAAACAGCGGCCAAATTTACCACCAGCATTGCCAACTCCAAGGTGTTACATCCACCCGCTGCTTTGGGCCTGTTGACTGATGATGGGTTCCATCATAAAGACCTATGTATTTCTGCTAATCTGCTTTCGAACCACAGCGTTGTCATTTGATTCCACGTTCTACTGCATAATTGCAATAGAAGAAGGAAAATGCTTTTTATAATGTAATTCATAAAGCAGCTTATGGTCTTGCATAATTAAAGTGGCTAAATGGAAACAGTCGCTGCACTTTGAAATGCATCCTAACCTAACCAGAAATCCATCACTGAATGCAGCTTCTGAGAGGCAGTGGAAACTTTGGAAATGCTTTATAACAGTGCGACCTAAATTACTGCAGGAGGTGCGTAAAATTAGCAGCAGTTATTACATGAGAGTTGTGTCACTGTGTCATCATAAATGGCATATTAGATCTGGCAACAAGCCAGAAGCAGACTGCACTGGCTTCGCTACATGGGTTTGATTCTGTGTTTCCAGGCTTTGGTACAAGGTTATCGGACTCATGTATCTGCTCTCTGATTTTTCACTGAGGCCTAATCAGAAAGATTAGAGATGTGAGAAAATTACTGTGGCCAGAGCTTCCTATAGCTCATTACATCCTGACTAGTTAGGAAGGCAGTGAAGAGGATAAAGCTTTCCTGCTCTGAGGAATTAATTAATAAGCACACAGAAATCCGGGAGTTGAAATTTAACCATGAAACCCATCGTGGTGGTGGTGGGGTGAGTGATGCTATGCGCTTCACTGGTATGAGAGAAATAGTAGTAGGTTTTATTGAGGTGGACAGTGGTTTTAGCCATATTCAGTGGCAAACTGCATTGTTATTTGCTGCGTGGAGGGCAGCTTTATACACAGTTGAGTCATCCTACCATGATGAGGTTCGGATGGGACTCCCCTGTTTTTCAGACTCCTCCTCAGAAGAGTCTGAGTGTGGCTGGGTCCAATCTTACTCACAGACGTGGTCAGTGGTTTATTTCTAAGGGGTTATGTGCACAATCAATCCGAGAATACAATTCAGTGAAGTTTGCAAAGTGTTAGAAACTTTTGGTTCCCTTACCACGAATCTGTCAGTGGAAGGGGATCTCCTAACCCCCAGGGCTACCCTTGAGAGGGCTCCCTGCTCCAGGGTAGATCCCGGCATGCAGCCCGCTGCCTCGTACGGAGAGTTCCCCAGACTCCGGGGCCATCCCCTTATTTAGGATGATCGACTTGCAGTCATTTTTGCCCATCAGCTGAATTTTGCCTGCTGCAGCCTCATTTTTTCCTTGGCTCTTGGGCTTTTGCCTGTCTCCAGGAGCCCATCAGAAAGTCCCCCCAGCAGGATGCAACTGTCAGGACTCGTATTGCTGGTTGTTGTCTGAGGTGGAGAAGAGATCAGGGAGAAGCCACCACGAGCAGATAACACTGCGGGTGCACGGGGCTTCTCAGGACTACCCACAGCATGTTCCCATCTGTGGGCTGCCTCTGCAGTTTATACAGGCAGCTGCCTGAGTCCTTTTTGAGATGTGAAGATTCCCAGAGCAGCTGTACCATTAGACCCTGAATAGTGTGATTCTGAATGCATGGATTTTTTTTTTTTAAATGAAACCTATTTGAATGCAAATGGCAGGTTTTGTTCTTGGAAAACAAATACATTGTATATTCCCCCCCTACACAGTGTACTCTCATGAAAGTTCTTCCCCTGTCCCCCTCCCTGTTAATGGACTCTAATTTTCATGCTTATGAGGGATGTGAACTTCCAGCATAACCAAGTGGATACTGCCAATAAAACCCTGTGTTGCTGTCAGTGAATGCCGTGCATGTGTCACCTCCTCTCATCATTAATTTTCAAGCACTGAGATTGCAGTAATTTCTGTTGATAAGTGGCAAGTTGATGTGTTTATTACTCGGAAGTCGAAGCCAGTGGTGTTTCACATTTGTGAAAGGCTCATCACCACCTCAGTAGCTAGATTAACAAAACATAGGGCCAATTCAAGACCCATAGAAACCCGGAGAAATGTTGGTGTCAGCCAACTGTTCACAAGAGTTTTCTCTGTTCCTAGTTCTTCAAGCAGCCGTAACCCTCATAAAGAGCTCTGAAACACCACGTCATGGGATTTGAGCTTCATATAAAGCATTGCTAGGGATTACAGCATTTCAGACAGTGATTCATGATGTTTTCATTGTAAGTTCTTTGGGAAATAATACAGCTGCATATCAGACTGTGCGAGACCTCCACGTGTCTGCAGAAACACGGTAGAGAAGAGAGTGATCCAAATAAATAATACAGCAAATCACTGAGGGGAAAAAAGAACTATGTTTTCTTCCATTTCAACCTTCCCTAGTTTTGCTGTGTTCACTTCCCAGGAAGCGTTAGCCACTTTGGAGCCAGCACGGGCTGGATAGGGCTTTGTAATTGCCACAGCGCTTCGTCACCTTCTGCTGGGATCTCTCTGCTGGCCTCGCTCCATGGGTGACATATGGCAACCAGTTGATGCACAGATGCCTCTTGCTGTGTGCCACGATACAATGACAGAAAACTTAGGAGCAGGTTAGATTTTAGAAGAAAGTTCACGCTGTGGCTTTCCCTGGGGTTTTACTGCACTTTGAGCTGTTAGTAAACGAAGAATCATGGAACGAGAAGTGAATTTGGGCACTTGCGGTTCTCACAAATGAATTTTGCTGTTAGTTGTTTGAACAGGACTTCGCTGAAGAGTGCCTTAACATCACTGCCATTCCCACGTTGTTGATAGCATCTTGATTTCAGAGATTGGTTCTGAATGATCCTCCCTGGGTCAGTTACATGGAACTTATCAGCTCGAGAAGGCTGAAGGACCGAATCGTTTCTGTCAGGGCCTAAAGCAAGTTTTGGAGCTGAAGTAATGCAGCCTCCCTCCTCAGGCTTGTGCCTGATCTTTTCTGCTTCCTTAGCAACTTGCTCCATCGTGGCACTTCGTTTCACCATTCAGCAGGGATATTCAAACTTCTGCGTTTCCTGCTGTGCTGAGGGAGAGTCAAATTCCCAAGAATTCCTGTCATTTGTCATTCATGGACAGAAGGCTTTTTTTTTCCTTCAGATGCAAACTATTCCTTTTTTACAATTATAATTTCCACGCCAAAACTTTACAAATGAGCTCTGCAAAACCAAATGAGAGCATTGTTGGCCCAGCTTCAGCTAGCACGGCACGTCACAGAGCAAAAATTGCACTTCTTGTTCTTCCTCCCCCAGAAGTCCTGATAAGCATTTGAAATGGCAGTGGTGTAATTATCTTTGATTAGTGACTGTGCTAACTTAAAAGAAAAAAAAAATAGTGAAGTAGATGTTGATTACCAAGCACTAATGTAGTGCTTTCATGCACAGCTATAATTCACCTCATGAATATGCATTAATCTTATGCATTAGTTGTTATCTTTATCTACACTCAAATGACACTAACTAGTGTCACTTTATTTTGGTTTAGGAAACATAAAGGAAAAATAGAGATGACCGTAGTGCAGGAAGCCTCTGGATGGTGTAAAATCCTTAGAGATCTTTTCAACTTTGCTGTTTAAAGTAAACCCTGTGTTTTTTTCCCACAGTCAAAATGTTTTAGAAGAACCTATTGCTGAGATGGCATCAACCAGATACAACACTGAGATGAACACAAGCTGCAATGAATGTGAACAAAGACTAGAAGAAGCAGAGCTGGAAATTTTACGTGGCGGGGGATCCAGGTTGACATTTCCTGCATAGTACATGGAGGCCTAGGAAAAATGATAAAGAAAAAAAATCTGCCACATTTTTTCTACAGGGAAGAATAAGCAACCTTCAGGTGAGAAGACGTGAAAATAAAGCACCTGGGTTAGGATTTATCTCACCTACCCCGGTATAGTTATATATCAACATCTGCAGTGATTGTCTAAATATCTTTTCTAGGCAGAGGGAAGAAGAAATAGCTGCTTACAGAGCGTGATTCATTTTTTCTTAGAGTGAATATATAAAGCTCCACAAATGCCTTTTTTCCCCCACTGACTCTCATCTGAGTTTACTTGACTAGCTGAGATGTAGATGGCTACAGTAGTGACACCTGAGTTAGATGAAATAAATCTCATGTTCTCATGGTCTTCCCCAGCTCTGACACTATTGCTGCAGCTTTTAAAATGAGAAAAAAATAGAAAAAAAGAGATTTCCTCTACTGGTATAACTTAGCCCTGCAGTTTCCAGTGGACTAGGTATTTTGCAAAGAGAAATAAGTGTTTTGTACTTGACCTAAAAGAAAGCTAGACCAAGGAAATAATGAGGTGGAACTGGGAGGCACATTGGCTCGAGGTTACTGGCTGTGTATATTTATTCAGGCAGGATAAGCCCAGGCAGCACTTGGTTCTGATCTTTCTTACAGTAATTTCGCATCTATTTGATAACTCTGAATGCAGTGGTAAGAATCCTAATTTAAATGAATACGAGATGAGATTCTTACTCTGAATTCCACCTTCGCAGCTCAGGCCTGTTGCTACTAGAAGATTGAAGAAATGTGTGAGAATGCTTCATTTCTAGGAATAAAAACCCACTGCGAAAACCAGAGTCAGCAGAACTGTCGGCTGCTTGACTCCTGCCCAGCGTACAAGGTTATCTTGGAATGCAGACGAAATTATTTCTTTTCCAGGTGACATCCAGGACACAGACATTTCAAGGTCAGAGAAGCTTTTCAAGCTAATCCAGCGGTTTTCTTTGCTAAACATTTTGGGAAATGAGAGGCAGCAAAGGGAAGGTGTTACCTTAATGACACTCTGAGTTTGTTAAACTTGTTTCACGTTTGTATCTAACTCCATTTTTCAACTTCTCTATTCTTCCAAGACTTTCATTTTAAGCCAGTGACTGAAAGCCGCAAAATGCCAGTGCTACAGAAATGACAAGAGAGCTGAGCTGAGGTAGTTTTTTATTGAAAATTATCCTTTGCCCCAAAACTACATTAGGCCTGAGTCCAATCTGAATAAAACTCTTGTTGGCCTTTCTAAGATTATTGTGGCATGGGAGGACAGATTTTTCTCTAATTCAGTATATTAAACGTAAAACAAAGAATAAGGTACAGATGCTTTTTTAGCATTACTGTTCCAGGGAACACATTTTGAAACTCCTAATTTGATTTAATATTCACACAGACGACACATTTCCTTTGCCGTCAAAACCACTTGTACCGATGCAGCTAATTTGCTTTCTAAATACCTTTCAAAGCCAAGCAGCATTTTTTTTCTTCCCTCTCACCAACTGAATTTGGGATTTAATTGTTGACATTTTCTAAATGGTGGCTACATGCCTGCGTTGATGTGGTTATGACACTCCTTCGGTTGACTTTAATGTAATGCCTTACAGCCAGTGGCTTTGAAATCAGGAATGCAGGAAAAATAAGAAAGGTAAAAATCAAGGGGAATTTTTTTCTTCCCACCTAGTATAATAAAGACTGGCACATTGCACTGTTGACATAGGGAACTGCAAATCCTGACCCTCAGCCTCTCTCCTACAGATACAGAGGCCTTTTGGACACAATAGAATGGGGAACATTTGCTGCCCTGTGCAGAGCCAAGGTCATTACCCCAGCACCTCTGCACAAAAAGACAGTTCTGTCAGCAAAAGCTCAGAGCCACAGAATTAACATCTCCTCTAGTGCTTGGCAGGTTTCCTCGTGCAACAGCTAATGCAAGGAAAGGAATAAAAATAAAGAAGAAAAGGTTGCCAGTTCATAAATCCCAGAGCTTTAAAGTGCACCAGTTAATCATATGTTCAGTGTTAGAAGCCGAGTGCGTGTGCTTGCTGTTTGGCTTGCTCCATTTAACGTAACCTAGCATTTAGGATGTAGGCAAAATTCATTGCATAATTGCATTTGCAAAACAAATGTGGGCTTATTTGACTAACATGCATTTAAAGCAACCCTTCCTGAAGAATATTTGTGCCTTCAAATTTATATATATATATATATGTCTAATTATATTTGTACATATAGTTAACACATTGCAATTGCTGCTCATTGATAGCATGCCTGCATTTAAAAAAAACTAACTCCATAAATTCATATTTCCATTTTAATTGTCTCACACAGACGTATTGGAGGCTATCAGATTTGTGATGATTTCTCTTCTAAAAGGAGATCAGCAACAGAATAAATAAAATAAGATAGAAAAAGTCTTGTATGGGAACACTTTCACATAAAGAATGGAGAGGAGATTTTGCATAAATGTTTGGGGAAGGTTTGGGGAATAGCTGGGACTTTTCCTTTACACAGGGCAATATGTTAGGCTCTGATTTCCAGATAACCCTGAGTCACAACACGTAAGTTTGTATGATCAGAACTTTCAAGCCAAAAAAAAAGCCATTTTTTCCTCTAAAATATGTATTTTTTCTGATTTACCAATTCTAGATAGTATGGAAATAAACTTTGTGCCAAAACTTTACTGTTCTCCCTAGTGAACAAAGTGTTTTGCATTAAAAAAGATATCATTGTGGAATTACAGTTCAGTGACTGTACAGAAAGACATTTTGAGTAGAAAATACAAAAAAAAAAAAAACTTGGTAAGATATAGTAGGACACTCTTTTAAATGGTCTTAATTAAGATAAGTTAAATTGTTGAAAATATACTGTAATTCCACTATTTAACAAAGTAATCAAATCTATAAATTAGAAGTTAAAAAAAGATAACTGCTTTGAAATCAGAATGACTGCTGCCAGCCTGCTGCCAGCAATCAGAAAAGAACCTGGAATTCTGAACTAAAAAGTTGCTATAAATAAATAAATAAAATAAATTTGGAAAGTTCAGACTATGAACAGGCCAAAAAAGTCTTTGTGCCATGTTGTAGCAGATGAGAAAAATGAACCTGAAACTTGCTTTTCACCATCTGTGCTCTTTTTAACATTTATATATGGCTATAATGAGTTAGATAGGTATCCAAGGAATGTATTGACTGGAAATTTTGTGAGCACTTTTGAAAGCTATTGGTCTTTGGTCGCAGAGAATTGAGATTTTTGTTCACATGAGGCTCAGGGATAAAGAAGGGACTTTTCAAGGGAAAAAAAGAGTTCTAACTTTATCACCTATTGACTTCCCCCTTTGTGACTTTGAAAATCTTTAATTCGGGCTTTGACATCTCTATTCGCTTCTATTGTGTTCCTGGAAAGACCTGCAGAACCTGCATTTTTGTGCAGAAAAGCCCCCAGCAGGCTCCCCAGATTATAGTGCGAAAATTCTTTGATGTCTTTGCAGAATGAATTTGCAAAGAAATAGCTAAAATGGTAACAAATAGCGCTCGTTAGAATTTCTGTGTTGTGCAGGGTACGGGGAGGACTGGGGTAAAACCAGCCAACGTGACAAAGTCACTGAGTTTTAGCAGCAATGAAAAGACCGAAGAATTGGATGCTCTTGAGCGTAAGGCCAGGTGAAGTTTCCTATCGATCACAGGAGAAAGGAAAAGGAAAGATACTGTGCATTTCCCTGCCTTTTCACTATTCGCCTGGTGTTTATGGTTTGAGGATGCAAAACGGAGCTGCAAATCCTGCCAGTTGTGTAAAGCAGGACTCTGCCTCTTCCAGGAGTGCGGGCTTCCAGGGTCTGTGATAAAGTGCTTAAAAATTCTGCCGCTGAAGCCTTTTTTTGCAGCCCTTTCCTTCTTAGGAGGTGAAATTTAAGCTCTTCTCCTTAGGATTCCCTGCCGAGGAGCTTAGGTAATTCAGCGTGCTATCTTCTGTGGATCCGGAGATGCCCAGCTCCTGTGTAAGGAAGATTATGGCTGTGGACAATGCTGGAGGCAGGAGGGTTGAGGAATTTAGAAAAAAGTCGGCAATATAGGCTAAAGAAAATACAAAATTAAACTTTCTGGGGTGCAGTGGCAAGCACATCTATTCTTGCATAAGTTTTGTACCTTGGTGATGGTGAGAGTTAGGATGTCTTCAACATAGGGTCTCAGCTGCAAAGAGGCCACTGCTACAGTGGCCCAAGATCTGATTAACTTCTAGTTAAGAGGAAAGAGCAGTCAGCTGCTGAATTCACGTGTCTCACTGTTGTTTAGTAGATGTGGTAAGCCAAAAATTCCTTGTACGAGATCCAATCCCAGGAGTTTCACGCTATTTACCGTTACAGCTTATTTGGCTCCTGAGCACTGTTAGGGATGACAGCCAGATCCTACCTGGCTGTCATGTTAACTTTTTGGTTAAGACTCAAATTAGATATTTGAAATAGCCTCTATTCCAGTAAAGTTCTTTGTTACAAAGGCTTCCTTCTACCTCATTTCTTTCCTTCTACCTCTGGAGTCGCAAGAGCAAGAGACAAGGTTATTTCCACAGGGTCTATGAGCAACTGGAGTCCTGATAGTCCCATACTAACAGATAATATATCCAACCATGAAAAAAAAAAACAACTCTGGTCATTTAAGAAATGTTTTAATATACATAGTTTTTATTTAGTTAAAAAATAGAGAGAAAGACATGCTGTGTTTTATTTGGGGCAAAGCACTTGTTCAGATTTTTAAGAAAGAGCCTAAACAGCAATGCAGAAATATCAGCCTCGTGCAGCTCCTCAGTACCTTCAGTCGCCTTGTGTGTACTCAGCTGCTCTGCACATCCAGCCTTGGCTATGAAACGTGGACACACAAAAACCACATCATGGAAATTTGACATTTCCACTTATCCCTGTCTCATTTCCCCACTAGCTAGAGTTAATAATACTAATCTACTTCACACAAGTGCCAAAGTGGCTAATTGATGACTTAAGCTTTTTGGTTCACTCCCTCAGAAACCCGTGATAAAGTTCCTCATTAGTCGGCGGCCTTTTGTGTTCTACCAGAGGAGACCGAAGTGTCCTCACGTGCTCTGCGTCCGTCTTCAATGATCTCCAGAGATGCAGGTAGAGCCCGTCTGCTCCAGGAATCATCACGCAGGGCTGCACAGGGATGACTTGACATGCGCCAGATGAGCGAGATGGCCTTTGGGGTGATGTGAGGTGGCCTGGCAGCATCCTAAGCAGGTAACTCAGAGCTCCAGGGCTGGTTTTGTCAGGTCTAGACAGTGGTGCGCCTCCCCAGTATCCAAACAAGAGCAGGTAGAGAGGCCAAAGATAAAAGCCTCCACGAACTAAAATGAATATTTAATATTTTCTCCAAATAAAATGCTGTTGTAGTCAGTAAAAACTTTATGGCACTCTAGTTTTCATCTAAAATTGCATTTTTCAAGAGAAAAAACTATTCTGTTGATACTGCTCATATTTGCTAGCTTATTTTTTTACTCCCTAGAAATAGGCTGAGGTGCATGCAAATACATTTTTGTCTAGACCTTTAAGGCTAACAGAATATGTAAATTTTGTAGCTTAACATATGCAGGCTGTGTAGACTAGGCAGCAATTGCATAAGTGTTTGGGGTTTTTTTTTCTGTTTTGTTTTGTGATAAACATTTTCCATTAGGACTATCAAGGTACTGCAAGACATTCCAGTATCTAGCAATGGAAATTACTAGATTTCTGGTTGCTGCTGTACCTTCCCTTAATTCATCATTTATCTATTCCTATAGATAAAAGAATTTGTCTGCTACTACCAATCACCACAGTGTCTCAAAGCAAATCTTTGGGGAAGGAATAACAACGGAAATAATAATGGACTTCATTGCTCTGGTCTTAATATGTCAAGAAAATAAGATAAGGAAGAAGGTTGAAACAGCAGAATATCTTTTGCTGCAGTACTGTCAGGCCTGTGCTATTAGCAAGCTAATTAACCGTTGAATATTGACAACTCGGTAAGTCTCTCGTTTTGTAAGGCTGCCTTTTGCAAGCACAGAGGGCTGGAGATTCATATTATTTATTTTCAATGAAAGAAGAGGAAAAGATACAAACAGGAAAAGCCTCTTGGGTTTTCTTATGAGGATTAACACTGACTTTTCAAAGGGACTTGGAAGAAGAGCTTAAAGAGGAAAGTGTATCGGTTCTCTCCATTTCTGAATCTGTTTCTGTGGTACAAAAGGGCTAGGATTTGCTTCAGCTTATGCCTAAGGAAATAATCCCTTAAGGAACGTAGTATCAGAAAGTGAACAAGAATTATTTTACTTCTCAGCATGGTGTGACATTGTTCATTTTCTTTTTTTTTTTAGGGTGATTTTATAATATTAAGACAGGCAAGGAGACGGTATCATCACAATATCCACAAGGAGACTTTTTTCATCAGAGTTGGCTTTCTCAGCAGTGGGTTTTATATAGATTAGGAACATATAGAAAAATGTGAAAGAAGACTCGTGCTCTCAAACATGACTTCCTTTGTCCAGAGCTCTTCACAAAAACTGCAGTATCGTCTGAAAATACCATGGTCTAATCAAAGCACTAGTTTTATCAATTTTTCCCTGCTCTGAATCCAGATTTCCCCCAGAAAAGGAGGAATGTTTTGTGCAGGAGGAACATGCCCTAGCTGAAGCTGTGAACACTTTTGCCTGCATTTGGAAATAAAAGGTGGAACAGATGGTGACAGCGTAGTTTAATGCAAACAGTCCATTGCCATAACCTAAATTGTTGAGCTCTTCTACAGAAAGTGGAATATGCGTCATTCCGATAAAGGAAAAGTAGCTTCCACTTTACTGAATCAGTTGGAATTGCCTTAAAAGAGTATAAGCTGTTTAATTTTGATAGCTGTGAAAAAGTCTTGCGTGTTAAGAAATAACCCGTACCCATGCTATCTTGTGAGTCACTTTGCTGCGGAAAAACTTCTGGGCAGATATCTAAGCCAGCCCGTGATAAAGTTGGTGAAGTCAGGGTATTGGATCCTTTTCCTCTGCTGTTGTGGAGGTTTTTATGGGACAGAGATTTGAACCAAGTAATCCAGTACTAAACATAACCATCCCAACCACGACATTACGGGAGATTTTGAGACTTCTTCAGGGTCTCCTCCAGAAATTTAATAATTTAATCACTGGAAACTGACTGTGCATCCGGATCCGGGGAGGCAACTTCTGTTTTCCCCAACAAATTGCAGTTGAACAGAGGAAAAAGCGCAAATATTTATTCCGTTCCTCTTTCCCTAGGAACTCTGCAGCTGTTTCTTGTATATGGAACTGACAATTTATAAGATAAAAAGGAGAGGGGAGGTGGAGCAGCAAGCATTGTTTCAGTGTTAATCTATTTATACTCTGTGTTTCTATGGACTGCTGAATACCACCAGAAATACAGTTTCATTTCAAAACTAAACGTGAAAAACATTTTTAAACTTCTGTCCTGAAAAGTCAAACAAGCCACCTTGGCACATTCAGCTACTTTCTAGTCCTAGATAATTAATCTGTCCTTCTGAATGGCTACAGAGAGTTTGACATTACTCTTATTTAAATAATTCATAGCATATTCTAAAAGAGCATATATATATTTTGTGTTCTGCATCCATTTGCCTATTAAGTTGCATGGTGCAGTGGCCAGTGCCCGGAGCACAGAGCACTTAGCATACATTTTCAAGAATATAATGGATCTAATTAACACTTTTGGCTCCAAGTTAAATGGAAGTGGGATCAGAACCTAGGTAAATAAATAGGTATTTGTTTAGTACTGTCCATAAAGGATGAAATTTGTTCCACTATTGATTTTTTTTTTTGATCTACAGGTGCTGTGGAAAAATACCTGCCAACAAACCTCTTCCGACCCTAAGCAGATATAAAAGGTAACGTTCGTTTTATTTTGCATATAAGTGTGTGTGAGTGTAATGAAATTCATCTTCAGGCTCTTTCTTTCATCTTGCATACCAAAGTGACTGTGTTGCTCTGCTGATAAGACAAAAATGCTGCTCTAAACATCCCACGCCAAGGTTTTGCTAAGGATAGCTCTCAAGAATAAAGACACTTCTTTGGCCACTGGATTTAATATGCATAATGACAATATTAGTTTACTAGGCTGGGTTACCTTCTAAGTCTACATTTAAAAAACACCCTATCTTACCAATATAACTGCAGTTTACTTAAAGAAAATAATACTATGAAGTGCGACAGACTTATTATTAGGAATTTCTTCAATAAGAAGTCTGCCAACTAGTGTGTTTTCTTGTAAATGCCTTTTTGTCATTTGAATAGATCTATCTATCTTTAAAGCTCACAGATCCCCCTGGCAACCCACCAACTTGTGTTTTTTAAGGAAATGCAAGCACAAGAGATGCTTTTAAACACTTTGATTTTAGTGGTGTTACGTACTCAGCCCTGTGTGGAGCAATAGGGGAAGAATGTTAACATGAATGAGAACAGAGACCAGAAATGCAATAAAAATGGAAATTAAATAAAAACAAGATTAGATCTATTTAATAAATGCAAAGCCTGGGTCCCTTTAATCCCAGGAGCCAGTGTAAGACTAGAGAAAGGCAAGTCCCTTCAATTATTCATGGGAGCACATCAGCAGCACGCAATTATTGCCAGTGGTTATAAGGATTCGGTTGGCACTGCGCAGTGAAACCAGATGTCTCTTTCCAAAATAATCTATGTAACTTTGACAAGATATTCACACCTATACCTAATTATCTCCCTATCATATCCAAGCTGTCATCCAGGAAAACATTTGTATTATCCTTGCGATCAAAATCACAAATACAACTTTAGAATTACGGTTAGGTGAAATAGTAATCCCTGTACACATATAGCTGTACTTTGCTAGGGTTTAATCTTAATTGCAATATGATTCAGCAAGGATCATTTTAGGAGAAGATTCTCTTTGTTTTTTCCTACTGTGGAGGTCTGATTCAATCTGCTTTTTCTTTACTCTTACAAAACGGGCAATTGTAAAAAGGCTAGAGATTCCAACATCTCCAAAGAACATCTAAGCATCTTGAAATAATCACAAAGAATATTTCATAAATACTTGAAGGGAGAAAAAAACAGAAGAGCCCTCTCTGCTTATTGTGCTAACAGAAGGAATGAGGTTCAGTGAGTCATTTGAGCTCCCCAGCATGATTTTCCTTCCAGTGTATTCACGGGAGATTTGCATTGCTTCCTATCTTCAAACTGCTTATCTGTCTCGCTAAGCTTTTGTTTTCAGCCTCTTGTTTTCTTTATATCCCATTTTAGTGTGCTTTGCCACTCTTTTTCAAATAAAAATGTAAAACATTTGATTAATGACTTAGATGATGTGTTCAGCTCGCTATCTGCTCCTGCCTGTTGTGACTTTAGAACTTTATTGGCAATGACAACAAATTAATAGAGATTTTTACCAAATCGCTCCTCCTTTTCCAGCAGCTGCTCTGTGCAGTGGGCAAAGCCTGCAATTTAGCATGATTTCCTAACCTTCTCCAAGGCAAGTTTCATTCCAGATTCCAATGACAGGGTGTATGTTTTCCTGTACCTGAAATTCCCACCCTTTGTGGTCAAACACTGCAATAGTTAGAATAGGGTTTCAGGTTGCGTGACAAAACCATCTTGTTTGCAAGACTTCCAGAATGGAGCTTTGAGTTCATCTTCATGGACCTACCGAACCCATCACTTAGGGTGAGTTTCCTCTCCTGCCTTTGCTGTTTGCAAATCAAGGATGTAGGGAAGTGCTACTTATGTACTTATGAAGCAGTCCATGCTGCAAAATCAGTATTACTTAGCTTGATAGGTAAATCATTTGGGATAAGTGATTTTTCTTTTAATCGTGCCCAGAACCACAAGGCACGCAATGTCAATGAGGTAGAGCAGGCATCTCAACGCCTTTGGAGTGTCTTGATGGATTGCGTCATACTGAGTGAAATGGAAACTCCCTGCTACTAAAGTAAAGGTCTGTGATTCTTTCTAGTTTTAAGCTAAGAATTCCAAGTTTCTAGACTTAGTAATGAAAAGGACGAAGGGTCACAAATAGCTCGTATTTGCAGTTAAATGACATCCAAAATAGGCCAGATTTGTCAGAGGGGTGTTATTCCTAGCTCCCATGTAATCCTTGTGGAATTTGTCATGGAAGTTTAATTAATACCCCTGGTAAACACAGGGCCTGGCAAAGGTCATTTGAAATACTTATTTTTGCTAGCAACAGTATTGCAAAGAATGCGTGTTCGATATATCCTGCCAGAATGATTTCAGGAAAAAAATGTCATTTGGGCTTTGGGGATAGATTGCTGCCTCATTAAAACTAGCTCAAAGGGAAAGTGGGATTCTTCTAGAGACTGAAGCAAGAGAATGGATTTCTTTTCTCCAGCCTAAAACAGCAGATTTTTAAAACATACCAAGTTTAAACCTGTTACTGCATAACATACAAGCATTCTCGAGGAATTTGAATATATAAATGGCTATAAAAGCAAAAGAGTTAACAACAGTTCAATGCTATCCCCAGGGACAAAATATCTACAAATTTAACGAAGAAAACTATTGGGTTCCTATATGTGATGCCACAGGGATAAATACTTAAAAGATTCCAGAAAACTCATGATTATGATGTCTCTGGGAACTTGAAGTAGATGAGCAAGTGAAACATAAAGGTGAAAGAGAAGAAAAGAGAAGAAAAAAGAGAAAAACTGTGCTTAGTGGGTTTGGAGTCACACTTCTCAATGAAAATCTATGGGATTCATGTATTAAACTCCAGGGTTAGTATTATATCTGCCCAGGAAAACTGCAGACTTTTATGGCCAAGTAATCAACACATGGCTTATAGGTCATATTCCTTCTGCCTCCAGGAATTATTTTGTTACCTTGGAGGGAATCAGCACAAAGAGTGTTTCCTGGGCAGGATTCCCATGCAGCTTGTGCCCACCTCCACGCTCAGGCGCAGCAAAGGTAAAGACACAGCTTGGTCCTTAACTTTTCTTTTGGAACATTTTCTTTCAAACATAACCAGAAAAGCAATACTTTGCATTTGAAATACTAATCAGTGAGGGGAAAAAAAGACACAAATTAAGCCTTCCTCTTCTCTAGCAAACAATACTGGTTTTGTCTTAGCAAACATCCTTTATCATTCCCATACACTGCCGCAGCACTCAGCCATGACAAACATCCATTCAAAGGGAATTCCTTTTGATTTTAACTTGTATTCCATTCCTCATGAAATGCTCCAAGGCAACAATCATTATCAAAATGATTATTCAAATGGGTAATCCAACCATTACCTTAATTGTTCATCCGATCTCGCTGCAATCCCCGCAACAACGGCTGCATATTTCAAAACCCCATTTTCAGCTATTGGGGGGAAATAAAAAGCTTTAACCTTGGTATAGAAAGAACGAAAGAAAAATCCCACACAAAGTATTTTAATGGATGCTAAAAAGAGTGGAGTGAAGCAGGAAGAACAAAAGAAACGAGTGGATCTTAGTAACCATTTTCAATTAATTTTACCATTGAATAAACAGATGCCATAAGATGCTGATATACATGCATATTACTGTGCAAAAGGTTCAGGATCTTTTGTTTGAGACCTCTAGTTTTTGCAGGAAAAGGTGTCGTGTCACTCGTGCTGCTCTGAAGTGAGGGCCCTTTGCAGAAATGGAGGTCTCCACCTGCCAGAGGGACCCTGGAGGAGGTAGAGGAAGAGAATGACCTGGATGAGGGTGGCATCTGTGCGTAATATTTTGTCATTTCCTCTAATTTTCCATCGCTACTTTTCTACTCCTTGTGTCTGCTGTCTTCAAGTCTCAGTTGCTCTGCATTTTATCTAAGCCTCCACAAGCTATTTCTGCATAGCCTTTTGTTCATTTTTTCCCATTATTTTTTAGCTAGAACTTTCCAATTATTTTGTCCTTAGTTAAATTCACCCTGAGCAAAAGCTTTATTATTTTCCTGACCAGCCCTGTGTCAATTACTGGAGCATTTCTGCTGTGTTACCATTAAGTGACATTAGTCTGGTTTTCTACTATAGTGATAATGGTGTAATGATATATGGCTCTTTTTCTTTTTTTTTTTTTTTAATTGGCCATGGATTTCAACCTAATTTGTGAGAGTCATTTGTATTTTAATTGTGATGAAATGGAAATGTGGTGGTCTTTTAAATGAGTGCAGAACATTTACAAGGGGATCGCTGCCACTCTGCTGACTTTGACCTTACTTGGGCTTCTGAAGGGGCTATCTGCTATAAAAAGTGCTTAGATAAATGACCAATTTTTATTGATACGTGTGCCTGGTTAGTGGCATTTCTAAGGCACTTGCCACCACTGAACAGAAGAGCTAAACTTGATATAAGAATATTGTACAGAGAGAGAATATCGAGAATAAACTCTATTGTCATAGGTTCTTTATCCTTACATGATCTTGGATAAATGTACAATGCATAAATTGTTATTAGAAGCAGTCCTTAAGCAAAATGACAAATTCAGACATTTTGGAGATACTTAAGGCTGGGTTTGAAAGCAATTTTTTTGCCTTGCTGATGAGTAAACCTAAAGGTCAGCCTTAATTCCTCTAAAATTTAGAGAGTTTTGTAATCTGGAGTCCCAATCAGAGTCACTATTCCTCTATATTATCTATTCCTCTATATTATCTATGCTATATCATATTTTAAATGCTATATTAAGATAACATGAAGTTGCTGCAGAAAACGGATGTTTTTAGTTTGCTTCAGATGCCCATTTTAGAGCAAACCAGTGGTCTTGAACAGTGGTCAGCAAAGGCTGAACACTTTCTCTCCAAGGGGAGAGAAATAAACAACTCGAAGGAAAAGGACTGAGTTTCCTTTGCCTTGGTGACCAATCTCTTAATTAAATTCCAGGGAAATATGATTTAGAACGTAAGTCTTGCCGACCTTGTACATCTTTGCTTCCGCATTTCAAGGATGTGTATTATGTGTTGTCAGGTTTCTTGAGCTGAATAGGAGACTTTTTTATTATTATTTAGCTTGTTATGGTAGCCGTTCAGTGCATCTTACAGAATCTTTTTTTAACTTAATAAAATAAAACGCACTGCTAGCATGTTTCATAGGAGCATGCACAGGTTTTGGCGGCCAATAGCAATTTACAGCAGGAAACAATTTTGTTTGACAAATACAAGATAAGAGGAAGATATTGTCCCACGTCAGTTCTATGGAAAATACAGTATTTCTTTTTCCTCTGCTCAATCCATGGAGATTTATCATTTAATGCAGATTATCATGTAATGACTCTTAGCCCCCCTGTAGCTTTTGCTGCCTCTCTTTCAACAACCACCAAAAGGGGGATTGGTTGGTTGGGTAATAGTTTTATTGGCGCAGAAATGGCAGAGAAGAAGGACTAGCTGGTTTTGGAGATCCCTCGGTGAGACTAAATTTCCCACATCCTGAGATACACTTGGTAGGTCTGACTCACGTCCCACGTCCATAAGAAACTTGCTCTGAAGCCGCATCGGGACTGGACAGACGGCTCTTGTCTGTGTTACTGCAGCTGTCAGCACCAATTCTCATCCGTTAGGATCTGTAACCAGATGACAGTGTGAAGCAGCCTCGAGGCCACAGCAGGGAAAGGAGCCAGCTGGGGATTCAGGGACTCTATCCGCTCTCCTGCTTGTCTTTCCGAGGCAGCAGCTGGTGAGCGCTCACCAGGAGAAAAATCTTGTTTGAATATTCCCACTTCAGCCAACCAATACTTTTATTTAAAAGGCAGTTACACTCCACATCTTCATGAAGTGGGCCTCCATTCAGCAGGCAAAATCGCTATGAATTTTCTACAAATAACACTATAAAGACCAGCTGAATTTGCTCTTCAGCGTCTCTTTCACCACCACTTTTTTCCAGGCTTCTTGCTTCAGGCTTCCAAATTCCACAGGGTTTTATCTGAGGAACCAATTATAGGCTCCAGGTCCTGCCAGCTGAGATATCTGCACAGACTGAGCCCCAGGTCCCTAAGGAGCAACTTGAAGAACCAAAATATGAAATTTAAATAAGAAGATGAGAATTCTGTAATCATGGTGTATAGAGCACATCATCGTCTTGGCTATATCTGCTAAATAAACATGTATCAGCAGAGAAAATGCTATGCTTAGGGGATCTGTTGTCTTATTTTAATTTCCAGCTTATATGATTGCTCACCTGGAGAGACATGGACAGAACATCACTGCTAATTTCTAGACCACAAAAGGTTTTCTTGATTTGTCAGTGGGACAATTCAAAAAGAAATTCAATTCTAACTACTTGTTATTCAATCAACAAGTAAACCTGACCTACTGGGGAGGATTCTGCAACTGCAGAATTCCGGTTATTCCCTCCAAAACACACAATTCATCAGTCTCGAAGCAGCAGGACGTGCTCTCTGTTAAGGCAGCATAACCACACAGATTTTTCAGCAGGATTTGACAGCTGGAGACGTGGGAATTGAACATGACTCCCGATTTCCTGCGGACCGGCTAGGTAAGCTCTTTCGGCTCCGTTGCTTTTCTCTTTTACAAGTACCTCATTCTCTTGGATTTGTTTTACTATGAAGTTCTAGCAAGAAAATAATTACGAAGAAAAACCCCGAGAAAAGCAGAACATTTATAATTTAGGGATAAATAATAATGTTGCTAGAGGGTAAAAATAACATGAAAGTTATTAACTAAGCAGTAATGGCTATTTCGAATGGTTATGAAAAGCAGTCTGCTTTGTAACTAAACTATTCAATAAGGACCCAATGTTTTTCAATCACACCAACATGCTGGTATCACGTAGCCTTTCTTCGATGTAGGGGACTGCCAAGTGCAATTGTCCTGTGCGACTGAACTGGTCGTGCAGTGCCGGCTCAAGCAGGGGATGGTCCTGGCAAATTGATGGTCTCATTCATATTTTCCAACAGGTTAAAGGAAAACGAGAGTCTTCATCTGTGTTTTGGTGTGGAAGAGAAGCTGCGCTGCCTCAGGGTTACAAATTTTGTTCTCTGCGCTCTGAATAACTCTGCAGCCAGGCCTAGGTCTGGAATGAGGCTGGGAGGGAGGAGCCAGCAAGACGGTTGTTTTGGCTTCAAGCTAGAGCAGTTTAAAGGTTGGAATTTAGAAATGCAATTGTGAAATCCTTCTGCTCCTCCTTGAATCATTTGAGCGAAGTTAATCTAGAAAATGTTATGATCTTTCTTCCTGTCCAATCCCCTCCTTGTTTTTACTGATTTGGTTTTTTATGAGTTTTGGTGTAATTTAACTCAAAATACTTGAAGCAAAGAGGAGTCTGTCCATAAGGGACTCACTAGTGTCTGAAAAGCGTGGACCCTCTAAGCAAGTACTGCTCTTCAGGCTCTACCCAACAATAATATCAGGAAATGTGTTCCTAATTTTTGAGCTAAATCCTTCAATAACTGTATTCTCCATCCAGTGCGGCAGTGGGGAATGTCAGTGGGCGACATCCTGCCTTCTCATGCACACTCCTCTTGGCACATCTTGCCCGAACGCTTTGTGCGGGGTCAACGTGGAAGAGCACCTGAAGGGCACGCAAGAGGTTTCAGTGCGGTCCAACCCCCTTCAAAATCATCTCAGAGAGAAGAAGGCAGGAAGGAAAATCAGCCAAGTGGCAGCACAAATAGGCCTCGCAGGGGAGGAGGGATAGACCCCAATGTCCCGCAGTAACATCTGGGCTGTCCTCAGCGGGGAATGAAGGGCGAGAGGAGAAGGTTGTCCAGGGGTCGTCTGCATTCAATCAGACAAAAAGATGACTTCCCACCACACTGTCAAATTTAAAGCCTCTGTGACCTCTAAAGACCCCAGAGATGACCCCGGAGAAGGGAAGTTAGAGCCTTGATAACCTACAATGACCCTTGGGCTAATTACAGGACCTCAGCTGAGCCCAGAGAGGGGAATTTTTGACCCAGTGATGTCCATGACCCTTGGGCTGATTGTGAATTCAGCGACCACCAATGACCTCTGGGCCAATTAGATGACCTCAAATGACCCCACAGAGCAAATTTCAGGCCTCGATGACCTCTCATGACCCCTGGGCTAATTAGGTGACCTCAGATGAACCCCAGAAAGAGGAATTTCTGGCCTCAGTGACCGCTAATAACCCCGGGATAATTAAGTGACTTCAGATGACCTCGGAGAAATGAGTTTCAGGCCTCAATGACCTCCAATAACCCCTGGGCTAATCCGATGACCTCAGATGACCCAGAGAGGCAAAGGCCTGGCCTCAATGACCTCTAATAACCCTTGGGCTAGCCAGGTGACCTCCGATGACCTCAGAGAAATTAATTTCAGGCTTCAGTGACCTCTAATAACCCTGAGCTAATTAGGTAACTTCAGATGACCCCCAGAAAGGTGAATCACAGTCCTCTGTGACCTCTAATAACCCCCGGGGCTAATTAGGTGACCTCAAATGACCCCGCAGGTCATTTCAGGTCTCCTTGACCTCTAAGAACATCGACCTGACTGGATGACCCCCGATGGCCCAAGAGAGGCAAGAGACAGGTCTGAAGGACCTCAGATGACCCCACAGAAGCAAATTTCAGGCATTGGTGACTTCTAATAACCCCTGGGCCAATCAGATGACTCTCAAAAGGCTGTTTTCTGGCCACAATGATCTCTAATAACCCCTGACCTACTTAGGTGACCTCAGATGACCTCACAGGACTCAATTTCTGGCCTCCATGACCTCTAATAACCCCTGAGCTAACCAGGTGACCTCAGATGACCCCAGGAAGGTGATTTGCAGGCCTCAGTGACCTCTAATAACCCCTCTCCTTATTAAATGACCTCAGATGGCCCCACAGAAGCGATCTTCTGGCCTTGATGAACTCTAATCACCCCTGGGGCTAATTAGGTGATAGCAAAGAAACGCAGTTCAGGCCTCAATGACCTCTCCTAACCCCGACATAATTAGATGACCTCAGATGTGGCCATAACCTGGCCTCAGTGACCTCCAATAACCTCTTGGGGAAGTAGGTGACCTCAGATGACCTTAAATGACCCCAGAAAAGTGATTCGCCTCAGTGACCTCTAATAACCCTTCTCCTTAATTGTCCTCAGATGACCCCACAGAAGCGAAATTCAGGTACTGATGACCTCCAGTGACCGCTGTGCTAAAAACCTGAGCTCAGATGTCTTCAGAAAAAAAGATTTTTGGATGTCCATGACCTCTAATACCCCTGGGCTAGGTCAGTGACATCAGATGACCCCGGAAAGGGGGACTTCTGGCCCCAGTGACCTGTAAGAGGAGCTGACCTAAATGCATGACCTCAGATGACCCCAGAGGGGCAAAAGCTTGGCCTCGACCTTGACCTCTAATGACCCCTGACCTAATCAGATGACCTCAAATGACCCCACAGAGCAAACTTTATGCATCAGTGGCTTCTAATGACCCCTGGGGCTAATGAGGTGACCTCAGATGACCTCCCAGAAATGAATTTCTGGCCTCAATGACCTCTAATAACCCCTGGGCTGATTTGGTGACCTCAGATGACCCCACAGAGGCAAATTTCAGGCCTCAATGACCTCTAATAACCCCTAAGCTAATTAGGTGACCTCAGATGACCCCAGGAAGGTGATTTGCAGGCCTCAGTGACCTCTAATAACCCCTCTCCTTATTAAATGA
>JAWLRI010001064.1:541377-599622 GCA_034781795.1 Crypturellus tataupa
CCGGAAAGGGGGACTTCTGGCCCCAGTGACCTGTAAGAGGAGCTGACCTAAATGCATGACCTCAGATGACCCCAGAGAGGCAAAAGCTTGGCCTCGACCTTGACCTCTAATGACCCCTGACCTAATCACATGGCCTCAAATGACCCCACAGAGCAAACTTTACGCATCAGTGGCCTCTAATGACCCCTGGGAGTGATGAGGTGACCTCAGATGACCTCCCAGAAATGAATTTCTGGCCTCAATGACCTCTAATAACCCCAGGCTGATTTGGTGACCTCAGATGACCCCACAGAAGCAAATGTCAGGCCTCAATGACCTCTAATGACCCCTTTGGCTAACTGGGTGACCTCAGATGACCCCCCCAGAAAATGTCTCACCTCAATGACCTCTAATAACATCTGACCTAGTTAGATGACCCCAGATGCCCCCACAGAAGCAGACTTGGGGCGGTGATGACTCCTAACGACCTCTAGGCTAATTAGGTGACCTCAAATGACACCAGGGAAATGAATTTCTGACCGATGACTCACATAAACCCTGGGATAATTAGGTGACCTCAGATGTCCCCCAGAAAGGGGATTTTAAGGACTCAGTGACCTCTAATAACCCCCCCTCCTTATTAAATGCCCTCAGATGACCCCACAGAAGCAAATTTCAGGCACTGATGACCTCTGGGATAATTAGGGGACCTCGACTTTTGCCTCGCTGGGGTCATCATTTGTCAGGGAATGCAGAGACGCAACAAGGAAAGCTAAGGGATGTTTGGAACACAATCTGGCAAAGGCTGTTAAAAATAACAAGAAAAACTTCTACTAATATATTAATAGCAAAAGGAAGATAAGGGAAAAACGTGGTTCCGCTGGTGAATGGGATGGGCACCCTGGTTAGGAATAATACAGAAAAAGCCAGGGAGCCTCACCTCCATCCCCGGAAAAGTGATGGAGCGGCTCATGCTGGCCGTTGTCTCCAGGAACGTGGAGGACAAGAAGGTGCCCAGGAGTAGTCAGCATGGGTTTACCAAGGGGAAGTCCTGCTTGATCAGCCTCTCCTCACAGGGCAGATGTTCCAATCCCCTGATCATCCTCGTGGCCCTGCGCTGGACTCTCCCCAGCAGCTCCACATCCCTCTGGGACTGGAGGCCACAACTGGACACAGTGGTCCAGGTGTGCCCTATGAGGAGGTGCTGAGGGAGCTGGACCTGTTCAGCGTGGAGAAGAGAAGGCTGAGAGGGGACCTGATCAGTGTGTACAAGTACCTCGAGGGAGGCAGTGAGGAGGATGGGGCGGCCTCTTTTCACTGGTGGCCACCAACAGAACTAGAGGAAACGGCCACAAACTGAAGCACCAGAAGCTCCACAGGAACTTAAGGAAAAATGTCCTGCCAGTGAGAGTGCCAGAGCACTGGAACAGGCTGCCCAGAGAGGTTGTGGAGTCTCCTTCTCTGGAGAACTTCAAGACCCGCTTGGATGCAGCCCTGTGCCCCGTGCTCTGTGTGACCCTGCGTGTGCAGGGGGGTTGGACTATGTGATCTCTGGAGGTCCCTTCCAACCTTAGGCATTCTGTGATTCTATGCTCTGAAGTCACCTAATTATTCCAGGGTTTATTAGGCCAGGATTATTGAGCCCTGAAATTGGCTTTCCTGGGGTCATCTGATGTCACGTTATTAGTCCAGAGGTTATTAGAGGTCATTGAGGCCAGAAATTCCCTTCAGTGGTGCCGTCTGAGGTCACAGAGTTAGCCCAGGTGTCATTAGAGCTCATTGGGACCAGACAGTCACCTCTTTTGGGTCATGCCAGGCCACGTCATCAACCTAGACGTCACTGATACCCACATTTGCCTCTGCTGCTTCACCTGAGATCATCCAACTTGTTTTTACCCTGTCTGCACCTGTGTCCTGTTCATTAAATTATGGAGCAGATTTCACTGTAAACAGAAACAGTGACAACCCCTTTACAGCTGCAGCAAGGGTGCTAAATGAAGTGTATTCCTGATATTTCCCCTCACACTCCTATATCATCTTCAAATTTCAAAAGCTGGAGTCATTTATAATAACGAAGGTTTCTCTTGACTGTTATATAATGGCACAAGACAAACGCAGTGCTGGGATGGCATCGAACACGGGATTATAGAATCAAAAATTTATTTTATTCTGATGGTATTTATTTCAAAATCCACAGATAAGTGCACTATCTCTACAGCTGCTTCAATCAATCATTTTTATTAAGTCTCCCATTCCATTCATCCAAGTGCTTTGCTACGAGCACTACTTTAATATTATGGGTCTATTTTTCAACTGCATTGAGGGACGGAAAAAAAAAATGCCAGCTGTATTTTATTAACACACTGAGGAGAAAAGGAGATGAGAATTAATACTAACGATCTTTAGAAAGGATGGTCGTTCACAACCATTCAACTCATTAACGAGCCATAATTCAAACACATTGTGGCTTGCTATGAAGTTTAGGTTGCACATCAGCACACTCGTACAGGTGTCAGGCTCAGTCTAGGCAGAGGAAATCACAGCATATAGTTGCAGTTTACGGAATAGTTTACCAAAAAAAAAAAAAATAGAGCAGGAGGAGATGAATAGGTGAGACTCGGCGTCTCATTAGGGGACATAATTTCACCTCAGTTCCTTTGCCTCCCAGCAGCTGCACTGCACTTCACGGCCACTCATGCATTTCAAAGGGCCAACAGGATCAAAGGAACCTAAAAATAGGCCTGAAACTGAAGAGCAGCTACTTCGTGAACAATGAGAGAAGCAGCGGAAGAAAGACCTGGAGGACAAGAGCTCTCTAATTATGCCAGTGTATTTCACGCTATTTTACAGTGCTTCTAGTGTCTGGATACCTTTCACACATTGAGTAATTAATGTAACTAGGACCTGCCGCATATTTGCTCTTCTGGCCTTGTGCTGAGGAAGATCAGTGGGCTGATGGACTCGTTTCAGCACTCAATATTAGCAGACTTCCTGACGGACCATCAGGAGCAGAGATGGAAGCAGTTCACTTGTTGAGGAAAGACACAGGTAGACGAGAGACAAGGTCTGCTGTGCTCCGTGACAGCAGGACTCTGAACACAGATTTATAAAGCCCCAGGTGCAGACAACGAGCTCCCTGGACATCTATGCTTCTTCTCCAGATTCAGTGCTTGTTCTTTACCCAAAGACTTCACAGTTAACATCCGGGTTAGGACAGGAACTGGATTCAAGAAGACTGAATTTAGGGATTACCCCTGGAAGCTCATGACTGTATTATTGGAAAGCTGGTACGGACACATGATCCGGGATGCTGATGGAGGACAACCTTCGGCATGTCAATAGGCACGAGAAGAGGATCCTCTGCTCTGAGCAGAGGATGATGAGGTGCAAGACACACCAGTATTCCAGCAGAATACACAGTATTCCTCACGCCTGGGGACCTGCTTCACTACATCTGGTCCCAGCTCATCAGTCACTATTGAGGAATCCCTGCAGCAGGCTGTAAAAGGGAGAGCTCCTAAAGGATGGGGGAATCATGCCTAAAAACGCCAGATCCTCTTCCCTAGCCTGCCTTTCTCTGACCTCACGACACCCGAATGCAAACCCCCAGCGTGCGCTAGTTCACGTGGAGATCTACTGCTCAGCATCTCTCCCTTAAGCCGTGTGCGAGGAAGATGCTTTTCCTGGATGCTTTTCTGTTTGCAGGCGGAATCACCTTGCAGGGATCACACTGGCAGCAAACGGTGCTGCTTCGGGGGGCCGAGAAGCAAATCCAGCAGCGCTCCTCTTGGAAAGGGAACTCTTGTAAGCGAGAAGAAAGGCCTCCTAGAAACTGTCTGTCCCAACAGATCTGGTTATTGACTCTTCGCCTTCCTTTCTGTCCACATTTCCCCACTTTCAGCCTCTGGACCGTTCCCACCATCCAAGCAAACCCTCAGCGAAGCACTTTGTAGCCTCCTGCTGAACTCACCGTCCTAAACCCTGACGTGCCCCAGCTGTCCGTAGCTACACCGCAGGAAGGAAAGATCAGCTCAGAGCTCATGCCCCCAAGAGAGTCGTGGGAATAACTGCAGAACCTTCCACTTCTGTTTTCCCGTTTGCACACATAGTTAATACAAAAAAATCAGTCAAAACTCAAGCTCACTTCGGAAATACAAATAGTAAAAAAAAAAAAAAAAAAAAAAAGCTACACATGATTTATCAAACGGGGACCTTTTTGGATGAGTATCCCAGTGGTTGCTGTGCCGCTCCTTGGCAATGAGTCCTACAAATACCACCATTAAACTTTAAAACAATATAAAGAAAATGTGCAACTGAGCATGCTAATAATAGCACCAGTCAGTTTCTCACACTAAATGTCTTCATACAGATATTCTTTATAACGTGTTTGGCACAACTGGGACCTTGCCTAATTAAATCTGATTTCACTTTCCTACAACTGTAAGCATAACTGGAAATTTCTAATTAGTTCCAATTATTCTTTTCAGAAATGTGTTATATGTAGTATAATGCTGCATTCATCTAGCCATACGGCATATGTATTTATTATTATTATCTCCTACTGATAGCTTTTCAGCTGAGACATTTTGACCAAGATAGATAAAAAACCTACATGCCTCCCAACAACAGCTCCTTGTGTGGCATCTGCTCTGGGTGGTAAAATAATTTGTTAAATGAAAGATAATGTGTAATGGAGACGAGAAGATAATTTTCCATTCTACTACTTTGAGTGGAGATAACAACTTAGGCTGATTATCTTCTAAATCTAACTTTCCCCCCCCCAATAAAGCTTCTAATAAAGTGGTCTCAAGAGAACTTCTATTCGCTTTAATGCAACTTGTGCTTCCCTTCTGCTAGAGGGGCGAGACACACGGGCTACAGATTCCAAATTGTTGGAAGGATTTTAGGGTTGGTTGACATGCCTGTTAACACGTCTCATGCCAGCTCAGTGGGAGAATCGAGTACTGCAAGGCCAGTAACATCCACTCCCAAAAAGACCGTTAGTATTAGTAGAGAAAAAGGTATAAATGGTTTTTGGCAGCGCTACCCTTGGGGTGCCAAATAAAAACCCTGTGTATGTGCAACCCAGGTAGTGCTAGAACACATGCAGTGCCCATTGCAATAGCAACGAAGCAGCGAATACTCCTGTTTTCTCCACAAGAACAAGCCCAGATGTGTTTTTCTATAGAGTTTCTCAAGCAGAAAGCAGAGGTTGAATTAACAGCTGAAAAGGAAACAGATAAAAAGTCATAAATTCTCAGACAAAACACCGGAACCGACTTACTCCCTAAGAACGTAATGAACTGCAAGAGCTCGTAGCTTGAAAAGCAAATTAAATAAATGTCTTTCCCTTTTAAGATCTGGGGAATTGCTGCAAGTGCAGCTGACTCTACGGTTGTCTTCCCTGATTCAGCACAGGTACAAACCTGGCGAAATCTAAAAGGGAAATGGCAAGAGAAAGCCCTGCTGAAATAAAACCAGCATTAAACAAAGGCACCAGTACCCGATTTCTGAATGTGTGTTACTCATCAAACATATTGAACAACTTCTGCAAGTTATTTTGCCCCAGCGGTGTTTAAATGTAGTGCTCTATATCCACTGATGCAGGGCATGGAACACACAGGCCTTTGGAGGCGATGCTGCCACACAGGATCCTCTCAAATTATTCTTATATGGAACAGAATCCAGACAGTTTTTACCATGCTAACTTCAACTGGGATGCATTAAGCAGGAGGTTTCACGTTCAGGATATAAAGCTCCCTATTCTGGGTCGCAGACAGCAACCCTCCATTGCAAAGCCGTAATGAGCTTTAGTTCCATTAAAATATTACTCCTTCTTTTGTGTATTAAGAGGGATTTCTTTCCCTATTCTCCTCATTCATTTGCATCTGGTGCAGCTGTTTCATTATTGATGCAGAGAAGCAATTCAAAATTTAGTGATCAATTTTAATGTAAATCTTTCCCATCTGAATAATTGATGGGAAGGATGAGCATTTGGAGCCAGCAATTGCCATTCCTTTCCTTCTCCTTCCTTACCTTTTCAGCAGGGCTCTTGGCCAGCTTCCTAGGCACACGTGTGTCCATGTTACCGCTCCACATGTGCAAAATCTTGGGTTCAAAATCTGCAGAGCTCCACAATTTGGGACTTTACCCTTCCAAGCACCTGATCTTTCATCAAACCCTCAGCCTGCTGCATGGAGAGGCACCGAGGAGACCCCCACGGCCGATCCTGCAATGGGCTCTTCCTCTCCTTCCATTTCCATCTCATTGCAATATGAAGAAAACACTCTGGAAAATGAAGAAAACACTCTGAAAAACCAAACAGTTTATTTTGAAGAAGTTGTTAAGTTAGCAGCTTCCTCCTGCTCTTCACTGTGAACATCTTAATATGCAAGTATTTTGTGTAAACGTTAAATAGAGCTGCAAGTTGTAACGGGGAATAAATGCTATGAAGATAGAAATCTCTGTTGCCATTTAAGTGATAAATTACGAAAGAAATAATCATCTTTTCATGCTTGGGGGTATTTTTTCCCCCAGAAGTCACTTTTTAATCTGATTGAAATCCAATTAAGTCAGAACATCTAAAACGAAGAGCAAGCCTTTGAATTTATGTATAACTGATTGAGCTAATCACTGTCTTCCTGCAGCGCGCCTAGGCAAACAGACTGTGAAAAATAAATGCGAAATCAACCCCAAACCTCAGAGAGCCCCCATTTTCTGTATTTTTTTTAATAAATTGATAATCATTCTGCACAGAATATCCTATCAGTGCATGTCAGTGCAGGCCAAGCTGAAGGAGAGGCGCATTATAGGCATCAAAACTGCATTTTGCTGCATGCACCGGCGTATCATAACCGCACGACCACGGGATGATGAAAGAGCTGTCATTGGTTTCCAAAGCTGACACCACTTTTTTCCCCCCAAACACTGAAAATTGGGACAACAGGAAAAAACCCCAACCAACAAAACATACCCCTGAGAGATGTGAACCACTTCTTCCCTATTCTGGAAAAAAAGTGAGTTAAAGTTAGTTAAAAGATAATGAAAAACGACAGAGTTGTAGGAGAGCAAAATTAGCCAGAATATATTTTAGAGCACTTTTGATAGATTTATTAAAAGTCAAGATGTGCTTCGAAATAAATCCCAGCGCGCTTGCCAAAAAAAAAAAAAAAAAGAGCAAGGCTTAAAAAAGATCCACTTAAAAATGAATCAACATTAAAAAAAAAATTAAAAAGGAAAACTGCATTGGGATTTATCAAAGCGTTATCGGCAGCGGAGGCAGCTTCCCCGCAGCATTTTAATTAGCGCGACTGACACGCAGGCTTCTCCTCGGCACAACGGGTTTGTACAGTATTCAGTGCAGGATGGATTTCCTGCCTGTGCCAGAGTCGCGGTAGGAAATGCATGGAAAAGGGGGAAAAAAGGATGGACATGGATGGATGTTGCTGGGGGCCCTATCCCTTCCTGATGAGTTCATTATTTTCCCTGGCATAACTGGCTTTAAGAATGTCACCTGTGACGTACAGCATTAGCAGTCAATTACGTTATATTCCCAACCTATATAGAAAAATAATGGCCACTCTCTAGCAGGACCAGACAAAGTCCCTTTTCTCCTGCACACGAATCCCTCGCTATTGAAATCGGACATAAAATCTTTTACCTTGCCAGGTTATTACCTGGTCGGTGGGTCCATCCTGACCTAAACACTTGTGGGAGTTCAGTCCATGCGTAAGGAGAGGTTCCTGTGCCTGCTAAATAAAAATGACATTTTTTTTCCCAAAGTTAGCAGAGAAACCTCATGGCAAGAGCAAAACACCATGTGTCCTCACGAAAAGCATCACAAAAACACAGATCCGGGTCTTCCTTCCTCCTGTCTGGCCCAAGAAATGACTAAAAACCATCACAACCCAAGGGGCAATATATTTACTGTGCTTTTTTTTCAAGCCTGCTGCACAGTCACCTTGAATTCAAATATCACTTTGGTGCCTAATTGCATTTTTCGCTTTCAAACATATATTTTGCTTCCCCTGCTAGCAGCCAATTTGCAAGAAAGCTGCTAATATAAAAATGGCCATTTACTCTGCACAAAGCAGCACTGTACATTATGGCCTGACGCGGCTGCTGCTCGAGGATGGCAAATCAATAACCAGTTCTTATTCAGTAACTTCGCAAACCATCTGCTTCCATCACCATAAAGCCCGCTCTGCTGCAGCAAAGCCTTTACTGCCATCTAACAACCCATTTCTTTTATAAAGTCTAAGACAATGGTGGATCCGAAGGTTTCTAATTGCCTTTTAAATAAGCGAAATGGTTGGGCTACGCAGATAGTCTCCAGCAAGAGATAAATCCTAATTCCCCATGAAGGCTCATCCCCCTCAGAAAATATCTTGTTTACCTTTCAAACTCAAAGTTTGCCATCGTATGATCTATTGCATTATTAGGCCGTACACAGCAATTTTATTATTCCCATTTATCACCAGGCCCTAGAAGTGCGGCTGAGAGCAGAGCCCAGACCTTGCTCCAAACACTCCACCATGCACACAGTTGGCTTCGGGTTTCTTTTTGCAAAGTAGCTCTGCTTTTGAATTTAAATTGCAATGACATCGTATTTCCGACACGGAGCAACGTTTGATTTTGCTTTGCTTGATTTCTGACTTGCCTGATTTCAGCTTTCACAAAGCCAAAGAATCTTGGTACACAGGGAGATGCAGCGTCGTCCCGTTACATATTTGATACCGGCTTTCCCATTTGCCTTGTGTTGCTTCTTCTTTGCATTCAGTGTCAGCCTGAGCTTAACAAACAAGTTATTTTTGCTATAAGCAGTATCCTCATCTCATAAAAACTGCAGAAATCTCATCCTGGAGATACTGCTCTCTTCGATATTATGCTTTACTTTCCATTCCATTTGCAAGCATAATGATTTCTTTTGCCTCTATTACTTAATATCACTCCATACATACACAAATTCCATTAACTGTGATTTTTTTTCCAGAACTCTGCATTTCTTTGGCCTCTTTTGAGCTGTCTAAGCAGCTTTAGTCAAGCTCCATGCTTCATGTTCTTATTACTAAGTTATCACAAATCACTTAACCTTCAGAAATTAATATCTGATGATCACACGAGCCAATTACATTTTTCTAAGTTGATCTTCTGCTGACCAATTCCTTTCACTTTCTTTTCTAGATTTCTTCAAAGACACCTGCGCAGAGGTGACCAGGAGGTTGTTAGGGACAAGTATCTCTCTCTCCTGGTTGCAGAGAGGTGGCTTCACACTCAGGCAGGTTCTTGCTTTACCCAATGCCTTTCGCACCCTGCCACCCATGAGATGGTTATAAAGAACAAATAAAAGATGTTCCTAACTGATCTAGCCTGACTCCTTGTGCTCTTAATGGTTTGTTTGATAATAATTCTAGCTTTTTTTTTTTATTTTGAACTAGTGTGGAGGAAGCGACATTTTGGTGGAAAACTCTAGTTACACTTTCCATTTTCTGCTCCTAGAGGAATGAAAGCCAACATTCTTTTGCTTATTTCCCACACTATCTTTCTGGTCTCTGCTCAAAGGGGAAGACCGTAATACGGAATGGCCTGAGAAACCCAGCAAAAGTATTAAGAAAGTGAAGAGCCAACTGTTAAAATAGGGTTATTGTTATTATTTGTTATTTATTGTAGTGAGATTACTGTAGTAGTATTATGTAGTATTTATTGTTATTTATTGTAGTAGATAATCCCTGTAGAAAAACACCATCTTGATGTCAGTAAGCTAATTTGATTAATAAGGTGGAGGATGCTTTTCTAGGGATGGAACTAACCTCCTCCTTTGCCCCCCAATCCCAGATCCTACCTATATCTCTAAGAAATGCTATTTCGGTATGAAAACCTTTGCTTTGGAATGATTTGTGCAGCGGTTGCCTAGTTCAGTAGGTTGTCTTCCATCCTGCAAATCACAGCAAAAACGTGTGTGCCTGGAGGCAACTTCATCAGCTCATGATTTAACACGTACTTGAGCAAACCACCAAACCTGCGGCCACCTAGAAATCTGCCTTTACAGCTGTAAATGCACCTTTTTGCTGTTCTCGGGAAGATACAAGAGGGAGGAGGGGAAATTAGTTTGCAGATTGGTGTTATTTTCTTTTCAATACATATATTTGGTAACTCTTAAATTCAGAGTTTACCCTTAGAGTTACTGCTTACCTTAAGAGAGAGCAGAGTAAAGAAATGTCTGATCCTGGTCCCTTTTTCCTCTCTGCCATCCTGGATGAGGTTTTGGATAATATTCAAGCAGGAACACAAATCTCCGTATTTATCATTAAAGTGTGGGAAAAGAAAACCTGTAGAAATCAGTACAAAGAGGCACTGGGTTAGGTGGTGCATGCCTGCAATTCTTGGCATTGGGTACGTGCACACATATAGTCAAATAGATATAATAAAAGAGCTCTGGAATGGGTAAACATGTTATGGGGTCTCTTTACATACTTCTTTGCAAAAAACTACTGAAGGAAACTGTCATCTCACCAGCTTTTACCAAGGCAGTTGCTCCCAGTCTGGGTGGAAACGGAAAACACGATGCTGCTCCAGCTGCTTCGACCTCAAGAAGAGCATGGTAATCCCTGCCTCCAAGCACCACTCGAGATCACTTAATTCACTTAAATAAAACAATCCCATGAACAAATTTAAGAAGAAAATTAAACGATGTGTGAGATCCTGTGGGCAGAGATCTGGCTGCTGGTCAGAAATGCGCTCATCACTCTTGGTTTAGGGGATAGGCAGGGGGCACAGAGGTGTTTTATTTCACTTTTTGACTAGGAAGCTGACATCCTTCTCTTACATACTGCAAATCTCCTGGTGACTGTTTTGTTTAAAAATAAAATCCCTTCCCATCAGTTCACTGATATACCAGCCTTTTGTATCTACCCCATCCTGCCTGCATGGAGTCTTTGGCCTACAGGTATTTTGGTGCAGAAGGAGAAGGATCAGGACCAGCTTTTTGCCTTCCTTACACCAATTTAAATCCAGATCTTCTACCATAACAGGGACGCCTGCTTGCTGGCAGGTATGTATTTCTGAGCGCAGAATATATTCCTCAAACAATTATGCCTTATCACAACACTCACTTAAAATGTTACATCAAACTGTATCATGGGGCCCTTTTAAACCCATCTCATTAATGATGATGAGGTAAGTACCATTACCTGAGAGACGTTCCCATACTGCTCACAGGAGTTAGGATTTAATTCCGCTACGAGCTGTTCCACCACTTGGGTAACTGCTTGTATCATTCTACTGTTTTGTAACATATTATTGTATAGAGGAAAAAACAGCTATTATTGTGCTCGCCATCACAATCTGCTTAGAAAGATGCTAATAATTAAATGTTCACAGTTGCACTTGAAAATCCACCAGCAGCTGCTGGGATAAGGTATTACAGGGAGGCAGTTGACTAATACGTCTCCTACACATTCCCATGGATCAGGTGGATATTATTCAGTTCTTGTGCAAACAGGATGGGTTTTCTTCGCTTATTTTTTTTTTTTTGTTAATGCAGAACTTCCTCAAGTCCCCTCCAAAGAAATAAGTTTTCCAAGTCCTTACCTCAGTTGCAGAGGAACAGAGCGTACTACGCTTTGCCTCTCGACCTACTGTTTAAGCTGAAGTTGTCGCTTCTGAGTACGTCAAGATATTTTCTGAGCGTGATGTGACTAGTGATCACATCGCTTCACGGGCAGAAGCTCATCACAGTTTGGATAACTGCTCAAAAGGCAGCATTAGCAAGTCCCTGACAACATTGTGACTCAGCGTAGACAACTCAAGCTGTATCGCTCTGGGGATAACGACCCTTAATGCTGCGTAAAAGAGACCGCGAGGGCTCTGCTGAGCTGGTCTGCGGCTTCGTTCTGGAAGGAACCAGCCTGCGCGACGGGAAGACCCGAGTTTTGCTGCTCCTGCCAGCCAAGCTTCCAACAAGGTCAAACGGCTCAAAATAAAGCTTTGCTCTTGCTAGTTAAGTGGGAAACGCACGACTTTCAGACCCTGCACTGCCTTAAATCCCATTCATAGACCTGCAGGAATGGCGTGCGTGACAGCCTGGTATATGTAGTGTTATCCATGTAGACACAAATGAAGCATTTCATACGGATTTGATACCAGTGCTGTGGACAAAAACTCTCCTGTTAGCAACCTCGTGAGTTCAAGTCTGCAAAGGGAAAAGAGAAATCTGGGATTTAGGAGTGCGATCAGTGTATTGGATCCTGTTAATGAAACTAAAGGAAGCGACCTGTACATAGGAGTTTATTTAGATGCCCACAAGTTTCAAATCATTCCCCTTTCTACCTCAGCCCACTGGATACCTCATCCAACTGAATTACCATTGGGTTTTACAATGTGATATACAAAATGAACCAATGTTATGATTTACAAACATCCTTGGAGTATCATATAAAACACAACCGCTTCCCCTATTGTACAATCATTGGGACAACGCAAATAGAGGCAGTACATGAGGAGCAGAAAATGACAGGGCACATGAAGAAAATAAAGTTAACTCTACCACACGACTTGCAGGGTAAAATGAACCATGTTAAATAAATAAATAAATAGATAAATAAATAAAAACAGCAATAAAATCATCTGAACCATTGCCAGTGTTTTTTATATTGTTTTCCCCCTTATGAGAACCATGACGCCGTATAGCCAAACTTCATCCTTGTTAATCAAGTTCCCATTTCCTGCGCGAAACTATGGAATCACAAACATCTACTGTCCATTGGCATCACTACACTTATTCCCGTACTCTTTTCCAAAGACTCGGTGTGTTTAAGTGAACTAAAGGCAAAGAGGAGCACACTCATGAGCAGAACGAAACACACCACCACGTTAAAAAGGTAACATTTAAGCTGTGGATGCCATCGTCGTAGAAATATCGTCTTGCTCTAATGCTACAAACTCTCTAGCCTCATCAAAAACTGAGTTAGACGTAAGTTGAAGCGAACCCAAAATCTCACCTTGATAAAGGCTAGGAGTTTTAATTAGTATTTTTGTCTAAACTTAGGTATTAAGCAACACCGTGTGAATGGCTAAGTTTAAAACAATCGTAAACGTGACAAAACGTATCATAAAAAAAAAAGGATCCTGAACTCATCAGTGTCGCTATAATTAAAAGCAAAATCCTACATACCATATTCAAGCTATATCATCTTAAGGCTCTCTGTTTTATCACAGCACATCCCAGAGGAATTATATCCCTCTCCAACATTCGCAGTTTCTCTTGCAGAACAGACTACTGATAAGAGCTAGTGACCCTTTCCTCAACAGCGGTGGAATGGGTTTTTAATCCTGTTTTTTTTTTTTTCTCTCATTACTGGAGTCTTGGTGCTACTCCACATGTTTGGAAAAGAAGGTGCTTTTCTGCCATTTCATTAAGCTCATGGCATTTCTTTTATAGATTTTTAAGACAGACTTAGTTTGGTCACTTCCACTCGCTCCAATCCAATATACTTTTGACCGTTTTAAAACGCTGGACAGCTGTGCAATATAAGTACTATGCAATTTGACTGTACATACATACATATTTTCATAAATACATCCGACAGGGACCTTGCAACTAAGTAGGTGATATCATGGGACAAAACCACAACAGGCTGTCTGATCTGTAAAACCTCGATGCAAAGTAAGAAAAGCCGAGTTCTCTCATGGTGTCAATACACAACTTAAAACAAAAGCACAGCATTAGTTTACTCATGAGAATTTCAACGTATCTGCAGATGTCTCGACAGGAAAAGTGTGTCATTTACAACACGGATAACTGTTAACAACCATCGACTTATATGCGCTGTAAGTCACCCAGACAAGGCTAGCAAGGATGAGCATCGTGATCGGTCCCAAAGGCAACTCCCAAACATCTTCCTCGTGCGGAGACTCTGGTAATTGTCTCTTGTATAAAACATCGACTCATTCGGCTCCCGCTCGGATGGCAGCTCCGTCAGTGTTCCTCACCCGCAACAGTCCGCTCGCGCCGCCTCAGTTATTGTGCAGACACTCTAAATCCACCGAGCAGCAGACGTTCCCATTCTGTACACACAGACAGACAGACAGACAAGCGGGTGTTATTCACCCCATGGGCACACCGAGCGGCCAGGTGGCTTGTACAAACCGTATCCTTCTGCTCCATCTCCTGCACACCCCGAGCACAGAGCCATAATAAACACATAATAAATAAATACATAATCAACACATAATAAAGCCTAACGCAATGTCCTTGACAAGGGGGATGGGAATAAGAAGACCGCTTAGATCCTCAATTCATAGCAAGATGCATGGTGGAAAATGCCAGACACTTTTGGAGTTAACTCTATCATTACAATTTATTTCCGCTATATCCAGCCGTTTACAAAACTTTTTCAGGCACCGAAACTATGATAGTCACCAAAACCCCCAACCAGGACTTTTTTCCTTCTTCTGTTTTTCAATCCAATACCATACAAAAGAATAGGAAATAACTCTGAAGAATGACTGGAAAGCTAACTTCAAAAAATTAAAGCCCTGGAGCAACAGCTCCGTCTCACACAGCGAGCAGAAGGTTGTGTAAGACTTTCTATAAAGCAAAGCAACATTTTGCATTGCATCCTGTCTGCTACCTTTTGTGGAATAGCAGGAGAAGAGCAGGTTTTCCTGAGAGTGATACAAAACACCGAATTTGCAATTTAACTTCCATAGAGTCTTATTCTGGCAGACTTAATATCAGTAAAAGAGATATTTGATCTGTTTTTTTGTTTTTTTTTTTAGACCTGAGCTCCCAAGGCCTGAAAGCAGCCCCGTTTTGAGGCATTCCTCCGAATTCACGCTTTCCCATAGCACCGTGCCCGCCGTACCTTGCACTTGCAGGTTGTACAAGGGGATCCAGCCATGGTCCACACGGAGCCACTAAGCCTGGGCACCCCGGAGGCGTCCAGGCAGGTTTTGCTGATGTCGTAGGTGAGGTTGTCAGCCTGGCAGGGGTCACTCACGCAGTGGGGGCAGCACTCTCCTTCAGAGACGGCCGTGTACTCGCAGTTCAGCTTTGGGCACAGAAGAGGCCAGCAATCCACCTCCCCTTCCTGCAAAGATTGCAATAAAGTGTCAAAAATTGAAATAAAGCGACTGACGTTTCATTTAATGCATTCAATGCCCTAAAAAAGACCATAAACTGAATCCGTTTTGGGGAAGTGCTTAGTAGGAAGAACTGGGCAAGCACTGCGGTTCCAAATTGCAGATATAGCTCTGCCGGAGTGCACTGCTGCCCTATAGCCCTCTCTGTCCACTTAAGTCACAAAATTAGCCCAAGAAATACTAACCACAGATCCACTACGCCTTGCAAAACACACTGCAAATAACGTTTGACACTGTCGTGATCTTGGGACTAATGTCATCTACAAGCACAATGTTACACAGACAGTTATAAAGGGAAATAAAAATGGTAGTTTTAATGAAGTTCATTGTTGCATTCAGTAAACCTGTGTGAGAATTACAGCTTCTCCACTGTCTAATAAGTGTCTCCACTTAAGTGTATTTTTTCCATCGTTATCTAGATTAAAAAAAAAAAAAAATTAAGTATCTTTTTTTTTAATTTTTGCCCTCCAGAACACACGGCCCGTACCAGGCAGCGGCACTGCTGGCAGCTGTAGGTCCAGTTGTCCCCGCTGCGGTAGAGCTTGTGCCCGCTCTGGTCCAGGCACTGGCTGGTGACCCTCGTGTCGCACTCGGGGCAGCAGAAGAGGTCGGCGCTGGGGTTCGCGCAGTCGCACGCTGTTCTCCGGCAGAAAATTCTCCCATCCTGCGGAAATAAGGATGCCCCATCAGTTCCAGACCGCCAAAGAGGCCTCCAGGAAAGGCCACCAGCATCCAGATGGTCTTGGCAGGGTAGATTCATCTATGACACATTTTCATCTCGGGAAATACTAAGCTGAGGAACTTCATTCCTAAGTAAACCCCTCAATTCGAATCCTCGACTTAATTCCTAAATTAAGCGCCAATAGTACCCTCTTGCTCAGTGTTTTTCCCTCTCTCTGATCCATCAGCATTACAGTTCTTTAGGACTATTTTGAAAAACAGCATCGTTTTGAAGGAAATAACTTGAATATATAAATAAGGTAAAATTACAAAGATGATGCCTTTAACTTCTATGAAGCATGGAAGGCGCAAAAAAAAAAAAAAGTCCCATGACATTAATCATTCCTGAACCTGAGTTTATCACTGGTTCTGTTCTAGACTTGGACCTGTCCTATATTTAATATTTATTAAAGCTATCCAGACTCCAAATTGTCATCACCACTATACTCCTGCCCATGTTTAAAGAGGGCTTTCTATATTCCACAGGCTCTCCAAAATATGATTTTCTCCTGCTTTTGCTAAATATTTACCCAGAACATTGGATGCCATGTTTGGGTAAAGAGTATTAAACAGAATTGTTTGAGATAAACAGAAGAATTTCTTGTGCATATAAAAAGGACATATTCCCTTTGCATCAGAGAAAAACAAATTTATTCTAATTCTAGCTAGCAAAGCTGGAGGGACTACCACGTTTGAAGTTATATCCTTCTTGTAAGGGAGCCAAAATACCAATATGCCACACGTAGACTGAAAAAACGAAAGCACAGTTAACGGGGAGGTGATTATTTGGAGTTTTGACAATATATTTTTTTGCCGGATACCTTTTGACAATGGTGTTACATTCTTTACTCAATAGTAGCAATGGTGCTACTCTTCATTCTTTGATCATCTGTGCTTTATCTACCCCCTCCTTAGTTCCATGCCTTCCAAAAAACACGTTTATCCCCATCGTGCAATGACACAAAGACTCTTAAAAAAAAAGTCCCTTTTTAAGCTCTTCTCTGTTGTGAAAATGGGGAAGTGTACAGAAAACAACTGATTTTCTTTTGCTGGGATAACACTCTACATCATCTCACCAGTCCCCGCTGAATTACTGCCACGCTCCTTGCAGGTATTAATGGCACGAGCACAAATTTACTCAGAGCGAAGGAAAACCTGACATGCAGGGGCGCAATTAAGGTCCTATTATGTTTATACACTAATTATACAGATAACTAATTGAGTTTAGAGTATTTATGTTTTGGTAACATAACTTGATCCTTGTTTAGATGAATGAGGAGGGTCTGAAGAGCCCATGGCTGACAAAACCCTGGGATCATCCCTGGTGCTTCAGCTCCACAAATGACCTTACCCGAAGAACTGGAGCCTTAAGCTGGATTTCCCTTGGCCCAGACCCCAAGCTGAAGCTTTTCTGAAAGGGGCTCTATGTGTCCTGAAGCAAAACTGAAGCAAAAGAGGGGCCAAGAAAACCCAACATTTTCAATCTGCAGTGCAAAAATCCTGCACGAGTACTCCATGTCCCAGGCAGGCTGTGATGGAGAGGCGCCTCTCCCTGTTCTCCCTGTTTGACAGGCAAGAATTTGGCTCCTGAAACAAGGGAGATGCCAGCATGAAAGAAAATGCAAATTCCTATTCACAAAGGGGGAAAAAAAAAAGAAAAAAAAAACAACAGAAAGTGGAAAGTGAAGAAGATAAAAAGGAAGAGTCACAGCAACAAACAGGGCCAGGCTCATTTTAAAATATCTGTGTGCTAGTTAATCATTCTGTGCATTTTCATTTATTAATAAGCGCATTCAACACAAGACATAAGTGCAGCGAGAAATGGCAAATAAAACAATTTACAAGCAATCTAAAAGGGGAGTACTAATACAATGCATTCTACAAAGGCAGACCAGATGTCTTCACATATATTAAACTCTTTTTTCTATTGACTAGAAATCTTTTTTGAAGTCAGCCAGCTCCCCCAGATTACAATAAAAGCTTGATGTGTATTCAGCAGAGCTGCTCCACTCCGCTTCTGACGGGAGGAGTTTTGGGGAGCTCGAGGCTACTTGAAGTGAAAAATACAGCCGCTAACAAGCCCGTATTCTCACTGGAGCCTAAAACAGCAGTGCGCTTTGTGGAAACCATTCATCCTAGCCTCTCGATTTCCCTTTTGCAGTGCAGAAACGGGGACGCTTTCGGCTGCTTCTAACTTCCACGCAACCCTTCCGCTCTTCCCAAGCTTCAGGATATGAAGATGGACAACCCAACTCCTCCCTCTCTATGTCCTGCTTTTCCCACGGGCCACGGTTTTACTCGTGCCATGGCTAGCGCTGTCGCTGCGACGACTACGGACAGTTTTAGCACCGCTACGAGCGCCGGTGCGGCCAACCTGGTGCCTTTGGCCACCGAGGGCCGTGCTCGAAGCCTTTGCTGCTTCCAGCTCTGCTCGTGGTAAAACAACAAACAAAAAAAACCTCCCAGCAAATACTTGGGTACCGCAGCAGAGCTCGACCGCTCTGTGCCGGCGGGTTAAAGGCCTCGGGAGGCGCTCACCTTGCAGGAGCAAACGGAGCATCTGTCGTCCCTCAGCGTCCACACCTGCCCGTTGCGCTTCAAGCCGCCTTCGTGGGGACAGTCGCCCGTGCACGACGGGCCCGACGGGCAGAGGCAATCGAAGCCGCCGGCCAGGTTCACGCAGGCCGAGTCGTTCCAGCACGTGTGGGTCTTTAAGGCACACTCGTCGATATCTGCAAAACAGCCCGTTTGTAACGCTCGGGACGCTGCTTTCCTTGGGAACAGTTTTTACTCTTGCAAATACCGCTCGTCTGTCTTGGGAGGAGGACACCTTCTTTGGGGTATCACCGGTTCAGGGCAAAGCAATGCAAGAAAAGGATGGTTTTGCAATGAAACAAAGAAAAAAAAAGTAACAAAAAAAGAAGTTACACAACAGAGGGTTTTAGCAATTGAATTTCTCTAGGAGGATAATACGGCATTCTTTGCCTTGCAGCAGAAGCCATGGAGATTTTAAGTACACTACAGATGAGAGGAATTTCTTCGACTTCAGGGCTGTTCTTAATGAAAGACCTGGAAGGATGTCCAGGTAAATAGAAGGGCAACAATTCTGCGCAAAGATACCAGGTAAAAATACTGAACTAGAGATTTTGACAATCCCAGTCCAGGGAGAAAACACCTGCCAGGATGTCCAGCTAAAATATCAGTAAATTCGTGGGTCTTTTTTTGTTCTGCTCTACATTAACCAGGAAAACTGTAAGCAAGAGTGGGACGAAGGAGGAAGAAGCATCTGCTGGTTTCTATCAGGAAAATTTCAGAATCCTATTATATGAATTTAGAAGGAGGAATCATCATGCTTACCATTTAAAATGTCCTCACTGCTACAGCGAAACACACAGCTACTTCATGTTACCTAAAAGTACCGCTAGAAATTGGTTTACACCCAAGTAGCTGCTGTATGACACAATTTTCATTCCATTAAGCCTTAACTGGTATTTTAGGTTGAAAGCAAACACATGAAGGCACTTCGGGTTTGGAGATTTCGCCAAGCACGGTCAATATTTTCTTCCCCACAAGATTAAGGGCTCCTTGAAGAGCATATATGTAATTTGCAGCAGAATCGGAGCACCGATCAGAGCATCTTTCACAGTCCAAAACCAAAAGAATTTCACAGATGAATATAAAGCCATATTGCCCACGGAGTCTCATGTAATTGCGTTACTTTCGACACAGAAATCTCATTTGGCTTCCATGTAATTTAACAGATTTATGGAAAGCCAGATGTTAGCAATTACAGACACCAACATTATTCATATTCTCAGTAGCGCAGACCTGTTCGCACTGCACAAAGCCAACCTAAGCCACTCCGTACATCCACAACGGGACAGCATCCTCCTGATGGGTTTCTTTCTCTTTCACAGCATTTATTATTTAAACGCTTTCACCATTAATCAAATCCAAAAGGCCTGGACACTGCACTTATTTCCAGAGGAGCTTTTAATAGAGTAATTTTCCTAGAATATCCCTTCGGCAGTTTTTTCTCATCACAGACTGCAGTTCTGGCAGTCAGGACAAGCAGCCAATATTCCCAGGAACTTGGGCGGGGGGGAAGATGTTTTATGTTTAACGTGATTTTTGTCCTTTTAGTCTTTAAATTTCAAACACGATTTTAAAAATGTTTTAAAGATTAAAAAAAAACAGAACAACCACCAGCACCCCGCCCGGCAAATGCTTCCATTTTGTTAGTCCCAGTTACCTTAATAAATGACTTCATTTAAAAGGACTGTTAAGCTCAACCTGAGTAAAATACTCATATTTACTGTGAAATTTCTCTTGGCAACAGGAATCAATGTGTCCACTTAACTGCTGAAAAGTTACTCTAGCTTAAAATTTCTGAATGTGCCCCAAAACAATCTTCTAATGAATACAAAAATAGCACAGTAAGACTCACATATATTGAATATTTTTATCCTATTCAAACACTTTATACGATTCAAATCCTTGGCTCAATTCAAATTCTTTGCACTCCCAGAAGGTTTTCATTGCCGTTCCAGCTTTCCTCTCAAAAGAGGTTGGCCCAAAACAGAAACATTTAATGATGGGCAAGACAGAACAGGACACAGGACTATCATAAAACTCACTCTTCAAATACCTTGAGTCTTTGCTTCTTCTGTACATAAATACACAGCAACAAGAACCTGAGCATATAGACTTTAAGTGCAATGCAAGCAGTCACACTTTATGGATGGGAATAAGTTATTTCCTAACATGTTCTGCAAGTACCAAAAGGTAACTTGGCAGCACGGACATATTAAAAATCAGAATCAAGATGGAATAGAATAATCCCCTGCGATACAATTTCCTTTTCTATCCTTTTTGGAGGCAATTTGCCTCAAATACTGCTCGAGGTCCCATAGTTATGGGGTAGCAGACAAGCAGCATTGGCCATCTCAACCCAGGTTGATCAACCTGGACTCGCTGAAATCTTACGCCAACCCCCAGCTACTTCATTTCTTTATCCCCAGCTACTTCCTCTCTTTGCTTCCCAGGTTATTCAGCTTTTAATGGCATGACTTTTCCACAGCACCCTAATAAAGAGGCGCAAGCCATGCAGCGCGGTGCTCTGCACTATCATGATAATCTGCTGCAGAAGAGAGAACTCCACTAATGCGCTAATTTTAGCTGTCAGGGTACATTATTGCAGTTTCGTGCTACGGGAGAAATATATGCTGGGCTCCCAGAGCAATGTATGTTGGAGCTAACTAAACACTGCTTTGACAAAGCATTTTTCACAGGCAACTTGTCACTGAAAAATGTGTGCGTCTTCTTTCTAAATCAAAGAACTTGGACTCGTCATTGGAAAGAAATCACTGAAGAGATTTCTTTTTCTAGCTAGAAAATATTTTATGATAGCACTTGTATATAGACATTATGGTCTATTAAAGCACACTGTACAGTCAATTAGATATATATATAATACTCTATATGCTACTGCTTTCTAGAAATACAGAAATGACTAAGCACAATTACTTTTAAGACATGAAATACAGCTTTTTATTGGAACATGAATCATAATTTGATGCATGGAAGTAAGCAAGATTATTTTTATTCTGTAGGACTAAACCTACAGATACGGACCCTGCTATTTAGAGTTTGAGGAATATCTCCAAGGGGAACAGAAGAAAGTTGTAATAGAGCAGGTTCTCGAGTTGGTGTCAGGTATTCTTCCCTATAGAAACCTTTCTGACTACATAATAATGCTAGAAATGCCATTTTCAGGCAGATGGGAAGACTTTCAAGACACAGGTCTAGCCTTCTACTCAACAGAGAAAGGGGGCAAAATAATCAGAGAGCAAAACTCCGACCGAGATGGTCTTGAACATGCATAGAAGACCGCAGCATGCCCTAAAATATATTAAATTTTCATGAACTGATGTTAAACACATTCAAACCCGACCCTGAAGCACTACTGCACCCAACTTCTGTAGGAGACTGGCAACCTCACATAGAGGGTTTTATTTTTCTCACCTTGGTTCTCAAAAGGAAAAAATAAAATAAAATAAAATAAATAAAATAAAATAAAATAAAATAAAATAAAATAAAATAAAATAAAATAAAATAAAATAAAATAAAATAAAATATCAACCAACAAAGGACAGTGGCTGCTCTCTCAGCTGTTTTACTTTCTACGCTTGAGAATTGCTATGGAGATGATGAAACAGCATGGGATAAAATGGAATCAGGAATCTGTGCTCCAGGGCTCTGACCAACTGCATGCAGATTGGAAGAACTGCACATAAGAACAGAGTGACAAAAATTAAAATGTATAATTTAGTTCAATTTACTGGGTTTTTTTTATTTGTTTGTTTTTGTTTTCTCTATATATGAGAGAACTTTATGCAACATCATTTACTTCTCAGAACAAAACATTTTCTGAGGGTCAGTTTTTAGTTTTTATGATCCTAACATCATGAAAACTCCAAAAATTCAGTGTTTTTTTTTTCAGGTGGCAGCATTTGGCACCAGATTCCTAGTGCAAAGACATGCCAGTACAAGCCATATGCTTCCACAGAGTATCCCTGGACAGCAGATACTATTGGTAGATGTATCAAATGACAAGTCATTGGCCTCTTGAAAGGGTTTTTACTTGTTATCTTAAAGAGCAGCAAAATTATTATTAAAAATAAATAAAGAAATAAAGAATCCTGGAAACTACAGCCTATGCATTGCAATTGCCACGCAAACTTTGGTAGCAACTTAGTGCAGCAACTGCCTTTTGCCTACAAGCAGCACCTTTAATAACACACTGCAAAAGGCCAGTGGCATCATAAAACCACTGGAAATCAAATTAAATCCTCTGCTTTGAGCCTGCACGCCGCCACCAACCTTGTGAAGCGGACACCTTTCATGAAGGCACGGCCACGGAAATCTCTTCTGCTTCCAAAGCTGCTTGAGATTTTGCGCAAGAAGAGAATTCCCCCAAGCTAACTCCCTAGCTAAGTCACACATCTCGATTTCAATACTATGACTTCCCTGCCACGTCAACGGATTTATAGATTTGCCCCTCGCCAGGTGCCAACCTGCAGCGTAACCTGAGGGTCGAGGAGACAGAGAAGCCCCAAGATACTACAAAATACCCCAAAAAACGCTATTTTTAAAAGTGTCCCGCAAGTCCTGCAGAGACCCTGCAAGAAATGACTCATACTTACACATACTCCACCGTGCAATCACGTTCTGTAAAGTGCTGTAAATACAAGCTCAATCAACAAAATCTTACCTAGAGCGGGCGGCAATATTTAGCTGTCATTCTAATTATTTCTTTACCCTACCTTTCTTTGCAAAAGCTACTTTTGGGAATAAAACTGACAGCTTGAAATGTTGTTCTTGGCACCGAAAAGCAGCATCGTTTGAAGAGCAGAATAACACGAGGCAAGCTATGAGCAGCCCTTATCCACAGCATCCTCTGGGCTTGGGGGGCTCTCTTTTTTTTCGGTCTTATGCCAACGAGAATTTTCACTATTGCTTTGTCCATCGCTCCTGTTGCAGTATCTAAATACCCTAGAGCAGAATACCAAATACCTGGGAATCCCTTCAAGAATCTGTGGCTTTCACATGCTATTTTATTCACCAAGTCACAGCTCTGAAAATGGCTCTTTTTCCTGAGCATTTTGAAATCACAACATTGTCTTGTTCTAAAGGCCCTGCAGTTTGTAAAAGATGAAAACGCACGTTATGAGGTACAACTGAGTTTACACATTTACTATTACAAATCTGCATTTTTATTTTAATGGTACGCTCTTAGAAACAGCCCTTTGTACGTCCAAGCATGAGAAATAAAATGTACGGGTTAAACAAACAAACAAAAAGGAGATTTTTACAAAAGAGGCAGAGGAGGAAAAGATGTTTTTTAGAGCAAATCCATAAAACTGAGTAGCAATGAAATAACTGAAATCCTGAAGAAAGGATGCGGAAGCGTAAGAAGCCAATGTGAACCTCGGGGGAAGAGAGATCCTTCGTGCACAGCTCCGAGTCCCTCCAACGAAACGGAGAGAAATTGTTCGTAAGGCTCGAGGGGAGAGGTGAAAAAAGCAGCGAAACGGTGAAGCAGAGGTGAGCTGCTTCCCTGTTATTGACGTCTTCCCTGGGATTTTATTACTCACTGCGGTGGCCAGCGCAGGGCTCCTGGAGCACCGAGGAGCAGGTTTTAAGCGGCCTGTTCCAATAGCAGCGAGTCTCACGCTCGCTCTGCGCTGGCCTCCCCTCCGCAGCGTCATTCCGCACCGGGATGCGCCTGGTATCAGCACCGCGCGGCCGGGGACGCTCCCATTTGAGCCTCAAACGGCGGCTGGGGACACGCGATCTCAACAGTCACTTTACAACACCATGCAGAAGTAATAAAACACAAATATATAAAAATATATAAAGATATAAAGAACAAAGCGCTCTGCTGATCAGTGCTTACCAACACAGGACTCCCCGGCAAGAGAGTAGCTTCCATTGTCATGGAAACCGCTTCTGCACTCACAGTGGTACCACCCTGGGAGGTTAACACAGCGTGAATGGTTGTGACACTCAATGATGCCCTCTGCACACTCATCAATATCTGCCTCAGAGAAAAACACAAGCCAGCCACGAAATTAATTTCCTTTGACACCAATCTTTTCTTTTTTTTTTTCTTTTTTTTTTTTTTTTAACATCTCCCTTTAATAAACGGACCATAGTTTTAATATGGTTCCCAACAACAGATCCCGACGCGATTGACAAAACAATAACGAACATTCATGCTCCCTGGCACTCAGCAAGTTGAGAGGATTAACAAAACATTCATTAAGCCTCCCTTTCATGCCATTTGGAATATCAAAATAAGTAATGCATAATAGCGCGCAGCAAGGAGTTGAAGCAGTCCATGTTTTGGGGCGATTTAGCTGGAAAAAGAAGCGAGGTGAATCCGGAGCAAGGTATAGCAAGCTGAACACCCTGCTGAGTATTAACGAACGCGCTGTTTTTATACAAGAGATTTAAAAAAAAATCCTTAACAGTGTTAATAGAGACCTCCTAATCGCCAGTAACCCTGGTTAATCACGGCTGGCACCTGGCTGGCTCTCCCCTTTGAGCGTTTTTCCAGCATGTTTTGCAGGATTGTAATTAAAATTAGCAAATTAATTATATGGTAGCCTCGCGGTAATTTAAGAAGCTATTGCATTCCCATCCCTCTGCTTAGCTCAAGCTATATTTTTATCCTGGACAGTACTCAGCCCTGCTATAAGTTCCTTATAAATTAAAAATGAAGCTCAAATTGTCCCCAAATACCAGGTGTTTTCACCCACCAAGAGCTCTTCTTTACCACCAACATGTTCAGAATGAGTCAACTTGTGTAGGTGGGACGCACAAAAGTGGTGAAATTGGGCTATCACCATTCAGATCTGCTAGAAGCTGATTTCTAATTCTTCAGGTTTAAATCCTGCTGCCCGGATGGAGTTAAGGCCATCAAGCAAACACAGAGCATGTTTTTTATCTTAATTTATAAAACACCTGCAGCCACATGACTTCATTTGCTCTAATGGCCTCATGTTCATGTATGCTGCAGTCGGTTTGAATGATGCATTCCTTACTCCAACTCCTTTGATTACATGTTAAAAGCTGTAGAAAAGCTCCCTTTTTCCTCATTTAAGTGACAATATTTATTCTAGTGAAAAAACAGCCGAGAAACCTAAACCAAAGGCTTTTTCTCAGTTTTGGGCTCCCGCTTCCTCAAAAACAGAGTTCTCTACATAACAGGGTTATAACCACTATTTATTTCTAGCTTTATTCATCTTCCATCTAACAATAAAGTCAAATTGTTTGTGCTTTAAAACCTGTCACCTTTTCCTCTACTTTCTCTTTTCCTAGAGCTAATTCCGGCGCTAAAACACGGCGCCAATCTAGCCGTCCATCAGCGCCGAGCGCCGCTTGCAGACTCGGACACTTTCAATTCATTACAGCAAATGGGGTTTCTAACCACGGCCTTGGCGCACGTCGCGGCTGCTGGGACAAGTTTAAGCCTCGTTGGGAAGCGAACGGCTTTGCTATCCCGGCTCAACTGCGATGACTCCTGCTCCTCTTCCCCACTTGGCCCCGTCCTGGGGTGATGGGGGGCAGAGAAGAAGGGGCAGGTGGCCCCTTCCCGGCTTCTCCTGTTGATCTGAGCATGATTTTTAGCATGGAAACACATGCCTAAAGGTTTAGGAAAATATCAGGGGGTTAAAAATGCAAAATTATTTACCATGATCCCCCCAAAAAAGCAGTAATTGCTAATGGCAGCTTTCTACAGGCAAGATCATATACTGCAATGATACCTAGTTCATCTCATAGACCTTCTCCATCCATCTCAACATTTGATGGCTTTGGAAAACCCTTTCTCCCGTGGAATATTCCTGTGGAATTGCTATGTTTAACGACCGCAACAGGGAATTAGAATTCGTTCCCTGTTCTGGATTTTTGCTTTTCCATCGTTAGCTCCTTGCGCTTGCACTTACAAACTTACCTTAGGATAGAAGTCTTTTTATCAGCGTTGGGCTTGAGGATGTACCATAGAACTCAAGAGATCTGCACTACCCTTGAATAAGTGCAATAGTTTTTCTTCCTGACTAACCAAACATGCGATTTTTGCTGTTCTTACTCCTGGTACAATCATTTTTTCCAGTGCGTTGTGTGCTCTTCTCCTCACTCACTCATTTACCTGTCATTAGTACAGAATTGTTAATGGGGCTCCATAATAACGGGCCTTAGAAGCTCAAAAATGGCACATTTTTTGCATGGCAGAATAAAGGCACCGGTTGGTTTTCAATAGCTCTTTCAGGATGTTAATCCTGTCCTTTAAGGCCAGGTCTGTAATTTCTACTTTTACCATCCCAGCTTCTTGCATTATTCATAAAGGTATTTACGCAGACAAGATAAATAGCATCATTTACCTCCAAAATAAAACACAAAGGTGTTTGACTCAATAGGGGAGAAGAAAAAAAAGAAATTAAAATAATTCAATCTTTTCTAATGCTTCATCATATTTAAGTCACTGTGGGACAATACCTAAAGAAAAGCTGTTCAATGTCACGGAATAGCTAGCAACCTGCAGTTTCAATGAGACAGAAGAGCTTTTACTATAAAAGTGCCTGTTCAGACTCTTACAGTATGTTTTCTCTGCAAAAAAATAAAATAAATAAATCTTTTCTTTAGCCTTCTGTGGATCACGAGACCTATAAGCAGATAAACCCTCCAAGCAAAGACAACTGCTATGGATGAAATAAAAGGTTTTCTCTCCCAAAGAAATCTCCCAAACATCTATTTTACAGCGAATTACCTTGATAGAAATCTTATCTGATACAAGCATAGTTGATAAACGAAGTAATAAAGCGTTTTCCATAAACCTCTATAAATGCTGAATTTCATTCTTTATTAACAACTCGTAGACCAGCTTTGACGTTCCTCTAGAGTTATCAAGAAGGGGCTGCATCTCTATTTTGAAATATGTGCAATAAAAAGCACTGGCCATCCCTGAAGTCCGCTTGCTTCTCCCTGTTCAAAGCAGGAAATTCTAGGGAATTCTATGAAACAAATGCTAACTTTGAAAAACAAAGATATTTTAGTCTCTCGTTTAGTGGCATCTGCATGAGGACTCACGGCTGCTGCTTGAAATCCTGCGACCAGGTAAAAATGGGGACCGCGGAGACACCAAAAATCAGAAAGGAGAGAAAAAACAACTCTCCAAACCCCGACTGGAGATATTTTAATGAGCAATTTGTGGTTGTGCAGCTTTAAATGTCTCAAGTGACAAAGCCATCGCTCGTCTCTGACCAGGAGATGACTTTGACAGAGTCACTCAGGAATCTTCTCCTTGACACTTAGCCTCTCTTAATTACCTTCATTTTAACTCATTTAGGAGATTACGAGCAAATAATCAGCCCCAAACAGCCCGGTCCTCCCTCCTCAGCAGCCCTGCCTGCTTTCAAAGAAGGATTTTAATTGCATTACGCTCGCACTGGCCTTTGCAGCTCCCTTTTAGGCAGGAATTAGTTGTTGCCTGAATATACAGGAGCGGCTGAGGTCCGTCTTAGCACGCTGGGGACACACCGGGCAACTTCAATTTGTTGAGATAGGGAATATAACTCATAAGCACGAACAATCAAGAGTTCAATGGCCCCAAGGAGCTCTCGGGGAGGAAAGGTGTGCCCACCTTTCTCGTTATAATTAAAGCCCATCAGCACTGCACTTTATCGGGCCGTTCGCTGTTACTGAGGCTTTTTCAATAATCCGCAACGTGCGCTTTTCAAACGACGAGTTTTAGCAAGGCAGAAGGGAATTAAATGGGTATCACAACCACCCAGCCTAGCGGTCCCAGCCATTTTTAAGATTAATTCCTGGCATAGATTGCATTTAATTTGCTGAAATTCGTTTCTAATAAACATCGAGGGCGGATGTCTTTATCAGTTTAGCGCACGGCGCTCTCCCGCCCGTATATTAGCCTATTTGCAGGCTAAACACGCGGTGCCCTTGGAGCCGGCGCCCGAAAGGTCCCGAAACATCCAAATAACCGTCAGTTCCCAGCACTGCAGCTGAAAGGGAGTTTTTGCCTCTCATACATAGCAATTGCCAGACCAAATTGCTAGCTTACATTATAAGAATGGACACACCTAAGAGCACCCCCAGAGTTTAACAATAAGGGGAAATATTCTCAAATAGTTTTTTTTCTTTTTTTTTTTTTTTTTTAAGAATCTTGCAATGATTACCAGCTTCGGAAAAGCATTTCCATTCACACAGCAATAGACCCTCCCAAAGCAGCAAATCCCCAACACAAGGGGTATAAGGAAAGAGCTCCCGACATCACGAGCAGGATAACGTAAAGTTCTTAATTAGGGAGCAAAAGGGCTCAGGAAGCGCCAAGGGATCCAGCGTGGATGATCAAAATGGGTCATTTGGGGGAGCGCAAGAGCGTCCCAAGGAGGGAGAGGTTTGGGGAAGGTCTCTCAGGCTTCCCGTGCAGCTGGGCTCATCCAAGGGAAGATCTCCGAGCCCCGGGAACGTTCATATTCCTGCTGGCACTAGGGCGCATGCACAGAGAAACACCTGAAAGTCCAGGAGAATGAAATACAGGGAGGGCTGTTTCAGAAGAGAAGGCAAAACTCTTGCACCAGGTAACCTCTTTTGGGTTCAAAATGCAAAGATTTTTGCTCGGCTTGAACTTGCACTAATTCCACCACCATCCCCAGGCTATTCATCTTGCCCAGGTTCCTAGCTCCACTGCTCCTGGTGCACAACCATGGAAGCAGTTTCAATTCTCACGCACAAATATCTTAAAAATCATTTAAAAAGGTGTCTTTGGTTTTGTTGACAAGGCAGGAAGATTGCAATGGGCTTTGCTGCTCAACCTGGACAACACTGAACTTCATTAGACTCATCAAACCTAGTCAATATGACAAAAGAAATCAGGAAAACCTGGCACTTCAGGGGCCAGCTGAAAGAAAATGCCCTCGTGGAAAATTGAAAATTTGTGGGTTTCACTAGGAAAACCACATTTGAAAATCTTAAAAGCTTTTCTTCAGATGATCTTTTCAATTTTTATGAAGTTCCTAACGTAACTAGAGAGGATAAAGCGTATCTCAGAGCTCAGGGCTGTCTCTGGCAAAATCTTCCAGGTTAAAAAAAAAAAAAAAAAAAGCTCAACAAATATTCACAGTTAGAACTGAAATCATTATTGTTTCCTTTTTTTTTTTTTTTAAGTACAGCAATGGGTATTTCCAAATAAATAAAACGAGTATTTCTTCAGCTTAAAATGTGCACTTTGAAAGCCCACACTCTTTCATTTTTTAATTACAGATTGCGTTTTTAACTTCACTAAACCATTAGTTACAGACTTTGATCAGACCCCAGTTTTCCCAGCCTGGGTGCTGCTTCAGACATCAATAATTCTAATTAAAACGAGCCGCAGATAGGACTCCACCATTTCTCTGAGCAATTAAAAATGTGCAACCGAAGTAAGTGGAAAATCCGGCAAGAAAAGCCAAGGGACTCATCAAATGTTAATGACAACAATAGTGAATACACGGTGCTTACAGACCATCTTGCATCCAGCGATCTCCAAACATTTCCTCCGCATTATGTAACGCTGCAGCACTTTGGGAGGAAAGCAAAAGGGCGACACAACTTTGGTTACTTTATTATTATTATTACTTCTTGATGCTTGTGATGATTCGAGATGGAGATACAGCCGCCAACCCCTGTTTACTGCACTAAAATCCCCATCCATTTAATGGATGAGCACACTATTATTATAGGGTTTGTGTTTATCTAGATATCTATACTTTACTAATGTGCAAACTGGCTTAACCATCTGGCACTGAAAGGTCCACACTTCTCTCTGGGAGGGAAAAAAAAAAAGTTTAGACCAAAATGGCCTTTGAATTCTCCTTTTTTTGCAAGATCTCTGCAACATTTTCTTTTCTTTCCAGCAGTGGTACTCAAAGAACAGAGCCCTATTTAAACCTAAATTTCTCTTTTTCTGAGGCGGGACTAGAATCTTCCCAGCTGCTTTAATATCTTACATATTTTATAACCTCTCTCATCAAAGTTTAAATTTTTATCCTCATTAATATTCCTGTAAATCAAAAGTACCCTTTTTGGAGGTGGTAGAATCACGCCAAAGAGGTAATGAGATAAGAATTGGGTTTCCTGGGAAGAACTGAATATTTATGTGTTTATTTTGCAGGTTAGCTGGGACTCTTTAATTTACAGATCATACAAATTCTTCAGCATTTGCTTCCTCCTAAAGCTATCAAAAAATGTACATGGTATATGGATGAATTCCTTCACCCATCACTGAAATTTAGCCACTCTGGAGCAATCTACAGCAGTCACTTCATGGCACATAGTTTGCAGACAGAGGTGGTGGATTCGACCACAGACATTACCTCTACCTTCTGAAATGTCATTTTCCAAAGAGGAATTGGCCCAGACCCCTCCACGGAGCTGGGTCAACGCCACGGATGATGCTCTAGTGGAAACAGTTGAGCTCAACAGCTCCAATCTGTCATGTTTTTGCCTTAAAATAACAACTGCAGCTGCGTTGCGTCCCGTAACGCACCTACCACCATATGGAGGAGACACCAGCCATGCTGGAGCTTCATGCCCTTCACTTCCAGCACGAGATGCACAACCCGAGTCGCTACCTTTCCAGCATTTCATGTCACGTATAAAATAAATATATAAATTAAGCCCAGAAAACTTAGTTCCGATTGCAACTTGCGCCTTGTCGCCTCCCTGGGTGAAGCCTGTGCTACTACGGTCCCCGTGCAGGCACCTTATCGAGCATGACATGAAACATCAACACAATATTTGGGAAAGGGAGGCATTTCCCGGGGAAATTTGGACCTTCCAGTGAGGAAGATGGCTGAAAAGAGCAAGGACAGTGCTGTAAGATCATCATTTAGATACCTTTTTTTGTCACTTCCAGGAAAACTAAGCACATTTTCATGTCCATGTCAAGTGGCTCAGCTTCACATCCATCATCTTTCTTATTTGCCATCCTCCTCGTTCTTTATCTACCCTATTCATGCTGGCAGGAGAACGCCAGATATTTTTATTTAATTTTAGAAGGGCCCTTCAGCTCCATGGATCTATAAAATTACACCTTGTTGAGCAGTGTAAGGGTATTAAAGTGCCTTTTTCTCCACTACTGCATGTTTTTTTCTCAAAACCTGGGGGTTTTATAATTGCCAAACAGTGACTGCATTGATAATTTGGGACTACTTATTGATAAGCATTAGCAAGAGGACAGCAAAACAGTTGCTGTTTTCTATGATTAATTAAAAATCGCCTGATGAGTATCAGAAAACATCCATTATCTGTAGTCTTGATGATCAAAATGTTTTCTCTTAAATTAAAAAACTTCCTCAAATTGTATATTCGATCGCAGGATTTTGAAATGTCCCTTGAAATGTTATGAGATTTTTACAGTTATATATTTTTGGTGTTTTCTATTGGTACCAAACACACGTATGTTATTCTGCTACTGTTGATATTCAGTATTTGAATTCATTTAATTAATGAATTCATTTAATTTAATCTGGCATTTGGAGCAAATTTTATCTTTCACCTGTCTATATTTTCTATAAAAGCCAACTCCAGCTTTTCAGTTGCATCAACATCTCGAGGCAGGTCATACATCCACCATTTCAGATATACAAGTTGGGATAGATGTTTCACAGAGAGAGAAAAACGAGCCTGCAGAATGAGGGAAGCACCTACGGTCATTTCAGTCAGTGGGTTAGTCAGGAACCAAATCTATAGTGTCTGAATTTACACCCTGACAGTAGACACTAAATTACAACCTTGCGTGCAGCAGCACTTCATAAACGTGACAGTTTAGATACAAGTTACTATTTAATACAGAATCTTAAACTGCATTACGCAGCCTGAACAACATTTTCCATACAGCAAAGACGGTTGCAATTTCATTAGGCAGAAGATGGAAATAAGAATTTTCATCCCTGCTATTGGGCACTAAAAGAGATGTCACATCTTGTCATATCTTTACAGACCTAGATGTAAATTAGCTCCTATTTACATTATATAATTTAGCTTTGCACCTTCTTCAGGTAATGGAGGTTCTTTGGGGTGCAGCTCTTTGGCCTCCTCTGAAATGAGTCTGAGCCCCAAAATTTCCAAAGAGCACCACGGACTTGGCAATAATTACCTATTCAGGCAATTATTAGGCAATTTGCCACCTCTTCTCAAAAAGAAAATTACATAAATGGAAACATTAACTAACGCGGTCACCAGGACAGAGGGAAACGAATAACCTATGTTGGGATTCACTCTCCTTCCCTTGTTTGGTCCAGGGCAATCAAAGCCAGGAGGAGATGAAACTCCTCCGTGTGTGTTCTTTTGGGGGGGGAAATAATAACAGGAATTTTCTATTCAAAACATAAAGCAAAGGCCTGTCAAATCCATAGGGAAGATCACGCGACGCAGCCACCTGTGATAACTGGGGACTAAACGAGCTCAAGTAGAAGATCTTTCCCATTTTAGGTCCCTTATAGAAGAGCTAGGTACTCAATCACCTTGTTAATAAGAGTTATTAACGTAGGATGAAAGGCTGAAGACCGACGGGGGCTGTTCTTTCTTCTTAATAGCTGACACCACAGGATAAACCCTGCCATCCTTTCGGGAAATATGGAAAATGCCCTATTGCCATTATTATTTTGGTCTGTTGGGCATGCAGAATTAGCCAGCACAGGCTAAGGAAACTTAGTCCATCCTCGTCAGGCCTTGAATACAAAATACTGGGGGGACCCTCCTCTAAAAACATGGATCAATATGCTCCCCATAAGGTCCTTGGTAGGGGGATCCTGCCCAAGTTTACCAAATGTGCAATTTACAGAATTTACACACAAAATTTACAAATTTACAACACCAAAAATCACCTCCAAGCTCTTCATGACGTGCACATGCATAAATGCCTCAATACAGACGTCAAAACACCTGTTACATTTGCGACTTCTGCAACAGTGTAAATAAACTGCATAAATTCTACATGACTATCTTCCTCGCTCCCCATTAAGACCCAATAGACTGTAAGAGCTAATTTAAAAACATCACAATTTCTTGTTCCAGTGGGCAATTCAGAAGAGAAATGAAGCCCAAGATTCACAATGGCAGAAGATCTCTAAACTTTTTATTAACACAATTAACACTTTGAGGGGGGCAAAATAAGCTGCGCTTCGTGATTGCTTGCAACGCCGAAAAGTAAAATAATCGAGCTTTAATTCAAACAGTGCCTCACTTTATTTTTTTAGTATTATTTTAACGTTTGCAAGGGTTTATAAAAGTTATTTCAAATATAAAAACTGAAGCATTTATAGGGGGTTCCATGCAGCTTATAGGCTTAAAAATACAGAAGGGTGAGGCCTTTGCACAGGAACAGCTTAGGAACAGGCTTCCTGCACATTTTTTTACAAAGCTACCAAGATTTTTAAGAACATGTTACCCAGTAAAAGACACAGTTCATCCTTAGATAGCTTGGAGACCTAAGGTTTCTTGCAAGCTCATTTTCCAGGAGTCTCTGATTTTGCCTTTTGATAGACATCCTCGCTCCTAAATCATTCTCTTCTTTCCGTTTTCCTTGCCCAGTTACTGCCTTCAGTGAACTCTACACCAGGAGGCGAGAAAGAATTAGCTTCCTTTTGCTCCTCCAATTACTTGAGAGTAGTTCAGTTGCTAGATGCAACTAACTGCAAAGCTGCCTGAAATCAGATCTTGCATCAAAGCAAAGCAGGAACTGATGCCCCAGACACTCTGGTTATATTCTGACCCATTTCATTGCTACATTTATATATTCCACTGGCACAGTTTTGTATTTCTGAGAGTCCACCTCTTTCTCCTCTACCCTCCCACAATGGCAAGAACTCACCAGTTGCTTTTATTACTGGCCCATCAAATCCAACTTGGCAGGATTCTTTTTATTTCAGCTTTTTACCTCGGTCTTCCTGGAATGTTGGATCACCAAGTGGCCAGGACTTTGCTTTTCCAATAAAATTTATCCAATTCATCATTTTTGCCAAGTAGCTCAGCAAAAGTTGCGGTGGTGTAAGAGGGAAAGCAGATTCTCTGTCTCAAATACCAGAAATATCTTTGATCTTATTTAGGGGGTGTTCTCTACATTCTTTATTTGGTAAATATGTGCTTTAAGATCATTAGATGCCGACTGTTATAAACTATACACAAATAAACTAGGATATATAAATTGCATTGAAAGATATCGCAAGGTATCACCATGACATTGAAGCCGACAGCTTTGCAATTGCCTGGAACAGTCTGTTAACTCCTATATAACATGACTTTTAATTAAAGAAGCTTAATTTAAAAGAAATTTAGTTAATTAAAGTTTGTGTTTTTATGGCTTTTCCAAGACAGGAGTATAGCTAGTCTGGCAACACTATGGATGGAAAGAAATCCAAGACCTTTTATGAGAGTAGAAAGAAAGCAAGAGAATTAGGATTAAAATAAAATAATACTAAAGCCAGGAGGGCTCCCACCTCCTAGGACCAACACCACGGGCTGTGCGAACGCTGGGAGCTAAAATTCAGCATTCGCCTCATCCAAAGCGCAACCAGCAGCTCCTACAAAAGGATAAACACGTTTTTACCCACCACACCTGCTGATTAAAACTTCCTAACGGCGGGGATACGAGGGGATGACGCCTTGTAGTATGATGCATTTTCCTCTTTTATTACCGGGCTCCAAAAGTTGTAATAAATCTATCTTTCGAATTTTTGTAATAGGGAAAGAAAAACGGGCTCCCAGGCAGAGAGACCTTGAATGTCAAAGGATTTTTACGGCTCTGTAATGGACCCTGAAAAGAGAGGGCTTTAATAGAAGTGTCAGCCCCAGGTTGTAACTACTTCCATGCAACATTATGACATTAATGCTCTGCGAGGGTTAGTTTTTTGCACGAACCGTTGCCACCAGTGTCTGCTCACGCTACAGTCTGCAACAGCAACATTTGACGGCAGGAATACTGAATTTACATTTTTTAATAACAGCCGTGACACTGCTGCATTAACCTACACTGTAAAGAAGCAGCATTTCTGATTTTGCTTATTTTGACATCTCAAATAGGCAAACATGCAGTTCAAGACAGGGAGTCCCAAAATTTTTGAGGAAAAACAGGCAAAATCATTCTAGTGCTCGTGGCTAAAAGAGCAAGAAATGGTCCGACACCCCCAGCCTCTCTGCCTGCATCTCGGGGAAGATGCTCATGAGACCCGTAAGCTTTGCAAACTGCCCGGAGAGCAGCCCCCCAGAGACTGCCAGCACGAACATAAATCCTCTTCAATGGTCTCAAAAGCTCTTGGAAAGCAGAAACAGTTTGGGGAACACCATTTCTACCTGCTTTGGGGAGTCAGTGGCTGCGTACTCCACGCAAGGCGACGTTTCTGCATGATTTTCAATTAAAAATATGCAGCAAACACTACCGGGTGACACAGTTGACTCGCCAAAACTCTAATATCCTTAGGGATATTAGATAGCCTGTCACCCAGCTGAACTCCTGGTCTCTGTGACTGCCCACAGCAGCGTTGGAGTTGGCGCTCTCACCAACTTGCCCGTTTTGTCCCGCGAGTTACTTCTACAAAGAGCTGATTTGCCATTCGTTTTCCACCAATTTCGGAAGTCCCATGCAAAGAAGATGCAGAATCTAAAACTCGACCCTTTATATAGGGTATTTAACACCATTTCTTTTAACTCTCTTGGTGCTCGAGTGGTTTCTTCAGTCTTCAATAGACTGAATGATCTCCCCAAATGATCTCCCCAAAACACACGAGCCGGTTGTTTGGATACAAGGTTGAATCACCCTTATGTGCTCTGGGAGAGAAGAATATGTATGAACAGCTCCCCCCACAGCCACTATAAGCAGGGACAACAGGCAAAAATGAATAATAACTTCTCAGTGACTCAAAATATTCATATTCAAAGCATAGACAGGCACAACATTGTATAACTGCAGATTATAGAGGGCTCCCGATCGGCACGGTCAGGGTTCTTGTTTCGGACCCCTGTCTACACAGACCCAATAAGCACAGCTGAAGGAAACGGGAATTACAACTCTGTTCCCAATCACATCCACACAATCCTGTCAATAACCTTCATTAAAAGGGCATTCATTCTCTCAGAATATTATATACGTATGTTTAAATTTTAATATACATATACACTCAAGTATAAGCCTGTCATTATTTTGAGACTATTCTCCTTCCTAAGGAAAATATGAGTGATAATGATATAGTAATTTGGGGTGGTAACGTAGGAGTCTTCCTCTTTCTGGAAGGACAGGGTTTATGCAGAATGCTAATCACCAAGCAGAGGATACTCTAAAAACTCAGGGCTTTCAAGTCTCCTTGATGTCACTGTCCTTTTTCATCATTTTCCTGTTACTTGCTCTCAGACCACGGGAGGAAAGATCAACCGCCGACCCGGGGCGACCAGGGAAATGGGCGATAATCTTGTATGCAAGCCCGAGATCAAAATCAGCTTTGAGAAAGCTAACTCTGAGGTTTACTTTCCTCCCGAAAAATAAAATGCATTTGTTTCCTAGAGTGCTCGAGCAGCAGGAGATCTCCGAGCGACCAAAATAACGCGGACCTTGAGTCCAAACGAGATGGGATTTCTTTTAGTCTCGGTGCACGAGCAGATGTCTGCACAAAACACCCACCAGCCCCCAGCCAAGGCACTGGCTGCATTTTAAGGAGCCGAGGCACAAAAACCCAGCCCGGATCACACCTAATTAGTAATTTCCGAAGTGCACACAGCATTCCCTGGGCATTATACGGCTTTGAAACAAGCCAAGTCGCTATTGCAGATGCTTGGGAAAGTTAAAATAGGGAAGTTGCCACCTCCCTCCCTTTCTTCCCTCTCTCCCATTTGGATTCTGTAACAGAAGACAAGAGTAAAAAGCAAAAATAAACTGGGCTGTTGCAGTAGGGATTAAGAACAATAATGAAGGGCAGAGGGAATAGGGAGGAGAAGCACAAATAGGTTGAATGCCCTAACAACACCCTCAATAACAGCCCCTTCTTTTTGCATTTCCATTGCCATGGAAGCCAAGAACCCCGTTCAAAGGCCTGGGAGTGCGAGAACCATTTCAAAACGCAGAAATAACCAGTACAAAATCCTCCTAAAAATACCTGGTGGTCCCAATCTCCTCAGAGCAGCCAAAATTTCTTGAAGAGTAAATAGATAAAGTCAGTAATGGAAACTGTTGTATGTGGGAAGCAAGTGGCTTCAGGTCTGAGATAATTTCCATGATATTAAACAACTGCCCTAAATGCAGTTTCATTATTTGCATCCTTCTGATGTAAACAGATTTCAGGAATCAAGACTGAAGGCAAGCTGCCGACTAGCAATCTACCCTTCAGAAAGAGGGACCCGTGCGTACCACATTCAATAACATAAATTGTATTATTGTGCAAACAAAATTTAACTCAAATGTAATGAATAAAGCAGAAAATGACTCTATTCAATGAAGATGATGGAGTGGAAATGTTTTCTCCAAAGATATAGGTACATAATATAACCAGGGGCATCAGGACAGTTCCACCCCAGCAGACAATTTCTCATTTTCAAACTTCCTTGACCAAGCAAATAATTACATCTACTCATAGATTTTAGAGAAGAGACTCGCACTTTTAAATATTAATAGGCTGCTATTTATACTGAATTCTAATTTACACCACAAACCCAGAACACATCCAGTTTGGCTCCCAACATTTTCCAGTTCCTAATTCCAACACAGTTACAGTATGTAGAGCGTGAAGCCAAATTTGCAGCACCTGAAATTCGAAATGCAAATGCTGCAGCACTAACACAGCTCCAAGCAAACTAGCAAAGCAATCAAAAGCTCGATCTGTGAAACACCACAAGGATTGCAGTATCTATGTTACTTTATCTATCCACATGACCACGCAATCCATCTCCCAGCTGAAGCAAAAGTGAAAAATTATGATTTAAGAGCAGGTTAATTCTTCTCAGTGCTTGGCTACTGTTTATCAAGCGCTGCAGACGCCCTCCGCAGCTCCAAAGAAAGGGAATTCACATTCTTCCCTAGTGTCAGCCTGCCCAAAATGGATATTTAACTACTCACACGATCCTCCAAAGGGTTATCATAGCATCGTTAGCCACAGCTGGGTAAAAGAATAAGTCATGGAGAGGAATTAAATAGGTAGCTATAAATAAATAACTAGATTTAAAATAGATAATAGGTTAATAAATAACTAGGATAAGTAGAGAACTACATGGATAACTAGGTTTTGCACTACATGAGCAGGTTTTTTTCCTGGAAAGTTGTCTCCAGGTGCCATTTGAGACACTATTTTGGGAAAACCTCACAAGCCAGGGAGAAACCAAGGCACTAGGATGCTACTTCTCTCAGTGATGCGCGCAGAGCAACCAAAGGAGCTCAAATTCTCTTTCCCTTGCTTATTTTCACCTGGTGGGGCAATCCTTCCCCCATTTGTGAGCCATCCCCTCCAACCAAAGTGGCTCCGAATTTATGGCCACGCACCGGACCAGCACAAATGACACGTGGATAATGCAAATATGATTTTTACGCCACTTTTTCACTGCTATATTGCTCCCTATGGGGCTTAGTCACCGCATCTATCTAATTCTATAGACCCAGGATGAATTTCAGCAACGAGATGTATTACTGGAAAGCGCAAGCAAAATAAATCAGCAGTAATTAACTACACAGTATTTTATTTGTACTAACCCCCATAGAACTAAGGTAATCACAAATTCTGCTTAAGAATGAGTAATATACAACTTGGACTCCAAAATCCTTGTTTTCTGAAAACAAGAAATGACCTTCACTCCACAGCATACATGCAACCCTATGCCAGCCTTGAAAGCATATTTTAGCAGTACTCGTATTTACACTGAATTTAGATTAGATTATCTCCCTTTCAAATTATTTTGGGGAAGTAACGGGATGCTCATTCTGTGGTTTTGAGAGAGAAGTAGAAGAAAAATAAACGAGGTATCATGAATCCTGTGATAAACCGTCAATATTTATGAGTTATTCTTGCACTCCTTTCCTCAGGAGTTCTTAAAGAAAGAAATCACCGAGTCAAATACACTGCTTGAAATCCCTGGGGTCACAAGGACGTCGCACCAGCTCTGCAAACCACATGTTGGTGCCTATAAACAACTACTATGTTTCTGCATCCTTTTTATATGGCAAATTCACTGATTTGGCCCCAAAGAGGGAATAACCTCCATGCCTAGCAAGTCTCATGGTCCCCGATGCCCCCCATGTTGCTTTACACAGTATAGCGAACAAGATACTGTGTTTTAGATCGACAACATATAAATAAATATATTTATGTATTGCCGACCTGTTCAAAGTTACGCTCTATTGCTACCTGTTCGGCAACAGCGTTTCTAAAGAGGACAAATATTCACATAAGGCGCCAATATACCTAATATACAAAGACAGAATCACCAAATTACATCCTTTACCCTGTTCTCGGTCGCTTCTGTGTTTAAACACTTCAATATACGCGCGTGTGTGTAATATAATGTGCCAAAAAGCCAGACTTTCAGAGCATTCACTCTTTCCCTGTACACCTCTATCTCAAGCACTCTTCAAGAGCTCACACAAATACCACTCCATCGGCTGTAAACATGAAAGCTCATCCAGTCCAAAGCTTCAGAGCCAGGAAAGAGCCACAACGGTTCCAAGTTCCAGTTCTTCCTGTTAGAAGAATTTCAACTTTGAGGGGGAAAAAAATAGCACCACCTGGTGTCCTAAAATTTGGAATAATGTGCTGACCTGGGAAGAAGGTGAATATAACCCTTATACAAACAGTTATTTTTCAGCCCAAAGAAACTCACAAAACAACAAAAATCCAGACTTATAATGATCTCTGACATTTTTAATGCCCAAAGCTTATAAGATCAGATAAAAGGTGCAGTTATTCTGAAGAAAACGTTGCTTTCAACGTCGTGCTGCGAGTACGAATTCCCACTTTAGATTCCTTCGTTCAATTAATTCCTCCTTTTGGACTTCTGTATCCTTGGCTGGCATTTTCCAGCCAGCTTTTTGCCTCCTACTCTCTGTCCTTTCTAGCGCTACTAGACAGCTGAAATCAATATGACTACTCACAGCGCAAGCCAACTCGGTGGGGTAAAGACTGACAAAGTCCGTTACGGTTTTGTCAGCTCAATTAAGTTTCTTTAATATCTCTCTTACCCCACAACTTAGCAGGTCAAGGTTCTCAACCCTTTTCAATACAGCTGAGGCTGGAATCAAATCAAAAGGGCGCGGAAATCGCAAAACCTGCCATGTATTCGCAGCTAAAATATTTTGGGTGTTACATTAAGGTTCAGACGCAGTCGGCGCTATGGGTCAGTTATTCTATTTGCTTTATACTCAAAAGCAATACAGCTTAATAGGAGAAAGAAAGGGCTTATACAGGTCTGCATTTCGTTGTTTGGTTGGTGCCCTTTCTTCGTGTTTCAAAAATGCTGCTTTGCCTTCAGTGGAAACCTGAGATTTCTTGTTGCTTGTACAGGCAGGTTAGAAAATCTGTCACTGAAAGTGATGCAAAACCCTTCATTCTTTCCTTATTTCATCCCCCAATTTGACTTACAAACCTTGTATATGCCCTGTAAGTCTGGCAGTTAACACACAGTAATGTGAGCAAGAGTGAAATATGAAACCTAGCTAGGTGAATATACTATACAATTTTTTAAGCTAGATTGAATTTAATGTTCATAAAAAAAATGCCACATTAAGTGCAAAGTAGTGAGGTGCCTTCTCCTTTTCTGCAAAAAAAGGACTCAAAAGAGTAACAGTGGCAGCTGCATTACATCTCCCATCCAGGATGTGTCCATCCCAAAGGAGTTGCTGTGACTTATTTTTGCAGTTCATTGCTGAGACTACTCACTAAGTGGGCTAATAAGTCCCCATGATCATTTTGCTGATTGTAACGAAGAGAGTCGATACCCGTCTGAGCACACGGACGTGGACTCGTTTATTCAAGTAAGGAAATGGTCATTCATTCAAGCAAGGAAATGGTCAATAGCAGAAGGCCAGCCTAAGCCCTTCTTATAGGGGTTGCACCATTAACTATTCCAGAACTGCCTTCTGCTCGTGTCATTTTGTATTCAAGTCTTTAGAATTTTTACTATTTCTAAATTATGTGTGTGTGTGTGTGTGTGTGTATATAGCATGGAAGGATCTGAAAAGATCCCGCCCTGGTCAAGGCAGTCAGGCAGACATGAGGCAGTGGGAAATGTGAGGTATTATTGATCAGCCTCTGTTTCCTGGGTGACTTATTACCATCTAGCTCTACACACGGCTTCCTCTCATCCTACCTGCTAATGAATATATCTAATCGAATCCGCTGGGAAAAGATGGGGGTCGGGAGGGAGGAAAATCAAAGCTCTCTTCACAAAGCAGTTCGGGATTCAGTGTTCTCAAACGAGAGGCCCTTGGGAAAGCTGGGCGTTATCCCGCCGCATGGGACTTCCTAGCTCCTCAATGACTTCTTTTTTTTTCCTTGACATAAACCATTACCAATAGGTAAACACCAAGTCTCGTGCGGTACTACCACTGCTTGAAAGCCTCCAAAAGGAACGTAGGGGATTTTGACAAAAAAAATCTATCATGGAATTCAGTTTTCAGAACTCGTCGTATAAGAAAGTAAAATATATTTACGGGGCACATCTTTTGACCGATCAACAAGAGGTCAATCTCAATGTTTCCCGAATGCTAGGGGAGAACTCTCTTCTCCTGGCTACATGGCTATTTCACTTCTGAGCCTGGAAACTTTGTTTTTATTTTAGCTACTTCCACTGTCGTGGAAATGAGAATGATGGATTTAATCTGCCTCAAGTGCCAAGTGCCAAAGCTCTGGATGAAGATGAAACTACTCCCTGCTGTAGAGAAGATGGACGAGGGCAACGCAGGTGAAGGAGAAGCACAGGATCCTAACGAGAGCCTGGGCTCCTCTTCTCTCAGGCCAGAAAGGAAGCTGAGAAATTTCTCCGCACGACAACACTCACAGAGGCAGCACACGATTACTCAAGCTAGAACAGGACACGGGTTCAACTGGGTCCCTAATGACCAGACGTGTTCAGGGCTTTCATTTCATGTCTCATTCAAAAGATCAACGAGCATCACTCTCAGAGGAGATTGCCCACATGCAGGGAGGACCACTTCAGAAAAAAAGCAGACAAGAAGGGGATTTCACTCCTCGACCAACCTGCTTAGTAGATATTACGCGATGAAAGAAGCAATTCTGATGTTATAGTGCTCAAGGAGTTGAAAACTCCACCTCTCCAACTGCCCGAGTTACTAAATCTGAGGCTCTCTTCTAAAGAGAGAGAAATGTTTGATGTATTTAGGAAGGCATCCTTTGCTGTAAATATGAAGGACTGAACAGATTTGCACTGGAATAGTATAAAGCATTTCAAAAATAACCTTGACACATTTTTTCGAGGTACAGCATGATTCTTATTTTAAAGACACATTGAGTACAAAGGAACAACCGCAGAAAAAAAATTAAAGCAGGAAAGACCTTAGCTCTCCTGCTTCACATGTACCTTATATTAAGCACAATTTATCTTAACATCTTACAAGATCTCTCTGAGGACTACAACCATCAACCAAAGCCTACCAAAAAACAGAGATCTGGATACCATGTTAGTGAGCTCTGATTCTAGAGCAGGTTTTAGGGCCACCCTTTCTAGGAAGTGGGTCCTTTCCCAATCAGTATTACTCTAAACATTATCTGGTCCTTTACCTTGCTTGCCATGCTAAATTATCCATAAAAATGCTAGTGGGACCAGGATGTTCTGCTCCAAACGCCGGCCCAAGGAAAACAAGCAGAGGTGGCTCTTACCTTGGTGGTATCAAATTCCTGTCCACAGGCAAGAAATTTAACCCCTTACAGTCAAAAAAGGAGAAAAAAAATAAAAAAAAAAACTCAATCTTTTTTAGAAATAGATCTGCACTACTTCTAGAATAGAAACACGCTGGTTTGCACCATCCTCCCACTTGCCCCACTACCTCTCAAAGAGGTTATTTCCTCACGCTGGTCCTGATTACTGAGGTGCATCTGCTCTCATGGCCCCTTGATGAAAGCAACTGCCTATAAATTCACTTCAGGGAGAGACCGCTCGTGGAATACGCTCCTACTTGCTGTATTTAACTCAGCAGAAACGTGGCCCGTCTCAGTTGCTGCACAAATCGCGTGGAGAGACTCTGAATTCTTTACCCAGCTTGAACAGGACCTTTCTCCGAGGGTAGCTAATTAGATTTATACTATAGATCAGCGAGTTAGGGCTGGCATATTTATCACTGATAATCACAGCTAAAGCAGTCTGAGTCCACATAAAAATCCCACTCTAGACACTCCTTTACCTCACTGGAGCGATTCCTTTCTCATTTCCCCTAATTCAATTGCACCAGAACCTCGAGCTCTCGTGCAGCTTTAAACTCCCACCGAAGCCAAGAAGAGTTTGCCTTAAGAAACACAAGTACCTCTCCGGGCCCGCTCTGCACATCTCAAGTTATATTTCTAGGCCATCAGCAAATTTAAATATCCCTCATTGGGTTCCTCAGGCTACAGACGGGGTAAAGAGCTTGTTAAACTCCAGAATATCCCTTAAATACAACAGCTGAACAGACTGGGGAATTTCTCACCTGGTGTTTAGTTCGTTCACCCTCCTTGCGAGCATCCTGCTCTTGCTTCTTGTTGACATCCGCTAGCAAAAACCAATCCTCACGAGCTATGTTATAAAACTAGCATTAGTCACCTGCACTCAGAGAAAAATTTTATTTTGATTAACCGGAATACAATGAATCGTCCTGCTCATCGCTCATTTGTCATAACGTATGTATATTAAAGCAAGGGCCTGATTTGTACAGCTCATCTCACGAGAGAGAATTCATAGATGGAGATTTCTCTGCTCTCAAATGCCAATTTCATATAACCCTGAATACGCAGGTTTGTTCAAAACCTAAGTGCTCTGTAGCACCCCAAGTGGTGGTTCTGCCTCTCGAAATAAATTTAATCACGCTGTTTGGCTCACCAGAATCCAAGAAGAAACTGAAGTGGAAACATGGAAACACCAGCACTGAAGGTCTGGGAGATGTTTCTGCTGATAAAACTGGATGAATGTTAAGCCACCAACTAAGGGACTTTTTTTTGTCCTCATCATATCAAATAATTTTGAAATAAAATTTCATTTTCCTCCATAACGCCACAAGAATCCAACATCTTTAATTTCAAACCAACTTCTAATAGTTTTTTAAAAGATTCAACGTAGTTTACTGTCATCCAGCTCTTTGGTAGTGTAACTGAAACTAAAGATGATAGTTTCAGAGTGAAATTACTGCCATTTCTTTTTAGATTTTTCATCTAAAGGTATCATTCAGGATGTCTAAGGCAAAAGAATAAAAACTTTGTAACACGGGTTTAGATCTTCTTTGTGCTATCAAGTTTGATAAAATTATTTCCCCGATTAAATCCATTTTCATGAATACAAATGCAAAGTAGACAGCAACTAAATCTTGCTTTTCTCTAGTCTGAATAAAACTGCACCCCTAAATAATACCCTATACGGACAGCTGGCATATAGATCCTGATAGTGGGGGAGAAAATAGAATTTGTATGGAGAAATGGGACTAGAATGGATCTAGACTAACAAGCACAATGCCAGCCAGGATATACAATATAATGCTGCCCAATTTCTAAGGGCAGGTTTTGGAGACCAAAGGGAAAAGAAAATACTTTGCTGGGACTTAAAAACAGACGTCTCTCACCCGGTCAGAAAACTGCAAAGGGGATATTTTACGACCACAAGTCCTCCAAGCAATAAAACATTAGAATATGAGAAACATTTGTTAGCCACGATGTCAAGATATCATTTCGGCCAACGTAAAAGATTAATAGAGCAGATATTTCTTTCATTACAAACAAACAAAAATATATAGGCGCTGCCACCTGAATATAAAAAATAAACTACACCGGTGCCTAAAAATATCCCTTGCAACCAATAACCCGGTGCCTGCTCAGTATTCCTCCCGGCTCTTAAAAGTAACTTTTACAGTAGAAAAGGCAGGGCAAGAAGTACAAAAACCAGCCCAGGTTTCTCGTGCTGCCGTCAGCTAAAGAGCAGCGATGTTCTTGCTCTGGGAGCCTTCATTTTTCCTCTCAAGCTTAGCAAAACCAGAGCAAAACAGAGCAAAGCACTTTTCCTCCACCGAGCGTTATCTGTTGATTTGCAGACAGATGTCCCCTTGCTCCACGGGGACGGTCTTCAGCGGGTTTTTTTTTCCAGGAGATGATCTAGTCCCTGGCAGCTTTGGAAATGACAGCTCTGTTTCTGCTGCTGCATGAAGACATCACCCCGCGCCGGGGCCGGCGCTGCCAACAGCTGGGCAGCAAATGCAGCGGGGTGACCTCGGCCACCCGCAGCATCTGCCGTCCCCGGGTCTTCCGCACCCTCCGGAGCGTCGCAACCACCAGGATTTTTGGCACTGGAAGCAGCAGCCCCCCCGGCACCCCTCCTGCGCTGCCTTTGCCTCACCTTGAAACGGGAGCCTTGGAAATTGCGGCACGATGAAAGGGTGGGTGCCCGCAGCTGCTTTGCTTCCCAGGATAAATCTTGGGGCATAGTTTTGGCATTTATCTTACTGTACTTGCCCAAAATCTCCTCTTCTCTGCTTTGCTTTTGTGGGGTTTTTTTTGTTTGTTTTCAACCAAGTTCCTCAACTAAACGGTCTTTAATAGGTACCCACATAAAGATGGGTCCAGCTCAGGAATCAAAGCAGCGGCACACGGAAGAGCCCGTTCTCACACCTCCTTCCAAAAGAGGCCCCGAATAGAAAGGGGCCCACAATTCTGTAAGCAGCGCCCAGCACATACCCTGCAAAGAGCATTAGAAAGAGTGGGTGAGGAAGAAGAATTACCTGACAGCATCTCTGATCGAAAGCTCCACTTTCTCTCCACTTTTTAGTCCGCCCCCACGTAAGCGATCTGGTGATTTCTCATTTCTGACAGAGCAACAATTAGCAAGAGATATTTTTCCGTAGTTGCATCTGCACTTATGCCTTAAATATGCATTTTAATTTCACGACTAATAACGTATGGGGAATTGCCCCATGGTCGCCTTGAAGGACATCCTTAGATGCAGCACGGTGAAGTGAATACGTTATCAAAAAAATCTCCTCATTTCGCTTTGTACACGCACCCATTCGCTGTAAACCTCCACCACTTTAGCAAGGATGTTTGCACCTTGATTTAAAGTTGATTTCAACGGGTGTCCCACCATTTCCTTGCCTGCTATGCGAAGGTCCGTGACTGAGGGAGCGCTGCCGTATGTTAAATAGAACAAAGTGCCTATTTTTAACATTACAGACACCAGTTTGGCTTTAACGTGAGTAGTGTAGTGGTACATCCCGCTCTCGTCCCCAAAATATAATAATAAAAACGCCCTTCTAGTTCAAGGCACACAGATTTTATGCACCAAAACCTAGTTCCTTCTGATACTTGCCTCTAAATCTACTGACACAGCAAGGGCACCGCGCCGGCCCTGTTTCCTTTACTTGTCATAGTTCCTTTACTCAAAAGAGTATAAAAGACAGGGAAAAACACCGGTTTCAGCTGCGGTTATATACCCATTGATCAATTTTAAACCATCCATTTATCAATTTAAAGTGCTAAGCGTCCCCTCACAGCCGTAAGGAGAAAGACGCCTCAAGATGCATTGGCCAAGGCAAGACGGGAGCGAAGCTGAAGGGTGGCCTGAAGCCACCGTCTCCCCAGATGGGCAGGCACCCTCCAGGCTGGGAATTCCAACGTTTTCCCATCTAGGAACCACATCTCGGGTGTCCTCTGTGTGTGTGACTAAGCTGAAAAGCAGGGAGAAGATCCCTAAGCAGGAGGAGAGGCTGCTCCCCGGCACGTTATTTCTCCTGTGCATCAACCCGCGCTTACTGCTCGGTTCTGGGTTATTTCCATTTACAACCAACAGCCCCAGGGCTCCGAGCAGGGGAATGCGGTGCTCCCAAATGAATTCAGACGGATACGAAAATATTAACATCCTAATTTATTCCCAAAACAATGCTTACAACCAGAAAGGACGCTATTTCAGTATTTAGTGATTTGAGGGCATCCATAAAAACGAGCTTTGGTAATTTTCAGAAGCTACTCAGAGCAGATTTGTTGACAATGAGGCTCAAATTATTTCCTATTCTAGCAGAGCAGCCATGTATTAACCAGATCCTGCTACACGCTGATTATTAAATGCTCTCAGGGTAACAAGTGGTTCTGGTGATTTAAGTTGCCCTTCAGTGGTTAAGCTTTTGTTTTATTGTTATTTCTTAAAGGACCCAGGCAATTAGGATCTGATGCAAACTAACAGCATGCATAACCTGTCTTAACTACAAAGAAAAGCTTACCTTTTATTTTCCACTGGAAATAAAAGGTTCACAAGCAAACACACAACAACAACAAAATATTATTTAATTGAAATACCACCACAATCAGTGCAGACCCAGAGCAAATCTAGACCTCTGGAAGAGAGAGTCAGAAGCAAGTCTAGGTAAAGGAAAAGATCGGGGGCTGAGTGGAAAGGAATTAAATCAGCCTTTGTAAGTTGCACTTCAGTACCTTGAAATTCCATGAAAACTGGTGACCTTGGCTACTTGCAAACAAATAAAATCTTAAGAATCCAGTAACTTCAACTAAGAAGAATCCTTCAGCGGCAGCAGTAGTGAGAAGCAAGCATCCAAGTGCTGATCTAAGAGTTTCATAAAAATTAGGTCACCTTGAGGTGGCACCAGAGAAGACACGTGCAGTACCGCCTCCCTCTCGGCTACTGCTCCCTGGAAGCAAAAGCAGATGCAACCTACACACGCTCCCTGCTTAACTTAAGAGCATCGAATGGAGAGTAACCCAGTGGAAAGCGACTGTTTCTTAGCTCCGCGTGGCGTATTTCTCACTTGCAAGCAAGGAGGAGAATTTCAGCAGGGTTTTACCTTTCTCACAGTGGCTCCCTGTGAATCCGGACGGGCAGGCACATTTGTTTGGGGCGACGCAAGTTCCGCCGTATCTGCACCCCTCTTCACAGAACGCTGAAAAATAGAGGGAATGGGCTGTAATATGCAGTTTTTATAGTTATTATGCGTTGGCAAGACACCAAGAAAATCACACGCATTCTGTGCAGCAATCAACCGAATTCAATTTATTAAAATCCTACAAATCCATCTGCAAACACAAAGAGAAGCGGCTCAATTAAATGATATGATGAAAAAAAAAAAAAACAGATTACCCGTAGGCAAACCACCTCACCAATAGAAGATTAATAACCATGTGGAAAAACAGGAGAGAGGGGAAAAATACCGCATACTTTTTTTTAATGGTGCTCATCTTCTTTCAATTACACCCAATATAAGTATTAAAATCACAAAGCTCTGCTGGTCAGATGGCTTTAACTACTTCACTTTCCACTTCCATCACGTACGTTTGGGGTTCAGGGAAGGCAGTGGGACATGATGCGTTCTGCAGCATCAAACTTTGCTAGGAATACGAGCCAACCTCATCTCCCACATATTCCCCAGCCTCCACTGGATATTATTAAGCTTTACGCAGTCACTTACAAGGGACGTCGCAATTAATATTTAAACAGCAACTCTCTCCATCCAAGCTAGTAACAGAGCTGCAGAGCGTTTGCTGCAAGCTAAAAATCACAGATGGGGTGTTGGCAATGAGAGGTTACAAACGCTACGGAAAGGCTTAAAGTGCTGGATAACAGCAGAATCGTTTTAGATTTATCTCCCAAGGCACTCGAAGGAGAAACAAAGTGAATAAAGTACTCAGCATTAGGCAGCTTCTTTTGTAAGTTTTAACCACTTAGAGGCAAAAAAAAAACCCCACGTCATCGTATTTCCTGATGGGATTGATGGATGGAGCTGCCTTGCTCTATTATCACCGCTCACAGCGTGGCATGAGGGAGCAGTTTTACCGAGGGCGACACGAGCAGAAAGTGGTTTAGAGAAGATGACACAAGGGCAGGAGCTCTCCTAGAAACGGTGCCAAAAAGGGCTCTTGCCCAGCTCATCCATACCCGTATTTCATCCACTCGTCTTCCGAAATATATCTCAAAACCACCCACTTTCTTCCGGTTGGAAAGAAGGGGAAGACCTTTTAAGAGGTCTTCACAATTGCCATTGTGTTTCTGCATCAAAAATACTAGAGGGAAATAACCCAGCTAACACCTGAAGGCAATATTGCAACGTGCAGATGGGAAAAAAATACATGCAATGCCTGAGTTTCAAAATTCCGTCTGCAGCTCCTTGAAGAAAGCGTGCTGATTTACAGCCTCCGTGTTCTCAGAGCAGCTGCGAGCTTTGTCGGATTTTTTTTTTCTGGTTATAGAGTAAGCCGAGACTTTCTCGTGGTAGTCCTACATTCTGGTGCGACAGCAAAAGAATTAGGATTGGGGCAGAGAAGATGTAAAGGGCACAAAAAAAAAAAAAAAAAAGTAGAAAAACACAATCAGTTTCATTGTCAGAAGAGCGGCTTCATCTACAGAATATGCCGTGTTGCACTGGAAAAGAATTACACACAGGTCTTAAAATAGAAGCAGCAAAAAAAGGGCATTAAAAAAAGGAAAGGTTTATTATCTACAACACTCATGTTCACCCACTGAAGGTTATTACAGTGAGGAGCCACGCGCAGAAGCTGCGATGGGGACTCGGTAAGAGAACTTAAGGCGATGCTGGCAACTTAGTACTGTGAAATAGTTGTCCTTGCAATGAATCTTACTGCTATATCTGTGTAGAAAATCAGTGGTTTTTTTTTTTTTTTCTGCTGCCTCCTAAAATAACTAATAGAGAAAGGTTTCCTTCTGTTCCTTCGTACACGTTTAGATCTAAACACCCCTCCTCAAAGCACTGCACTTGCTCAAGATTTCCAAATCACTCCTCCTTTTGCATGTCACGAGCCAGTCAACTCAAGGGACGGGGCCGCCAAAGGAAGAGTTTCTCTCTCCTCCTTAGTCACTGCAAAAGTGCTGGAAAGATCCCTGCGCTACAGACGAGCTCTCTTTGATGGATCTGGGCATTTTTTTTTTCCTATGCAAGAATAGAAAACTCCAAGATGCCCCAAATTGTCCTGCTATTGAGACATTACTCATCTTCTCCAGATGGTGCTCCTCTGTCTCTGGTGCTCCTATGTCTCTACCGCCTGCGCTGCAGGTTTGCAGCAAGCAGCAACATGAAGCTCTCCCACCCCAGAACACAAAACCAGCCTGTTTGTTCCCCAGGAATTCCTGCTTTTGTGGACTTATGGATTACGTACAGCACTTAGAGTAAATTACAGTTACTTACAGGTTGCAGCTTCTTTTTCCCTGCCTACCTAAATGCAACTGTTTCCTCCTCCAGTAAGGGCACAACAGACTTTTCAGAAAGGAAAAGCAAAGTGAGAAGTCCCAGGGCCTCTTGGAAAAGAGGATATGGAATTTGCCTGACATTTCTGAAAGGTCCTTATGGTTTTCCCTGCATCTAGCCACACAGGGGAAGAATCCTCAACTCGACAGCACAGAGAGATGGAAGAGGTCCAAACCTACGTGCCTTAACAGTGGAGACTCTTGGCTTCTTCCACTGATTCTTTTTTCCCCTCTCTGGTGATTTCCCTTGTTTCTTCTTCAGTCAAGAAGCAGCACAACATTTCAAAATAAGTTGCAAAAGCACCAAAAAAGAACAACACTACAGAAAAAAAAAAAAAAATGTACTGCAGCTCCTGCAACAGCAAGGGCTATGTTAGTACCACAAAACCAAACAATCCCTGTCCTGATCCCCCTGAGGGAAGAGCTCAACTATCCAAGCCATTTGACAATCAAAGATGGAAAAACCCACAGTTTCATTAGCTGACTGAATGCACCCAGCCAAGGAGGCACAAGGTCGTAATTGATAGAAATCCAACCACGTGTGCCAAGCAGCACAATAATTAGATGGGACTGGCTGCTGAGGGGGGTTAGAGGACAAATGAGGAGCTAAGGAGGAAGCACATGGACGAAATAAGGGGGCAGCAGAGGCTTCGTCCCCTGTTCTTGAGCGACGCTGCCATCCACGAGAGGAAAAACTTCTTGGTTCAGTGAGCTACATCCCTAGGGTCACACTCACTTGAGCCAAGGCCTGCAAAATGCCCCTGCTGCCCCTTTAGAGCTGCCTGGAGGCTGAGAAGGACAAACTTGGATTGAAGGAGGCAGGATTGACCCGTGGGCAGCAGCAGCAGTCCAGAAAAAGCAGAAAACAATTAGAAAACGACTCCTCATCACCTGTATAAGCAGCTCCCAGCCTAATTCAGGCTTAAGTTCAGGTTTAGCTCAGGAAGGGCCTATAAATACTTGGGCCTTCTCCTTATAAAAATACTATTCCTGATCTATGTTTCTAGAGACAGTACACGTATGAGGTACTTGATGTAAGTCCAAATACAGTAAAATGTGGCATAAAAATATCATTAAGAGTCTAAGTACGAACAAAGACTGATGATCTGGGATTTAGAGTTTCAAGAGGGGATTTGGGGTTTCAAGAAGGGATTTTTTTAGATATTTGCATTAAAACTGGTGGAGGAGGCAGCACACAGTGAGAGCAAAGGTAAAAGGGGGAAGCAGAAGAGTGCCTGGAGTCAAGATAAAGAACAGAGCTCAAGTACCATTCGCCAAGAGATGCTGCTTGTTTTTCAACAAGGAAGCATTAGCTCCTTACTATAAGGATAAGGAATCACATTATTAATCACTAATTACTTCCTGTATTAGCTCCCTAATGGAACTTATTGTTGGATGTAAAAGTTCCCCACCTTGACTGGTAATTTTTCACTCCCATTTTTTTTCCTAAGAGGCAAGCAGGATTTATTTTATTAAATTAATTTGGAAAGCATACTGAATGGGCAAAGTACATATATTGGCAAAACATAGATGTGAAATGCGTGTTGATATCAAGTTTGCTTTATGGCTTCAAGGGCAGATACATGATGATTTCCTACAGCGTATGTGAATAAGAGGAAATGGAGCAGTAAAAGACAGCAGCAGTATAATACAATTTGCACTCTGAAATATCACATTTTTGAAAGCCTCTCTCCAAACCCCAGAGGATTCTGGGCTAAATAAATATTACTGTTGCCATTTTACTACTCCGCTTCCTCAAGGCGGGACTTGCTCTTCTTTTTTTGTGCACCCTTTTAAGCCAACTGCAAGCGTCTGCCTGGCAACCTAACAGCAAACCTGCCAAAATGGGATGTGGCTTCTGGAGATCCGCTGAAAATTACTCTCAAGATTGGACTCAACCCTCAAAAGCTAAAAAAAATTCTGAAATCTACTGTATTTGGCAAAGAACACGGGACACAGCAGATTAATGCTGTTTTTTCCCCTATAGTAGATCCATATACCTACTTCAGCACCATGTTTTCTGTTTGTGTATACATACACATGCATATGGAAACACAGATATATCCATATGTACCTATATAGTAATCAAAATAGACAGAAGAAGGCTTTACAACCTCAAAACAAGGTATTCTTCCTTAACAGAACCTAATTGGCAAAATTAATGGCAATAAGTCAACCCAACATCAGGTAGTTCTGGGCTTTCCAGTACACGCAAACCCACTCGAGATGCATCAGTACAAGCCCCACATTCACTCCTTACATGTTGGTGTTGCACCGATATGGGACTTCGCCAGTAAATAAATGGTTTATTATATAGCGTCTAATGATAACTACCTGGCATCCTCAACAAAAGCTGTAGTGCATTAAGGAAGCCTGAAGGCTGTGCATCTGCAAAAGAGTATATCTGATATTTCAATAAAACAGCACCTTATGGCACTTGTCTGTGGGAAGAGCATTGGCTTTGGACCTTGCAAATGAACTTTAGGAGAAGGTGGTGGTGGTTTTGTGACTGTAAATGAACCTGCTGCTTCTGCATTTATGCTCAGATGTAATTATAGTGCATCTACACTTCTATCGTGTTAATGTTAAGGTTGCTGAAAACTTATCACAAACACTAAAAAAAGGCAAAAGGAAAGCAAACGCTCCCTTGTTTTTATAGCATTTAATGATTCCCTAGCTATACAACCATCTACTCTATGCATCAAATCCCAGCAGGAAAATGGGAACTGCCAGGGCCGTAGATCCGAGTCTGCCAGTCCATCTGCATCCTCTCCAGCACAAAAAGCTTTCCAAGTTCCCGCACAACGCCCGGAAAGAGGCTGCGTATGAGCCGTTTCCCCACCCGGGAGCGAAATTAGGAGTTAATCTTGATGCACCGCACGGAGCTCACCTTGAGGCCCCTAAAAGATAAAGGTTCCCACTCACTAAAGCCCCTGCCAAGCTGGGAACCAAGAGGTGAGGAGCTCTGCACCCCCTCAGCAATACCCTGCGACCTCAGTTTCATCCCAAACACGTTTACTCAAGGGAAAGAATGACAAAAAAAGCAATGAAGGAGGAAAAAAACCCCAAATTTCAGATATAAAATATGCCCCACTAAATAATTAATTCTCAGGTCTATGCAACTTGAGTGCTTTTCTCCACCTCTGACCTTTGCATTTGCTGGTTCAAAAGGAGGATGGAAGTAACTAATAAAAGGATTAATTTAATTTCAGTGCTAATCTGCGTTTTAAATTAGAAATCTTTTCAGCAGCAAAAATATTACCACAGAAGAACAATTTTCTGGAGAAATGTAGATTCTTAGCAATTCCTTTTCATTTTCCCCGTGGGGAAAAAGCTTATGTTCAGCTCAACATCTGGATCTACCTAAACTAATCTCACCAAATAAGTTTTGTATGGAAATGCGAGGTTCATCCAGAAAGAGAGAGCCTAAAATCCAAATTTTTGGACTTGACAGAGAGCGTCAAGTCTTTTATTTCAGTGTAGGAAATACTGGAAAGTGAAATCTCTGCATAGCGGCGAGAACAGCATCAAAGTTAAAAGGATTTTGCTCTGCCTGATGTGCAGCAGGTGGGATGCGAATCCCCACCACCCTCATCATGGCCATAATACGGTGCTTTTACACAAGCCCTTTCATCTCGAGCGTTTTGCCCATTAGAAACAATTAAACCCGGCAAGGCCTCAGTGAGGTTAGACCCATTAAGAGCCTGAACCTGCCAGGCATTTTCTTCGCAGAGAGTTAACTGCAGAAATTGAATTTAATAAACTGCATGTTTAACAAGTGAGAGCAAAAAATAAATTAAAAAAAGCAAACACAATCTTCGCGTGTATAATCTTTTGTTGAGCCAACACTCCTAAAGGAAGGAAAAAAATACAGCACCCTAAATGCCAGCCAAACACGGCGTGTCCCTAATGGATTATGTTTGCAAAACGGTTTTACGGTCCTGCCTTCCTATAATATCATTTAATGACGTTTCGTTTGCAAAAACCGACTGAAGGGATAGGGATACTTGCTGCATTGCTTGGCAGTGCAACATTTAATTTTAGGGTGCACAGAATGCATTTCTCAACAGATGCATGGGGCTCCCCGCTGCCGTGACTAAACAGGCATCAAATGTTGTGTGGGAAAAAGCAGGAAAGTTATGGAATTTGTGGTGGTTGTTGCAGTCACACACACACACTTGCGTTGCTCATAACATCATACCTTCCTGAACACCAACAAACAGAGCTTGCTCTTAACAGACTTTATCATATGCACACACTATATATATAAATATTCTTAAGGGCATTCACTGTTTCTGCCCCCCAATTTTCCCAGCTGTACTTCCCAAGCCACTCCTGATAAATATTTTTTAATAAAACAGGACAAGAGTATTGGCAGGGTTTCGCTGAGGTGACCCCCTTGGAAGAAAAATCTGAATATTCAGCAGCTCTCTGCAACATGAAATTAGGTGTTTGCTTTGGGAGAGGATAACCCCTACCTGAGCATGGGTTAAATGCTCCACTTAGGCCTCGTCTTCACCAGTTTTCCCCCCTGCAGCAACGTGCAAGAAGAAACAAACTCATTTAGTTGCGGCTTTGCAAGTTGCTTGACTGCTATGAGGGGCAGTATTAAAAATAAACCCTCTTCCCGCATGTCCCTGTTTCCGTCCTTGACATCCCCTGTGCTGGGGCTTGGATGAGCTCTGGGTTTCTCAAGCACGAGCAGTACCAACCTCCTCACTTTGTGTCCTTCGACACAGCTTGGAGAGGCTTCCCTGGATCTTCCTTTCTAAAGAAATTTCTCGGAAAATGCAGCTTCTCAAGCGTCCTCTCTCAAGGACAAGTGGGCCAGCTTCACAAGGCGCCTGTTGTTCTGCACAAGTCACGGCTAGGAGGGAGCTCTGCAAAAATTAACGGCCTTAAAAAGCAGAGGCTGAAGCACAAACAGCTGCAAAGGAAATGCCTGTCCACAAACCAAATATAAAGCTTAGACCCCTCCATTCACGTAGAGTCACCTTCAAGCGCTCCCACGTTATTGCAAGGCGGTGGAATCCAGGCTGCAAATGAAACTACTTCAGGTCACGCTTGTTTTATCTCTCCGGTTTAAGTGGCACTAAAGGAAAGCGTAGTGTGGAACGCAACGGTGCGGTATTACGGCGCTTGCTTCCCTATTGCTGTGTCACTCATCAAGGAGGAGGAATAAAGCAACAGCACGATTCATAAAATCATCATAAACGTAACACACTGTTGTCTACTCTCTCATGTGCTACCTAGTCTTCATTTATCTCACTGACAATCAGTGGATGTAGGCAGAGCTATAAGTTACACTCAAGACCTGAGCATATTACTCTCGCCAAGAATAAAATATATATGCGTGGCACAGAGATATGGATCACAAAGAACAGCTTTGTGTATTTTAAAGAGATTTATGTTCCCAATTACCTAAGCTGAGAATGTACCTAGCAACGCCAGGTAGAAAATATAATCAAAGCAGCAGCAACGCAAGGACTTCGATATTCCACCGCCTCACTAATGCTTCAGCGGAATAAAGCAGCCTGGTGAAATTGCTTCGGCTTCACCCGAGTGAAAACAAAATATAAAGCTCTGAAACCATAAACGTGGAACATTCCCCTACTACTGAGCAAGACCAAAAGGCAATGGGGGTTGGAAAGACACTTTCCGAGTCAAATCTGGTTGGAGCATTTGAAAGGAAGGGCGGCTCCGCTGAGGAATAATCAGCTGGTCTTCTCAACTGCACCTTGACGAGTCAAATTGGGAGGGGGGAAATAATTCTTTGAACAGCTTTGTGAAACTCCGTACTGTTCCCTTGCATTTTTTCCCTCTTTCCAGAATTTGCAGCGACACAACTTGGCTGGTTTTACATGATGCACACGTTTCCTGAGCCACGCATGCCTGTGGTGTACTGCGGCAGGCTATTATATCCCTCTAAAATAAACCTTTTAAACTGCGGTCTGTATGGCACATTAGCCAGCACAGTAATGCTGCAACTCGAGGGGAATGGCAGAGCATCAAAAAATAACACGCAGGGCAAGAAGAAGAGCATTTCTTACAGTGGAATATCATACAAAGATACTCCCGGTTTCGCTGTTCCCATTTTAAAAAATGCTGCTTTTTCAGGATTCACAGCCCCATTTACTTAATTGACCAAGATGAGTGCGTTTAAATACGCATTTAAGATATGAGGAGCTGAACACATTTAGGAGAGAATTGATTCCTGCTGTTCCTGAAAGCAGCGGAAAGGCTGTAAGATTTGTTTTTATCAGAGACTCAAGAGAATTCGACCTAGAGGTTTCACCTACTGCTTTGTGGTTTGTGATTATTGACTACATGAACAAACCCAGGATAACAATAAGGGTTTTACAGTGACTTATACCCACCTTTATCTGTAGTCTGCCGCTGAGAAGGCACTTAACTGAAATGAGAAGGTGTCTCGAAGCAGCGCATGGAGTTTGGGAAAGCAGATGAAACTACGAGACCCACCAAGTGCAAACATCTAAGCGCTTCGTGTTCAACTACAAAGGTTGTGCTGCACCACAATAACCATCATGATTTCCCAAGGGAAATGTTCAAAATGTCCAAACTTGCAAACTATTCATTCGTGCAAGTTCAAGTATTGTAATGTAACAGCCTTGATAACACACGATTTTACAGCAAAAATAAATAGAAGTAGCTTCTTGGTATTAACACCTGAAAGTGAGCATATGCTATTGGATTTGGAAAATGCTGTAAGAAAATTCAAGTTCAATATTCGCCTTCTATAGCAGGCACTTCTCTAAAACAAAACTGAAAGCAAAAAAAAAATTACAACTTTGCCTTCTTTGCTTCAGTGTTTACCAAATGCAGCCCTATGGAATCCCAGGCCCTAGAGAGAAGATGCCTGGAGAGGGGAAGATTTGCCCTGGGTACAGGCAGATTGGGTCAGAGAGCATTTAGGGAAACTTGATACCCACAGATCCATGGTGGGCTGCACCCCACAGTGCTGCGGGAGCTGGCGGATGTCGTAGCTAAGCTGCTCTCCAGCATCTTGGAAAGACCCTGGAGAACTAGGGAGGTGCCAGAGGGCTGGAAGAAGCCAATGTCACACTGGTCTTCAAAAACTGCAAAAAAGAGGAGCCAAGCAGCTACAGGCTGGTCAGCCTCAGCTCCATCTCTGGAAAAGTCATGGAGCAGCTCATCCTGGTTGTTGTCTCCAAACATGGGGAGGAGAAGAAGGTGCTCAGGAGTAGTCTGCATGGATTCACCAAGGGGAAATCATGCTTGACCAACCTGAGAGCCTTCTATGATGGGATGACCAGCTGGATAGATGAGGGGAGAGTGGTGGATGTCATCTGTCCGGACTTCACCAAGTCCAGCGCAGGGCCACGAGGATGATCAGGGGCCTGGAACATCTGCCCTATGAGGAGAGGCTGAGGGAGCTGGGCC